>CM052809.1:131627991-131660743 GCA_028533885.1 Nasua narica
TGGGGGGCTCACAGTGACTGCAGCCCTTGCTTCTTTGCACAGAAGCTCACAAAACAGGCATGATGCGTAACGCATGGATATTAATAGAGCTTCTTCTGTATGCAGAAGCCCGGAGACCGACATGAATGAACCTGACACACCGTAACCGCCTTCTCAGTGGAACCCTACAGGTAAAGTCCTATTCCACAACCGCCTGCAGAACCATCCCGAGAGCCCGTTGTTCCCCTCCAGATATGATGGCTAGGGGCTCTTGTGACTCCTGCCAGTTCAGAGAGCCTGCAGGAGAGAAGGCTGTGATAAGGGGGTGCCCATCCCAGGAGAGAAGGCCATGCGTGGCCCGGTGGAGGGTTAGCCCTCCGAGCCTGGGAATCAGCAGGCTGGGCTCTAGGTAGGTCACCAAGTATTAGCTCTCAGATCCTAGGCAAGCCATTTAACTTCTTTGGATCTCATTTTCTTGGACCAAACTGAGACATTTGGATTAGATCTCCAAAACTGAACTCTCAATAATCCTGTAATCCCTTCCTCTTGTTCTGAGAAAGCAAAACACCGAGCAGCCAGTTACCTGTCTACAGGGCGAGAGGTGCCCTTTAACGTAGCTGCCGGGTACAGAGCTGTCCTTGGGGTCCAGATGGGCCAGCATCCTGGGGGCCCAGTGCTCCTTCCCTCGAGTGGTTTCTTCAAGAGAAAAGGTGAGACCTCTAGCCCTCCACATGACTGGGTGTTTCCTGGATTCTTTCTGATGCTACATGTATTTATAGGAATGTGTGTAATTATTTCATCACGTGATGTATTTAAAACTATGCCAGGATCAGGATATATTTGAACCTGAGCCAGAGTTCCTCTCTTAGAGAATTAAATTTTTGTGATGTTCTTCTGCTGCCTTGGATAACCTCTGCCTCCCTCAATAGTGCTTCTTGGATTAGTAAGCCACTCCATTTTTATATACATGGAGTTGGAAACTTGGAAACTGCCATTTATTCAGTTGGTCTCCAAATGAGGTCCATTGTGAAGGGGAAAAAAAAAAAAGGAACAAAAGTCTCCTGAACTATAATTGAATTTTCTCTAAGTTTTCTAACCACCATTATGTGGGATTGAGTACTATAAAAACTTCTAAATTTTAGCTATGCTGCAGTTAAACCAATAGACTAAAACCTAGTTTGAATTATAGCTGTGAAATTGCTTTATTCTAGAAATAATTCCAGTATAAATGCCATAAAATAGGATGATTTTTTGGGGGGAGGGAGTTAGGCTCCCCCCCCACCAATTTCCTCTTAGATGGTCTTATGACATCTTAGGGCAATTCAAAGCCAATTTACAACTGATAAGATGCATTAGTCACACGTTTATTCATCTGCCAAATTTGGTATCGATTGAAAGTGTTTTACATTTCCTATCTGTTTTGTCAATAGTTTTAGGTTTCTTCCTGGCCTGGGCTCTGGGCTGTGCTCTTGCTTTGTCCCTGCTTTATCACCTCCATTGACCGATCAAGTATTAGTTCCAGTTGATTGTTTTTCATTAAGTCTTCCTTTAGAATCATCCAGAGAAAGTTAACTTCTATCTGCCGTGTATTTCAGATACTCTGTTTGAATCCCATGAAACCCAGAAATGAAGCTTGATTATTTTCAGGGAGAAGAATGGATCTCAAACATGTGACCCGAAGCCACCCGGAGAGCAAAGAACACCTGCTAACTCGAAAAGGGACAAAATGTAAGGGCTTGCAGGTAAGTCAAACATCGGATTGCATCATAGACTCCACAAAACGTCTTGCCCTTACAATAGCACTTTGCTAGATGTAGTATGCAAATGTTGTGTGTTCTACAAAGCTGAGACCCTACCCTATGGGTGCTTATGGCAAAAACCCATCTCCTAATACTTACTGTTGCTGAAATTCAGTGCAAGGCTCAGGGAAACAGAATTCTTAAGAAGTAACCCAATCCATCCATCTGGAGATGATCATCTCTACATGAAAGATATTGAATCGTTTTCTTGCCAATTAGGTAGAGCTCCTTTTGAATATAAAATTCTGTAGGTACAGGGTTTAATGCATTTGTGCTGCTAATGTATGTATGTATGCTGATAAGAACCTGTTCCCCTTGTTTGGGTTTCTGGAGAGCTCCCCACAAAGGGCGGGAGTTTGAGAAAGTAGTCTGGACCACCTCTCCCTGCTGATGGGCTCCTGGGAAGGGAGCATCACCGAGGATGGGAGCTGGATTGCCGCCAAATGGCAAATGTGCCATTTGAGTGGGCGAGAGCAAAGTTCAAGGGCTCTGCTCGTATCTGGAAAGTTCTCTGGCTCTGGTGCCATGGCTGGTACCAGGTCTCCTACTTCCTATTTCCTGCTGCTCAGGGTTTCGCTAGGAGGAGGTGCCTTCTCTCTCTTTCTCACGCTTTCTCTGTGCAGTGATGAGCACCTGGGGTAGGTCTGCGGTCCGGCATCTCCCTGAGTGAGTCTCAAGGTCTAGCATGGGAGGGAGAAGCCTCACCGGAGCCTCAGCTCCAACTTTTCTCCAGTCCTGTTTTAGGTGGGGGCCTCATTCCTCGACCCCATGGTGGCCATTCCCCCCTCTGCCTTTAATCTACAGGGAAGAAGGAGTGAGCACTAGGATCCCTACTCCATCTCAGGCTCCAAGGTATCAGTTCATTGTCTGGAGGTCCCAGGAGGGCCAGCATCTGTACGTGGCTCTTCTGAGTAACCCCCTCTCTGGGACACAGGATGAGCAAGATGTCTTTACTGAAGCAGTACTTTGGGGAGGGCCTAAATGCGTGCCAACCCTTGGCGGGTTCCAAGCAGGGTCCTGGAATCAGAGGTGGCTTGGAGGTGAGAACAGCATCACCAGACAGATGTACAGCAAACGTCCGATGATAAACACTCACGGGCTTCTGGATCGTGTCCATGTTTGGCCTTCCTTTGGTTCTCAAAGCCGACCCAGGCCAGGTTCCTGGTGACCCCCAATCTTTCATTTGATGCCTCCCTCTCTCCCTTTCCACCTACCTTTCACCCCTTTGAAATGAAGGCCTGGCCATTCAGATTAAGAAAAGTGGATTAAGGCATATCTTGATAATAATTTTTTTAAAATCACATAAATTTAAAACTGCTTATTAATGATCATGGTGAGCACATAAAGGGGACAGATACATAAATACACGAGTGGATATGTACGTGTGCATCTATTACACATGACAGATGAAATATACATGGATATTTATATGCAAAAATATGCATATGAAATATATACACACACACACATATGTGTGTATAATCCTTTTTTAAAACTAAAGCTCAAAGATACCCACCCTTTGCTATTTATGGCCCCTGTCAAATTTTAAACACGCCTGAAATTTTAGAGGAATTATCATCTCTTTGGAAAGTTCATCATACTTTTTCATTCATTCCTTTTCTGGTGGAACAAAGCAGGTTTACTAAATAATTTGGATCCAGCAATTGAGGTAACAATCTGCAGGATTTCAAAGAAATCCAGTCTTGGAATATCTGGGCTTGCATGATGTAATCACGAATCTTTCCTTGGGTGGTATACTTTGGCATGTTTTAGAGTATTTTCCATGGAAAACAGAAGTTTTCTGTAGTCAGATAACTTCGGGAAATACTGTATTAAAGTTAAATAGATTTCTTTGCAGTAGGACTAGTCAGAGTCTTTAATAAACCAAAATATATTATGGATTTCTAATGTGGGATAGGAGTGGCAGAATGGAAATTATCATTCCTCCCAAATATATCGAATCATAGAACCCTTTCTTCAAGGTGCATCTCATCGGACTAGTGTTTTATAGGACAAACTTCGGGAAATGCTTATCTAAATGCATCTGAAAAATCCTGATCTTCTTCCACTTAAATATTACCTTACCTGTATTTTAGCTGTCTTCTGTTTTTCTTATGGTGTATTTTCACTGACTTACTTCTTAGATGTGAGTTTGTCTTGTCTCTCTTGCTTAATCTCTTTCCTTTATGTCCCACCGGACTGCACACTCAGTGGGGACAGGGCTGTGGCTCACTTTTCTGGGTCTCTTCCTCCCTTGCACTCTCCCCCGGCATAGTGTTTTTCTTGAAAGAGACATTGAGTCCTTATTTGTTGAATGGACATAGGCCTCTACATTTGGCTTCTCTTAGTTTATTTTTTGCTGAAACCCCTGTCCTCCAAGACCCGCCCCCCCACTAACTTTCTTAAAACAAAAAGGAAAGAGTGGTTGTACTTGTTAGGAGATTTCAGGGAGAGTGGTCACAAATAAATTATTCATGCCAGAGAGGGAAATGTAGCAATTATCTTATTAATAGCCGTGTTGTGAGAAACCAGCCCCTGAGCCATCGTTCACGTGCCAGGAACTGCAGTTCTGGCCCAGCGGGCGGCCATCTTTCCTTATCCGAGCGGGTCAGATTCTGATGGTGAGCCAACACTTTCTTGATTCTCCACAGATGTCAGGCCTTTGGACAACAGCGGCAGAGGGGGCCATTATGTGGCTAAGATGCAGATGTCCAAACACAGAGCACATACCCTATTCACCAACACCCTCACTGGGAACTCTTGCCTCCTTAGAACCTGGTTAAAGAAATGCCTTTTGAGACAACTGATGCCCAACTGTTGCTTGTCCTCGTATAGCGTAACATTCCTAGACACCAACAAAACAAGATAAAATGAAAATAAAAAACAAAAAATGAAAAAAAGTATAATCTTTGTTTTTACTTACTACACACATGAAAGGTTAGCCAACCACCCAAGCTCTAAAAGGTGTCATCTTTAAAAATTCAAAAAAAATCTTTTTTGAATTTTTAAAGATGACACTGAAAAGTTCTATACATGAAAAAGAAAAAAAGATTTGCCTATGTGATATTGTGACATAATAAGAAATATATACTTGTCCCTAGTTCTTGGCACAGACCTCCTAACACCCCTGGAATTTCCCTGTAGAACTGAGAGGAGCATTTCCTGTTATTCATCATATTTGAGTTTATGCTAATTAGTTGACTATGGAGGGAGGGGGCTGGTTGCCAGAGAAATCAACCCAGTGATTAGAGGGGTGAGATTTTCAGCCCCACCCGTGACCTCCAGGGTGGAAAGAGGGGCTGGAGATTATGCTAATCACCAATGGCTAATGATTTCATCAAGCATACCTACATAGTGGAACCTCCACAAAAATCCTAACTGACAGGGTCCAGAAAGTTCCTGGGTTGGTGAACACATTGGTGAACACAGGGGTGGGGGGTGGTGGTTGGTCTGCCAGAGACGGCATGGAAGTCTCTCTCCCAGCTTCCCCCTTATACATTGTCTTGTGCATCTCTTCCATTTGTATCCTTTATGATAACCCCCCAAACAGTAAGTAAAACCCTCCGAGTTCTGTTAGCTGTTCCTACCAAATTATTGAACCTGAGAAGGGGGTCATGGGAACCCTTCATTTATAGCTGGTCAGTTGGTCATAAATACCAGAGGCCAAGACTTTTGGTTGGTGTCCGAAGTGGGGGCAGTCTTGTGGGACTCAGCCCTTAACCTGTGGGGTCTGTGCTAATGTCAGGGAGTTAGCGTCAGCCTTTCTTGGTACATAAAACCTACGTATTGAGGTCAGAAGTGTTGTGGATAGCAGAAACAGGAGTTTTGTTTTAGCCTAGATACAGGTTATGATTTTTAACTCAGGGCCCACGTGAGCATATTTTGTGCTACAAGTGACAGAAACGCAACTTAAATTAATATTCGTTTCCTATATCCAGGGTGACTATTTGAGGGGCACACGCAGTGACATCAGGATGCTGCCTCTCTAGCTTTCTAATCTGCTTCCTCAAATTTTGTCCTTCTCTGGTAGGTTCTCCACATGTTGTCAGAGGTCACTGTCAGCACGCCTGGGCTCACGTCTTCCCGGTGAGGAAGCTAGCAATGCATGGAGAGTCTCTCCTTTCTGTTGATTCTGGCAGAGTCCCTGTTGGGGGAGGTGGACCGCTTTCCCTGACCTAAGTGGCTGTCCGTCCTGAAAGTAATCAATCATTGTGGTCAGGGGCTTGTGTTTCTTAGATGGACCAAGCCTGAGGCATGAGTCTTAAATACATTGGTTGGAAAGAGTTTCCCACAAGGGGTTCTGTTACTGGAAGAAATTGGGAGGAAGAGAAAGTGAGGAGAGGAGATAAAATCTAATAATTACAGCAGTCCATCCCAGCAACCTTCCAGAATGAAGTGGGAGACAGCCTGAAGTATCCTTATCATTGGGTTTCTCTACTCAAGACACTAGACTCACTGGTTTTATGCCTTCCAGTATTTTCTGTGATGAAAAATATGATAAGAGGGTGCCCCTCATCAGCATCTAAGTGACTCTTTCAGACATTTATACTTAGGAGATACTTTTCATGATGTAGTTGAGGTTCAGTACTTACATTACTCATGTTTGGAGTCAATTAAACCCATTAGGAGTAGAGTGGCAAGCCCTTGCGAGGCTCAGGGTTTGGGGCCAGGGGTGCTTTGTAGATATGTCACCATGAAACAGGAAGTACTGGGGGGTGCAGTGTCACCGCACCTGGTAACCGAACGTTATGTTGTGTAGGTGTTGGTCGGTTTCTCAGAAACAAGTGCTCTTCAACCAAATTGCACAGAGAAGCAAAAATTGTCAACAAATTTGTGGTTTGGATGTTATTACTTGGAATGTATTGCAAGGGGAAAATGGCCTTTATGAGGGTGTCGATGTATTTTTAATAGAAAATCTCCCTCTCTGATGGACTAAATTACAAATATTTCCCAGGAAAAATGGTACGGTAGCTTTATCCTAGAAGCGCTTTTGGCTGGTTTTAGTAAATTGAGTTCCTTCAGTGCCAGGAAACTGATCGCAGTTCTAAACAAGAGACACTAACACCCTCTCTGTCACGGAAATTTTAGGCCATTTACATACAATGCCATCATTTTTAATTACCGGAAAAAATTTTGTGCAAGAAAAACAACTATTAGAGCTCTGTCGTGATCGAGAGGAAGAAATTATTCTCTTGAATGTGTATATTTTTAATTCTTCACTTCGAGTGTTGACCCAGACAGGAAGGGGTTTGCATGGGCACGGTGGTCTTTGACCTTGTTCTTCCTTTCACGGGACATCGATGTAGACCCTGCGGTCGCTGTGGGGTGTGCCGTGTCTGGTTACGCGGGCGGGCGAGCCGGCAGGGAGGGCAGAAGGCAGTCGGGTGTTCCTGGGGTGAAGGCAAGCAGCAGTCTCTTGCTCCGACTGTCCCCACTGTGGTGCCCCTTATCCCAGGTGGGCCAGGCTGCCCCGAGGAAACGGATGGAGAAGACCAAGCCCTAGTGCGGCAGTGAGGGGGCATCTCCTCTTACGCTCCAGGGCTTGTCTGAACTGGAGCAGGAAAGAAAAGTCGAGTGTGACGAAGGGTTGGAGAAACCCGTCTGGAGAGGGAGCAGGGTGAGCAGGACCTCCTCCCCGCCCGACTGTGACTTGACTTCTCTGGACAATGGCTAAAGGGAACGTAGGTGCTTCCGAATCCGAGATGGCACCAAAACCATGAGGTTCTTTCCCATTTCCGGCGACAGAGCCATGAGTTACGTCCTACATCTGGGCCGATGGAAGTCTCGGGACACGATGTCTGCCAGGCACACCGAGGACCTCTCCCTACTGTAGGTGAATAGGGCCTCCCATATAGCATATAGGGTGTGTTGGAAGCGATGAGGTCTGCCTTCTGGATTGACGCAGGTAGACAGAGATGGAGAGACGTATGTGTACACATATATAAATAATTTATGAGATAGCAGAACATGCGATATACGTAAATTATTAATATATGTGCAATGCATATGTATGTGTAATATGTATTATTATATTGCATATATAATATAATATGCAATATATTAATGTTTATGTTATATTAATACATAAAACATAATACGATACTAATAATACAGCTGTGTCATTGACACTATGTTATGTGTGATGTGTGTGTCGCTTGTGTATTTACTGAGACACACAAACACTGCAGTGGGCTGTGCTATCCAGGGTCGTCCCTTCTCAGGCAGCGAGTCCATGGCCCCATGTTTGGGGAGGAGCTCCTCCTCTGGCCCTGTCTGGCCTGGGAGGCTTCTCTCAGGTTCTGCTGTCCCTCCTCTGCGCTGCACGGCCACCTGGTCTACCACTGCTCCCTCTGTCTGGAAGGCCCCGGGGACTAACTGCAGAGTAGTACCGTCGCTGCTTAGGTGACTTGTATTTAAGAATAGTCTTTGGTGATAGATTTGTCCAGAAACTCTGCCTCTCTTCCTTTCTAAAGGGCGTAGAAGGGATGGTGCCCCCTCCCCCTCCATGGAGTACTGAGACCTAACCTTGGAGGTCGTGCTGGTCCTTCCACTTGTGTATGGTTATTTAAACTCAGGTCTTCATCATGTTATCATGTTGACTTGGGGCTACTCTCGACTGTTCTCTGGAGGCAAGTTCATTTTGTCCAGAATGAGTCCTGTGATTAACGCAGGACCTGCCCAGTCCCGTGTGTCCCTTTCTCTGGGGGGCCTGGAGATCCAGGTGTCCCTGACTGGTGAGCGTGGGGAGGGCTGACGGGTTTGGGCGAGGACTGTCTCCAGATGAGCTACACGATGGCAGTGTGGCTTTGGTGCGGGTGGAAGATTTGGTCTCCTCTTCTCCGGCCCTCTGGCCTGATGGCCACCGCCGAGTGCTCCGAAGGCTCCCTGGTCCCTCCTACTCTTCCCTGTGGCGGTCGCACCACTCTCTGTGTTGGGTTCTGTCGGTGGCTGGTATTTCTCCGGCTCCTCAGCTCCACTGGACCCCGTTTCGCCCTCAGAGAGGCGGGTTGCATACCAGAGGCTGCTTTGTGCTTTGGGGGTGGTGGGGCCTCAGCTGGGGGGCGGCCAGGGGAGCATCTCTGGCCACGTCCTCGTATGGTCTCACGCCGTTTTGCCTGTACATAAAAATGTTAGGAACATAATTTATTCGATAGGTAAAATTGCTCCTCTATGGAGCACATTTTTATTAGCTATTGAAAAAATGTTCCACAAATTCTCTATGTAATGTGATATTATTTTACTAGAAGTATGTTAATTTTAGGGTGAGAGACTACAGAAGGAAGGCTGGTGTTAATTTGTGATTTATCCATCTCTGGGAAAAAATTAGAAGGGCCTTGTCTTTAGATTTGTTTAGGCTTATTTAATCTTTAGTTAAAGAAGCTCCTTGAATTCATTTCCTGGGACGCCGTGACAAGTTACCGCAAACTCAGGAGCTTAAAACAAGAGAAGTCTATCTGCACAGTTCGAGAGGCTAGAAGGCTGAAATCAAAGTGACGGCAGGGCCACGCCCCCTTTGAGGCCTCCAAGGGTTCCTTTCCCCCTGCAGCTTCTAGGGGCCCCTCCCATTCCTTGGCCTGCCTCCATCTTCGTATGCCCTCTGTCTCTGTGTCTCGTGTCTCTCCTGAGTTCATGTGTCATTGGGATTCGAGCCACCTGGTTCTTCCGGGATGATCTGATCTCCGGTCCTTAATAACCTTTGCAAACCCCCCTTTTTCCAAGTCAGACCACATCCCCAGGTTCCTGGCAGACTTGTCTTTGGGGAGACCACCACTCTACCCACTGCAGCCCTTCTTCCTGTGGAGGTTTTTTTTTTTTTTTTTTAAAGATTTTATTTATTTATTTGACAGAGAGATCACAAGTAGGTGGAGAGGCAAGTAGAGAGAGGGGGACAAGAGTCTGATGTGGGGCCCGATCCCAGGACCCTGAGATCATGACCTGAGCCGAAGGCAGAGGCTTTAACCCACTGAGCCACCCAGGTGCCCCACCTGCGGAGGTTTTTTGTTTTTTTTTTTTTAAGATTTTATTTATTTGACAGTGAGAGAGAGATCACAAGTAGGCAGAGAGGCAGGCAGAGAGAAGGGGAAGCAGGCTCCCCACTGAGCAGAGAGCCCAATGCAGGGGCTCGATCCCAGGACTCTGGGATCATGACCTGAGCCGAAGGCAGAGGCTTTAACCTACTGAGCCGTTCAGGCGCCCCACCTGTGGAGGTTTTTCCCAAGGAGATACATTTTGTTTTGTTTTTAAATCAGACAGACACACACCCAGGGAGAACAGCATGTGAAGATGAAGGCCCAGAGGGAATGCCAAGCATAGCCAGCAAGCCCCCAGATGCGAGGAGAGAGGCACAGCAGACTCTTCCTCACCGCCCTCAGTGGGAGCCCCCTTGGCAACACCTTGATCTTGGACCTCTAGCCTCCAGACCTGGGAGACCACGCATTTCTGCACCGAAGGTCCCCCCAGCCCCCGTATAGCAGTACTCTGTGCGGTAGCCTGAGGAACTAAAACAAGAAGCATTTAGGGTTAATTTTCTTCTGAGAGCTGGCCTGAGTTCTGAACAATTAACTTCAAAAGAACTTTTTGAGCATAACTCATTAGTCAGTTGGGAACAGCAAAGCGAACGCTCTATGTCATGTTGACAATTATTTGGGACACGCAGTTCTCAGTTCCTGAGAGTGTTCAAGTGAGTTTGAAGTGATTATAGTATCTTAAAACAGGTTGTCAAAAGAATAACACGTTAGATTTTATAGCCCTTTTGACCTACTTCTTTTTCTTTATCTTTATTTTCCTTCAGAATTACCCTTTATAAATGTTTTTTCCTTAGAATTTTTCATTTGTTCGGAACTACAAACCAACACGATTAGATACAGAGGACTCAGCTGAAAATAAAAGCAAATTAATGTATATGTTGAAGGGACATTTTGTGCAGGTTTTCTCTTCCAATTAGCCCAATTAGTCAGTGACATCTAGGACTAGTCTTCCAGAAAAAATATTGGCCCAAAGTCCAGTTCTCCACTTTAATGAGTTGTTCCAAGAGAGCCGGTCATCCTGCATAAATTGATAAGTAGGAGATGTTCTGCGTAATAATTCCAAGTGTTTATGCTGCTCTTCCACTGTTCATTAATTTTTGTCAATTAAACTTAAGGCTTTATAAATTTGAAAGAAGCAACAATTCACTGGTTACGTGAGACTCCCCAAAAAGGTTACAGTTCTCTAACATTGTGCATTTTCCCCTCCCATACCGCTCAATATAGACCGTAATGCTCGTGCGTGTGTGCGTGCACACACACACACACACACACACACACACAGAGTCCGTGTGCTCACGCGCACGTACACACGCACAGTTCTTTCAGTTCGTCAGCGGGCAGGAGGAGGGAGAGCTGACAGAAGAGTCGTAGTCTCCGCAGGTGGCACTTGTTGAGTACACAGCTGCTGCCTAGATTTTCCTCCCGAGAATACGAATGCATCTGTTTCACAACCAGGAGAACACGGAACTGAGAAATGGTGATTATGCTCTTCTACAGCCTTAGGTAGCTGGAGCTCGCCCTAATGAATGGAAAAGCACAAGGAAGCATCTTCATCAAACAGATGTAGTTTGAAATGATAACCAGGTGTCCTGCCCTTATCGGCTCGCAGGTTCAAATTGAGGTCACATTTTCTTGTAGCATGACATGATGCCAGACTTCCCCCCGCAGGTGCCCCTGCTTTAAATACTGTCCTGGGTATTTGGGGGAACTTCTGTGGATTGGGGCTCCGCTCTCTAGTGACCTTCATCTTTCCAGTCTCCTCTTCTTGGACTATTCCACCGTCCCTGCTGCCGATGGCCCTCAGGGAGAGAGCTCTTGGTGGACACAGCCCCCCGTCTTTTGGTGAAGGGTAAGGGCCATTACTCTGGCCTGAGAAAGGGGCATTACTGACCCACTTTGCCTCTCTGTCTCCAACATAAATCAGGCCCTTCCATTTAGAGCCCATAGTGCAGTTGGAATAGGCTACACGGGTCAAGTTCTACCGAATGTCTATGAATCAAAGAAGAGAAATACAACACCAGTAATAGTTTATGATGGTTATGAGATGTGGTTTTCAGAGCAAGTCCCCCCCCCAACATTATATCTACACACTCAAAGTCCACCCACTACAGCATCAAAGAGGAGATGCTGTTCCCCTTCACCTCATTCTAAACGTCATCTCTGCAATCTTCATTCCGTGTTCCCGTATCCACCTCTTCCCCGGGGAAATGGATGCTGGGAATAGACACTCATCCGAACAGAAACTGTTCATGTCTCACTGCGGGGGTTCCAGAGATAATCATTCCAGAAGAGGACAGTCCAACACCAGAAGGTTCTCCAAGGTTCAGGACAGTTCATGCAAATAATACGAGGGTACGTGTAACAGTCTTATGTGGTTTTCATCTTGCTGAGCCAAATTTATTTCCTTTTATAACCCAGACTCCAGCCTTAGGGGAACATCCATGTCTTCATGATTTCCCTGAAGTTCCAGGTCTCAATTTGGAGTATCTGGTGTTTTATTGGGAAAGATTGACATATGTTTATAATAAGCAATAGCTCTTTCTAAAATTCACACCAAACCAAGAATAATTTCTTTCCTCCCTTCCTTCTCCTCACTCTCCAGTGAAAAGTCAACAAAGACACAATTCAAACTCAATCATTTGTAAATGTACTCTCCATTGGCTAATTGGCTAATTAGCCAATGGATAGTACATCATTAGTTTCAGGTGTAGTGCTCCATAAATTATCAGTTGTGTATAACACCCAGCGCTCATCCCACCACGTGCCCTCCTTAATACCCATCCGCCAGTTACCCCATCCCCCCCCCCCTCCAGCAGCCCTCAGTTTGTTTCCTAGAGTTAGGAGTCTCTCATGGTTTGTCTCCCTCTCTCATGACATCAGAGACTAGTTTCAAATAGGCCACCTTCTGACACACGTATCAAGAGCTGTATTTCACAGACCGTGTTGGTCAGTTTTTAATTTCCTGAAGTGAAACTGAAGAAGAGTGCGTTTACAGTGTTAGTTGGCCAGGCTCTCTGTCAGAATTTCAGGGAGTAGGTTCCAGCCTTGGTTGGTGCCATTCTCTGTGACACCTCCTGGGCATTTTGATGTTCAGAAGTCCTAAATCCTGAAGAGGATGAGTACTATGCTGGTTCTGCCTGTGGCTGCTGTTTTGTGTGACCCTATTAAAGATGGCGGCAGGCTCAAGAGGCTTCAGAGATGAGAGCCACGGTCCTTCGATGACTCATGGGATGACGGGGAAGGCAGGCTGACAGACAAATGAGCGTGACACAGGATAAACACTCTAATAGTGGGATTTACACAGTACAATGGGAACACTGTATATGGTGGTAGTCCGCCTGGCTAAGGCTTGGTGAAAGCTAAAGGGAAGAATTGTTTTCCTTTGTTTTTAATTAGGAAGATGAGTAGATCTTCTAAAGTAGATTAGCAGGGAAGACTTTTCTAAACCTGGAGGATCTGAGCAAAGGCCTGGAAATAACTGAGAAGTCACAGACTGTCTGTCCTGACTAGATTGGAAGGTAGAGAGAGTGGAGCCCAGGCTGGAAAGATAAGCTCGGGCCATTTTCTGAGGGTCTCGAATGCCATGTTCAGGAGGGTTTGCCTGATTTTACAGGTGATGCAAGTTCTCAGGTACTTATGAAGGACCAATATATGTGCTTCCTCTTCCAGGATGTGGGGAATGTAGTTGAGAAGGGGCTGCAAAGGGCTGCACACATGGTTCTCTCTAATGGAGTGGAAGTAAAATTGGGTTTCCTCCTCAGAAAGGTGGATGTGTGGTATTAGGCCAAAGGCGGTGGTGAGCAGCTAGTTCTTGTGTGGATCTGGGTCATCCGTGTAGAAGTGAAAGATAAATTTAAGTGCTGTTAGAAGCAGGTGGGCATACATTCAAGGAGTAGTAATATTTATGTGGTGTCAAGAGGAGAACTATCATGGCTGAGCCCAGGATGGGGTAGTCAGAGACGGAAGGGGTCAGCTATCTGTGATAAGATGGGAGATGGTGGAGGGTTTCAACAGGGAGGAAGGACCCAAATGAAAAGAGGTCCAGAAAAACAGTAGTAGAAAACCGTCCACTGGATTTGGCCATTAAAGAACTAGGGGAAGCTTCTTTTGAGGTGGAATGATTTGATGGGAGGGAGAATTGCAGGGGTTGAGAACAAAAGGGCAGGGGAATGTTGAGGCTCCAACTGAAGACAATTGTTTCATGAATATTTAATAGCGTGAATGAATATGTACTCAGGACTTATGTCTATACTCATCAATTACTCTGAGCTAATTATGTGATCTGGGCCACACAAAGATCCCTGCTCCGCCTCTTAAAATAACTTCCCTCCTTTAGTCTCTGGCAATAGGCCTATCTCTGCCCATTAGCTGAGGTGTAGGCAGCCATTTTTAGTGTTTGAAATGGTGGTGGGATGTAGGGGAACAAAAGCTTCTCTTAAGTTTGTGGAAAACCCTATTGAGACAGTGAAAAATCCACACATAGCTCTGATGTATTAGTTTGCTGGGGTCGCCATGACAAACTACCCAGAGCATGTGGTTTAAGCAACAGAGATTAAATTTCTCCCAGTCCCAGGGGCCAGAGTTCTGAAATGGAGGTGCCCTCAAGGCTGGTTTCTTCTGAGGAATGCAGGAAAGCTGTTGTAGGCCCTTTCCTTGACTTACAGTGGGCCGTCTTTGCATGGTCTTCCTCTATTTGTGTATCTGTGTCCAGCTCTGTGTCCAAAGTTCTGCATTTATTTATTTATGTTTTTAAAAAAGATTTTATTTATTTATTTTACAGAGAGAGAGAGATCACAAGTAGACAGAGAGGCAGGAAGAGAGAGGGGGAAGCAGGCTCCCTGCTGAGCAGAGAACCCGATGTGGGGCTTGATCCCAGGACCCTGAGATCATGACCTGAGCTGAAGGCAGAGGCTTTAACCTGCTGAGCCTCCCAGGTGCCCCTCTGCTTTTACTTAATTTTATAAAGATTTTATTTATTTATTTATTTGAGAGAGGGGGAGGGAGAGAGAGAGAGAGAGAGAGAGAGAGAGAGAGAGAGAGAGAATGGTGGGGGAGGGGCAGAGGGAGAAACGGGAGAAACGGACTCCCTGCTGAGCAGGGATCCCGATGTGGGGCTTGGTACCAGGACCCCAGGATCATGACCTGAGCCAAAGGCAGATGCTTAACCAACTAAGCCACGCAGGTGCCCCCAAACTTCCGCTTTTAAATGAGGACAGTCCTATAGAATTAGAAATTCATTTGAAATAATCTCATTTTAACTTAGTTACTCTTTTAAATACACCATCTCCAAATACAGTCACACTCTGAGGTGCTAGGGGTTAGGACTTCATCATCTGAATTTGGGGGGCCATAATTCAGCCCATAGCACCCATTCTATGCAGTAATCTGTAAAGGAGTGTTTGGAGAGTTTGAGAAGCACTTAGAACCAGGGGCAGATTATCGACACGGGCCCAGAGGACGAGAGTGGGAGAAGATGACGTTTCTGGTGTGGGAACTTCACTGTCTGCAGAAGAGCATGTCCTGAGCAGCAGACATGCTTTCATCCCTTTGAAAGGTTTATCTGTGTCCGTACGACTTGATGTCACTCTCCTTAGAATTCCACTGTCTTTTCTTGTTCCTTACTGCATGCTCATCAGTCTCTTATTTATAATTTGACTTTCTGCATTAGAATTTTCCAAGAGGGGAGAATGTGCTGACCAGAAGAGAAAAGTCTCATGGTGAATAGAGCGTTCTTCTTCTTCTTTTTTTTTAAGATTTTATTTTTAAGTAATGTCTATACCCAATGCAGGGCTTGAACCCACAACCCTGAGATCGAGTTGCCCACTCTACCAACTGAGCCAGCCAAGAGTCCCAGTAAAGAGTTCCTTTGATGTGAATTAAGAAAGCATCATTCTCCCTTATGGATCAGCCTCTCGAGGACAGCTGGAGCTGGTCCCTGGGAGACGTCCGGTGCCTGGCAGAGCTGGGGATCCAGCATCTTCCCTCATGTTCTTCTCCCAGGAGACTGGGTGCTACTTGGTCTTCTCAAGAAGCTTCTGTGGCTCTCTTCACTACAGACACAACATCTGTCAATCCTTTTTGTAAAGGATCTTGTGGGAAGACTTTGAATCATTTGCTAAAATTATTTTTTTGCATTACTTTTGGCTTTCTGTTACCTGGATTCTATCTGTCTCCTGGCCCCACAAGTAACTGAGATGCAGAGGTAACTTGGCAATGTTACCTGGTGTTATCCATCATCATGTCCTTCCCTGGCCTTCTGGGGTTTGGTTACTTTATGGTGGCATCTCATCAGACCAAGACCTCTCCCAAGAAATCACTTGTCGTTAAAAAAAAAAAAATCATCTTTAGAGCCACAGTGTGTGTAGAGGGGCTTTGGTTGGAAATGCCTACATCCCACATGGCCTTTCTTACCCGCCCTGAGAAGTGTTGAGCCTAGGCTTCTCCTGCCCTGAGCAAGGGCAGTTTCTCTTACTCTCACTCATGCTTCCCTTTCATACTTGCCTTAAGGAGCTCTTGTGCCCTGAATGTAATTTTTTTGTTCAATAAGCCTGACTCATAAATCCACCAGGAGTTATTAATGTTCTTATGACTTCTGCACCAGACAGTGGCTGTGTCTTTGACCTATGATTCAGTAGTTATCTTCTGAAGAGTGGAAAACTGGAATTGTAGAGGTGAAATATTTATATACTTTCCTTCACCCAAGATCTCAAGGACGAATGAGAAGGTGAATACATCCTGAAAAAAAGTCTAAAGAACAATGTAGGTGAGCTACTTGAAGTAAGAGGTTAATAGGATGTTATTAATGATTCATTTGAAGAACTATAGGTATAAGGTTGTTTCTGTACAATATATTAGTAACTTTTTTTGCTTTTCATATTAAAATAATTTTTTGATTATATCAGTCAGGGTTCTCCAGGATGTGTGTGTGTGTATGTGTATGTATCTGTGTTGGCAAGTTCAAAATCTATAGTTCAAATCTGAAGGCCCTCAGGCTGGAGAGACCCAGGAAAGAGTTGAGTCAGGTCATGAGTCTAAAGACTGTCATATTACTGGTGAAAAGTGGATGTCACTATTGAAATTTGAAGGTTATCTGCTGGAAGATTCCTTTCTTGTTCCAGGGAGGTCAGTCTTTTGCTCTGTTAAGGCCTTCAACTGGTTAGGTAAGGCCCACCTACATTCCAGAGGGCAATCTGCTTTATTTGAAGTCCACCAATTTAAATGTAAATGTCATCAAAAAACCAAAAACTCCACAGAAGCACCTGGAATAATATTTGATCACATATCTGGGCACCATGTTCCAGCCAAGTTGAATAAAATTAACCATCATAGGGATATTCTCCAAAAGTATAAAAGCGTTTGATTGCAATTGTATGGATAGTACCTTTTTAACTTTTGGCAGGATGGTTGACTTCACATGTATAACTAGCAAAGAAGAGGCTGTCACAGGAGTGCATGGTCAGGTAGAGTGGAATCAGAGAGAATGGCTCCCTTACATTTAGTCAGCGAGGTTTGAATCTTAGAACCCTTTTGAGTGCATACGTCCAGTGTGAGTCCATGAGGCTTACACTGCTGTGTTTGTGTGTGTGCTCGGCTTCAGCTAAGCCTTTAAAAGACTTTGGGTTGGAGGCCAGGCCAGAACCAGTTGGGTGATGATGCCATCTTCTATCAATTTGAACTTGAAAAAATGACATTGTTCTTGAATCTATAGACTTCAGCATTTTTATCAGTAATTTGAATGAAGATAGGCAGGTGTGATTTTTATAATCTTTTTCTATGATGAATCTGGACTGGACAGTAGATAAGATCACAAAGAAGGGACCAGAATCATGTGGCAAGTGCCAAACGTAGAACTGGATCTAAGGGGGAAATTTACAGGGGCGCATTTCTGATCCTCTTCTTGGCTTCTCGAACACTTTGGCCAATTGCAGGAAGGTGGGGTTGTGGCTGGGTCATGTGTGGGATGTGTGAAAACCCCGTAGGAGACTGGAGGTGAGAGTGGACTTTTTGAATTTGCCAGAGCAAACTGGACGCACCGAGGCTTGTGCTGAGTTGGCCCGTCAAGTCAGCAGTGCCCGCTGGGACAGGGCAGTGTGCTCACCAGAAAGTCACAAAACAACTGGCCCGTTTGTTTAGTCATTAAATACTTAAATGGTTTTGCTAAAAGAGGCTTCCATTTAAAAATTGCTAGAAAGTAGAGTGCTTCATGAGATATTTCCCTATGCCCCTTCTCGGTACTGTCACATTATTTAGGAAACCAGCACTCGGAATCCGCTTCCACAGTGGAAGTCTTTGTAGTATGAATCCATTTGTTATGGCAAATGGATCTCTATTAGTATGTTTTAGCTTAGATCAATTATATAAGTGCTTCGTAAGAACCATTTATTTTGCCTGATGTTTCACTGGCATCAAGGATTGTAGAAAGTGTTTGATCTTTCCTTTTCTGAAACTCTCTTATAAGAGTGATGGGCTTACTGAAATTTACAGTGAGGCTAACCTGATTACTCTGAGCTATTTTTAAGAGGATTAGACTATTCGAGGGCGGATGGATTCTAATCCCATGACTAATGTTTTGGCCAATCTCGTACAGTGCTTTTTGATTATGAAAATTGGTTAGTAACCATGTCAGTGTGCTCTATCGTTTGCTGCTTATGACAAACCGAACTAAAATGTTTTGGTTGGAACTTGGTTACAGATCAGCTCTGTAGTCCTGAATTAATCACTGCGTAGTAGGGCAACGTGCCATGTTGCGGAAGGGACCTCGGGGTAGAGTTCCTTGGCCCTTGACAATTGGAGGTGACTCATTATATCCAAGTGTTTCCCATTATTTAATCAAGGTCGAATACAGAAAGTGGAGTGGGCTGGTTGCGGTAATAATCATCTCATAGGGATCTGGTCTTTGCCAGGATAGAATTAAGGGTCCAGGTTGAAGTTTCCAATTTTTTTTTTTTTTGTCTAAAAGAAAACAGCTCACTTGAGTTTATATTATCATCGTTGCGCTAAAATTTACAATGGTTACAAGCTTTAGGAAAGTGGTTAATTAACACCACTCCTCAAGCACAGGGGAAGTCTCATGGATTTGGTAGTCTGATAAAAGAAAATTTGGGGATACATTTGTACCAAAGGAGATCTGGAAATGTGGTTTCGTTAGTGAAAGGTTTTTTGAGTCACGTTGAGTGTTCCTGGCGACAAGAGAATCGAATATTTGAAATTGGAACTGTGTTGGTGAAAATAAACTCAGGCTCCATCCTGATCCTTCCCTCCCCCTACTTCTTCCCTGATTCTGGTGGTTCCTTCATCATTATTTTTTACTAGTTCAGAGCAGCGCTCGGTAGCTCGAGCGAGAATCTCAGGCATCATCCTTTACACCTTCTTCTTGCAGCATTTCTCTATTAGTCAACTGCTGGGTCCTATTGATTATATTTTGTAATAGCCATTGTAGGGGTTCAGAACGAATTGCCCCAATGTGTGCCACTTTAGTACACAAATTATTTTGAGCTGCAACATTCAAGGCCCAAAAGACTCAGGAAGAAGTTTTGACCTTCCCCCGACTGCCTAAAAGAACTTATTTATTTATTTATTTATTAAAAAAACATTTTATTTATTTATTTGACCGAGAGAGACACGGCAAGAGAGGGAACACAGCAGGGGGAGTGGGAGAGGGAGAAGCAGGCTTCCTGCTGAGCAGGGAGCCCGATGCGAGGCTCAATCCCAGGACCCTGGGGTTATGACCTGAGTCGAAGGCAGATGCTTAACGACTGAGCCACCCAGGCACCCCTCCTAAAATAATTTAAATAGAGGACCTGCTCCAGGAAGAAACTGTCTCCAAGATGACCGTGTTACAGTATGAACTAGATTTGGTAGACAAGGAGGGACTTAGCAAGGCCTATTTGATCGAAGTCCTTTCTGCGTCCCATGGCTCTGTATGGCCTAGCAAAGGTTTGATTACCAAATATTTACTCTTTTTCATCTCCCTGTGAATTGTCTTCCTTTCCTTTAAAGTTCCAGACCCCTGCCCCCTTCTCTTTAGTTCAGGATGACGTATATACCTCATTTTGCCTGTCTTTGCAATCTCTCATGTTTCTGTGGACTGCCTAATTTGATTTTTTTTCCCCTGTGAATTTGTTTCCAGTCAGTTTAACTCATAGATGCATCAGAAGAAAAATTGTCCCTCCCCAGCACCATCTTCTTCTTCCACCTCCACACCATTTTGGGGGAAGCCGCCATCATACCTTACGTGGTTATGGGAACAACAATCAAATTTGCCTCGAAATCCCCCTTAGCTCCCTTCCATTCATTCTTTTTATTTATTTATTTATTTGACAGAGAGAGAGAGAGAGAGAGAATGTGCATAAGCTGGGGGAGCGGCAGACAGAGGGAGAAGCAGACTCCCCGCTGGGCAGGGAGCCTGGCCTGGGGTTCGATCCCTGAGCCTAAGGCAGATGACCAGCCGACTGAGCCACCCAGGCTCCCCACCTTCAGTCCATTCTTGACACTGCAGCAGAGTCACGTTTTTAAGATGCAAAATCGATTGTGTCGTCCTCCTGCTTAACCCGCTCGATGGCTCCCCATTGCTGTTAAGATGAAACCCCAGATCCTCATCGTGACTCACAGATCCTCCATTACCCACACCCGTTTACTCCTGTAGCTCCCTCCTCCTTTGCTCTCATTCTCCGTGCTCCACACTCCCCTCCCTTTGGTTTCCTAAACTGAGGCCTTCTCCATCCGAGCGTGCATGCCCTCGTCCTCTGCTCAGATCCTCCTCCTGCAGTTTCCACCTCCCGAGCTTTGACCGTGCTGACACCACCTCATGTTTCAGCTCTCTCGGTGACTGGTGATGCCCAAACTGGCCTTTCCCGATACTGCGGTCTGGGTCGGATCTCCCCGCCATCTGCCCATGTAGCACCCAGCACTTTTCCTTTGTGCATCGTTGTGATGGCATCTTTATCTAGCTACCTGTTCCATGTCTCTCTCGTCGCTAAACTCTCAGCTCCCCGGGGGCAGGGACTATGTCTGCTCTGTCTTCTCTATACCAGAGCTTTGCTTGCTGCCCACTGCGTAGCAGGGGTTTACTGCGTATTTGCTGAATAGAGACATAAGTGAAAACCTGGGATGTGTGGTTCCTATGCCAGGGGGAGCCGTCATAGGAGCTAGAAGGTCAGGAACCAAGAATATATACGTACAGAAGTTTATCCCTGAGTGACTATGAGCCTGGTGCATTTCTTCTCTTTGGTTATGCTTTATCCTGTTGGTACGTCTCTGCCACTCTGCATCCCTCCCTAAGGAAATGGGTGTCAAGAGCAGAGAGTAGAGAAAAGCAGGCAGGGTCCCTTTCTGGCTAGTGAGTTGTGAAATGGAGCGTGGCCCAATCAAGAAGAAAACTGGTCTTTATCCCCAGTTCCGAGCATAGAACTTCAAAACCTTTGGAATTTCCTGCATGATGAGAGTGTCTTTTGTTATTCTTCTTTTTAATGCTTTTTACAATTTTTTTTAGTCTTTAGTTTTAGTTTTTAGTTTTTGCTTTTTTTATTATTATATTCAGTTAGCCAACATGTAGTACATCATTAGCGTTTGATGTAGTGTTCAATGATTCATTAGTTGTGTGTAACACCCAGCGCTCATTACATCATGTGCCCTCCTTAATCCCCATCACCCGACTACCCCATCCCCCCACCCCCTCCCTTCTGCAACCCTTAGTTTGCTTCCCAGAGTCCAGGCTCTCATGGTTTTTCCCTCTCTGATTTCTTCCCATTCCGTTTTCTCTCCCTTCCCCTGTGGTGCTCTGCGCTATTCCTTATGTTCCACATATGAGTGAAACCATATGATAATTGTCTTTCTCTGCTTGACTTATTTCACTCAGCATAATCTCTTCCAGTCCCATCCATGTTGGTGCAATTCTTGGGTATTCATCCTTTCTGATGGCTGCGTAATATTCCATTGTATATATGGACCATGTCTTCTTTATCCATTTGTCTGTTGAAGGGCATCTCGGCTCCTTCCACAATTTGGCTATTGTGGACATTGCTGCTATGGACATTGGGGAGCATGTGCCCCTTCTTTTCACTACACCTGTCTCTTTGGGGTAAATACGTGGTAGTCTTTTGTTATTCTTAATGAGCCCTTTTCAACTGTACTTGAGTTTATGCTAACAAGGTGACTCAAGGTGGGTCCTTAGATATGAGATTGGGGCTGGCCATGCCTGAAAGATCAGGTGTCTGGGAAAGGAGAGGGGCCAGAGATAGCTCTGCCACGTGCCCAGTGATAGATTAAGACTCCGGTAAGACTCTGGACACCCCAAGCAGGAGGAGCTTTCTGTTTGGTGAACACATTGCTATGCTGTGGGGGTGACATGCCTGACTCCCTGGGGAGAGAGCGAGGAAGGTCTGCATCCGGGACCCTCCCAGATTTTGCCCTATGCATCCCCCACAGATGGGTGTTTCCAAGTTGTGCCCTTTAATAAAACTTATATAGTAAGCGTGGTGCTCTCTGTGAGTTCCTTGACTTGTTTTAAGGAACAAGTGGGGAGGGGTCACTGGATCCTCCAAATTTATAGTCTATTAGCGTAGGCAGCCCCCGAAACTTGCAACTGCCACCTGAAGTGGAGTGGTCTTGTGCAGGTATTGTCCCTTAACTCATGGGGTCTGCCCCAACTCTGGGGGGATAGCATTGACTGAATGCCAGTCAGAATCAAACGCAATGACAAGAGATCCAGTTGGTGTCAGAGACGTGGTGTCGGGACGAGAAGAGAGACGATTGAGGGCAACAGTCCAGCACAGTTCCCTTCCTTTGGGGCCAGTACAACCGTCCTGGGGAATCACCATGGCACAGATGTTGGCAGACCCCTGGAAAGGGAGCTCTAGCACGTGCCTTCCTAAGGCAGGTGCCATCAGACTCCAAACCGTCAGGTGGTTTTGTAGGGCAGGAGAGAAAAATAGCCCTGTGCCTCCAGATAGCAGGGTCCGGGGGAGGAGCTGCCTGTCCCATGAAACCCTGACGATATTTCTCAGGTTTCATTGTAGGCAGAGGCAGCCGCCTGGACCCCAGGGCTGCTGGGAGGGCACCGAAGTAGCAGGAAGGAGCCAATGTGCACCCAAGGCAGACCATCAGATCAGGAGGGGTTTGGGGGATTTAGGGGGTGTGGGTGGGCTGTAGGGAATGTGCATTTTAATAACCAAGCAGTGTGCTCATGTGAGTATATGTCAACCCTGCATCTCCCATCATTCTCCTGTTAAAGTCTCTCAGTGCCTAGTATTTATATAATTTGTGTCAGAGACATGGAGTCACATTTACGTATGTACATTGTTACTTCGCAGTATGATCTTTTATGGCAGGCAGAGTTATGGTCCCCCAAGGACGCCCACATCCAAGTCTTTGGAACTGGTGAGTATGTTACCCTAGACAACCAAAGGAACTTTGCAGATGTAGTTTAGCTAAGGATTTTGAGATGGGATATTATCCTGGCTTATCCGGGTGGATCCAGTATAATCACAGGGATCCTCTTAAGAAGGAAGCAGGAGGGCCAGTCAGAGAGGATGTGACAATAGAAGCGAAGGTAAAGTCAGAGATTTGAAGATGCTACATGCCTGGCTTTGAAGATGGAGGGAGGGACCATGGGCCAACGAATACAGGCGGCATCTAGAAATTGAAGAAGGCAAAAAAAAAACCCAAAAACCAAAAGACAAAATAACAACAACAACAAATATCTCCTGTAGAGCCTCCAGAAAGAACGCAGCTCTGTGACATCTTGATGTGAGCCCAGGGAGAACTACTGTAACTTCTGATCCCCAGACCCGCAAGCTCATACATCTATTGTTGTTGTTTTAAACCACTAAGTTTGCAGTCATTTGTTATAGCAGGAATAGGAAACTAAGACAATCTTCCACTCAAAATACCTAACAAACATTTTCCATGTCCCTGGTTATATTCCTTTAGGCTCATTTTTAATGACTCCCATGGTTTCCCATTATAAAGCTGTATCATAATTTATTTACTGATCTCCTATGGCTGGACATTTAGGTTGTTTTTAGTTTTTTTTTTCTTTTTGCCTAGAGTAAACACCACTGCAATTAATATCCTTGACATACGTCCTTCTGCACTTTTCTGAGATTTCCTTAGGATTGATCTCGAGAATTGATATAGAATTTGATTATATAGAATAGAAATGCACATTTTAAAGGTTGGTGACATGCATGTGACATTCGATTTTGGGGAATGGAGGCTTCCCATGTCCATTTGTTGGCAATCAGGTCCTTTGCTTTCATTTAGGAAAGAAGGTCTGTGGAAAGGGAGCACCCCTTTATGTTTGGATCAATCCTTTCTTCTTCCTTCTGCTCTCCATCTGCAAAGAGGAGAAAAGGAAGAAGCTAATATAGTGTCAGAGGGCTCTGATTTACCAATAGCCTGTGCAGAGGGCCAGTCGGGGAGTACCGTCTAGGCAGCCGAAACCAACAGCTTGCGAGAGTTGAACCCACGAGTCACCCGCGCTTAAATATACTGATGGATTCTCTACAATATTTGCTTGTGTGTGGATGTGAGTTTGCCCACCGGTGACCAGGGCTGTGTTCCGGGACGCTGTGCCATCTTCCGTGAGCACACAGTGAATACTGAGTTGAGAGAGGTCTGCTGTGAATTCCCAAGAGCATCTGTTATGCATGTTAATCACTTCTCTAGACTCTATTATTTGAAAATAAAGACACCACTAGAGTTAATCAGGGACAACGGATTAATATGACAAGGGTATTGCACTGGGAAAAGTAATAATCAATCCAGAACTTGAACAGTTGGGGGGTTTAATTTGGAAATAAATGCAATAAAGATAGCCTTCTTAGCTTCGAAAAGACTAAGGCTAACTCAGCAGTGACCGGAATGCAAAGTAAAAGAGGGGAAGATAAGGCAGAGGGAAGAGAGACACTCCAGAAGGAGGGAGAATGTATGATGGTGGTAATTTGCCAGATCTTAAATATGCTAGGAGTTATGGTTCTCCAGTGACAGGTCCTGGCCTATTATGACCTTGGTTCCCTGGCCAAGCTCTTCTACTCTGTTTATTATTAATCACCTACATGCAATGGAGTTAGTTGCTATGCATGTTTAAGGAGATTGCCACGGATAAACCCTCAAGGGACTGTTGACCACATACCAGAGAAAGTCTATTTATACAAGCCAAACATCTGGAAAGAAGTCAAATCTGGAGATTTACCTTCATGTTGTGAAATACAAAGTTACTTTGGAATACCCAAATATTGAATTTTTCCATTTTCTTCTGCCTGTTTGGGTGATTTGCACCCCGTAGAGGAACCATCCTTTTCCTTACGTCTCCTCCTTCGGCCAAGCGGGCCCGCAGGAAGGGGGTGCCGGTGCCGGTGCCCGTGCCTGCTGGAACCCCTGTGTGAGGGCCGCTGCAAAACTAGCACAGACCTTCTAGCTGAAAACAACATACACATGTTCTTTCCCAGTCCTGGAGGCCAGAAGTGCAAAGTCAAGGTGCCCATAGGGTCATGCCCTCTGATGGCTTTAGGAGAGGGTCCTTCCTCACCTCTCCCGGGTTTTGGTGGCTCCAGATATTCCTGGCTTGTGGCCGTGTCCCTCCTGCTCTCTGCCTCTGTCCTCACATCCCTCTTGCTCCTCTCCTGGTCTTCTCCTCTTCTGTCTTCCTTTAGGGACACTGTTGTTGAATGAAGAGCCCACCCTTGGGGAATCCAGGCTGATCTCCTCTCCGGATCCTTAACTTCAGTGCAAATGAGGTCACATCACGGGTAATGAGGATTAGAACGTGGACCTGCCTTTTTGGGGCCATGATCCAACCCCGTTGTACTCTGCCGTCCACTGGAGGCGGATGTGGACAGAGTCGACAGCGGCTGCCTGCTTCACTTGCCTGGGGGACTGAATACCCAAGTGGATAATGGCCAGACCATATGTATAAAAATAGAACTCTGGCCAGCAGCGTCTAGCCACTTGCCCAGGAAACCAACCCATTATCTCCACGACCGCCCGAGGAAGGCAGCCTGCGGTCAGTGAGACTTGTGGGAAGTCCGACCGCTATCTCTAGGAGTCATCCAGGAAGCTAAGCAATAGTCCTATAATAGCCCCAAATGTCCAGGACTTGATTAATACCTGACAGCTTCCCTAATTTTTGTTCTCACTCTGGCCTCGGACCAGCCAGAGAAGCCACACCTGTACCTTTGGCTGATCGGACGGGATGCCTGCTTCTACCTGGCCCGCCTCCAGCGCCCTCGTGCCAACTGCCCCCCATCAGGGCGCACCGAAGCCTCCCCTGGTCCCCACCAGGAAGGTGTCCTGCTCCTTTCCCGGCCTTTGGGTTTCTGCCAAAACTCGAGTGATGGTGGCCGACTCCCGTGCTCTAGCAAGTTCTGGGTAAATAGTCTGTGCTTTTCGTGTTTGCTTGGTTTTCATCTATTTCCACCTGCCCCTGTGTTCTTCTGACTGTATCAGGCAGGCATGCTCAGTGGGGGCCATTCTGCCTTTAATCCCCCTTCCGCGCCTTAGTGGCATCCCTGCTGCCGAGAAAGAGCCACGTCACGTCGGGAGGCCAGGGTGGCGGTGGAGGGCCGGACAGGGACGTGTGATGAGCAAAGGGTACATGGTAGCAGGGCCATGAGGGACTAGAAGCACTGGGAACTATGACAGGCTGCCGGGAGGCACCACAGAAAGCCTCCGAAACCCCACTCAAAAGCTGCACTTATGAAAAGCTGCTTGTGATTGCAACCCAAGCATTTCGTAAGTTGTGCTATTTTTCTGATTCCTTTCTCTCTTTCTCTGGCCTCTCCCCAGTTAACCCAATGGTGTTGCACTTGGGATAGCCCATCGTTTGCTTTCTCCTACCCTGTAATTATGGAAAGCGGGCCGGAAGGCACCCGGGAGGAAGACGGATTTTTCAGGCGGCCGGACTGTGGGAAGCTGGGTGTGATGGAAGAAGGGAAGGAAAGCCCGAGGGGCTAGCCTGTAGCGTGGCGGATCAGGGGTACAGAGAAGAGGAGACGTGCACACCTGAGCAGGGCTGCGGGGCCACCTGCTTTCATAGAAAGAGCGCAGGGCTGCGAGTCAGGTGGTGGGTGACATGGAACAAGGGGTCGATTTATAGGACGCTTGTAGCTCCCTTCGCTCCATAATTCATGTCCCGGTACCAGCCTGACGTTTGCCCCATGAGACAATTATTCTAGGTGTCTGTTCTTTTCACATGAGAAGTCCCAGTTTTGGGGAAAAAAAAAAAACCATCTCAGGGTCGGTGGGAGCTCGGGCTCTAACATCCGTGAGGACAGATGGGGGCAGTGGTTCCTGGGGCTCGGCCCCCCTCCGAGCCCTGCAAAGGTTTTCCCGAGCTTGGGGCAGCCCAGGGGGACCCGCCAGGCACCCCGATCCCGTCCTCGTGCCAACCCGCACGACACCCATCACATGCATCAGCTTTGCGTGGGGGGCTCCCTCCTGCGTTTCACTGTAAGAAATATTCTTTTGGGTGAACATTTGGAAAACGTTGCAGGTGAGGACGGGGGGGGGGTGAGCTACGCAGCCAGTGCCGGGACCTTCCCTCTCGCCCAGAGCAGTGTCGCCTCGCCGTCTTTGGCTCCACGCCCCGCTCCGTGTCAGGAGGGACGTGACGATGGTACCCCCGCTCTCTCCTGGTTCAAAGGGGTCTCCCTCCTCCCTCAGGCTGTGTTCAAACCACTGGCTGCTAATGGTGTGAAAGCGAGCACACACTTTATTGGAAGTTCTGTAGCATCCCTGGGGAGAAGGCATGATGACTCCCGGTCCTCCGGGTGAAAAGCTGGAGATGCACACTTTGTAAAGGGCGCCCTGCACGACGCGGGAGGGGTCCTTCGCAAGGCCGGGTTGGAACTGCAGCCGGTGACACCCAAGCCCGAGGTCACCGAGCTCCCATGATGCCCTTCGTGTGCAACTGCCTTTGGAATGTCAGTCGCTGTGTCTGATCGAGGAGACAGTGGCCACGGGCTGACACTTGACTTCTTTATAATGAGGAAGGGACGGCAGCACGGGAATTCCTGCCCCAGAAGCAAGGAGAATCAAAAGGAAGACCGGGTCTGTACGCGGTGCTGCGTCCCCTCTGTCGATGCCGAGCCGGCAGGCACAGGTGCTGACCGTGCAGCCTGAGTGACCGGGGCCGTGACCCCGGGGCAGCCCTGCAACAGGCAGGAGCTGGTGGAACCTTCTGGCATTATCCCATCAGGACGGGGGCGGGTGTGGGGAGTACGGGGGGTGGGGCCTCCCTCCAGCTCTAAGTCAGGTGGATTCTTCCCCATTGGCTGCTGTAGCAAAGGACCACAAACTTAGTGATTTAAGACAGCCCATGTGTGTTCTGTTAGAGTTCCAAGGATTACAGGAATCTGAACTTCGTCTCGCCGGGCTCAAATCAAGGTGTCGACAGGGGCTGGTTCCTCCTAGAGGCTCCAGGGGAAAGTCTGTTCCTTGGCTTCTCCAGCGTGTACGACCGCTCGTTCCTTGGCTGCGTCCCTTCTGTTTACGTGGCTGGGCCCACGTGGGGAACCCAGGATCATCTCTCCAGCTCAAGATGCGCCATCACATCTGCAGCGTTCTTTTGACCCATATGGTAACATGTGTCCATGGGTGGGGACTGCTGCGTGGACATCTGGGGGGCTGCCCGTCCGCGGCTGCACCAGGGGGTTCTCAGACCTTGGGGGGGTTCACAGCGGATCCAGCTCTGGGACTTGACCGAGGCCTCTGATGATGCAGTAGGATTTTCACAGTGTCTTGCTTTGGGAAACCTCTCCTGCTTTTGGAACTGGAGCACAGAGAAGAGGGTGCAGAAACCCCGGGCCGGCGATATCCTCGAGGAACAGCCAGAGCCACCAAGAGATGCGAGATGCTTTCCACCGTGGGCCCTGCCCCCGGAGACGACGTGAACGAGGGTGAAGTCCTGGCTTGTCCCGGACCCTCTACACTTGCAGGCAGGTCCCTGGGCACCGGTTCTCTTGGCTGTGACAGGGGATGTCATTCAAAAGGCCAGCACCTGCAGAAGCCTTATTTCAATGATCTTATTTTACTTCGATTGTTCATTCTTTTAAAAAAGCGTATCTATTCTCTCTTGCTAACAGTAATCGCAATACCTGTCAAGGGCAGAATGTTTTGAATAATCCAGAAATCCTTAAACTAATCAGAACTCTGCTGCCTGGTTATCTACACTCCGAAGGCCAGGCCTCCTTGTTTTCTAGGCAAATGCGCACACGCACATACACGTGTAACTGAGACCAACCTTTCTCTAAGCATAGAAGATATTGTATTTATTTATTTATTCAGCCAGTCATTTATTTATTTATTTAAAAGATTTTATTTATTTATTTATTTGAAAGAGAGAGCACGAGTAGAGGAGAGGGGTAGAGGGAGAAGCAGATTCCCCACCGAGCAGGGAGCCTGATGCGGGCTCAATCCCAGGACTCCAGGATCATGACCTGAGCTGAAGGCAGACACTTAACCTACTGAGCCACTCAAAAGCCCCCATATAAAATATTTTTGCAGTAGTTATTCAACTCCTGTATGGGAAAGCATTTTGATTTATTAACCAGAGTAGTGTACGTCCACGTGCACACATTTTGGTGCTTTTCACACTATTGTCCTTACTCTCAGGCTTCCACCGAGTACGGGGGGACTTCCACATTCTTCTTTCACGAAAGCCGCGGGCGGCGAGCCCTGCACATATCCTACTATGCGAGTTTCTTAGATGGCTTTCCGAATTTATGAAGAGACAAGAGTCTGTCGATTTAAACCTATTGATTTGCAAGAATTGAGCCTTTTGAAAGAGAAAGAGGTGTTTGAGATTCAATGATGTGTCTTTGGGTGTATCAATAGCTAAGTGAGTCCCTGTGTGTAGATTTATAATGTTTATGCTATAAAAAATGGATCTGGGGGGAATGGAGAAAAGGCCACGCTAACCTGTCGCCGTGCGGGATAAAGATTCAGTGCCTTGTGCAGGTGGGCTGGGGGACTGGAGAGCACGGGGGCAGAAAGAGAGCTCTGTGGCCCAGGGAGCGAGGGACTGGGACCCAAGGCCAGGGATCTGGGTGTTCACGCGCGAGGCCATCAGTTCGATCACACTCCGGTCTTGGAAACAAGCAGCCCTTCTCTGTCTGTGTCTGCATCCGAGCCCTCGGAGGTTCTGTAGAATTTCAGGCAACCCGGCTGATTCAATTCACTTTAAATTCATGTTTTCAAACTTCCGGTGAGTTCCCAAGTCTTCCCCCCAAACCCGTTTATCCCCACCCGAGGATATTTGCTCTCCATTCTCTGGGATAACTATTTCGTGGGTCAGTTTTTCTCCTTCAATCTCCAGGCCCCTCTTCCTTCCCATCCCTCCCCTGACGGGTCATCAGCGAGGTGTCCACTGTGAGAGCAGAAGGAATGAGATGGAAGCATTTAATTTAGCACCATCACATCTAGAGACCCACAGGCCCTGGAAATACTCCTCCTTTCTCCGTCCCCAGACTGGAGGCCGCCATTCCTGCTGTTTTGTCAAGGATTTAACTCCTGCGTGTTTCTTTCCTTCCTTACGAGGTCATCTGTTTCTCTCTGCTGCATCATTTCTCATGGTGTATAAACAGGCCGTGGTTTTTCTGACCCGCTGAGATCTTCTTTGACCCTCCCCTGCTCCAGTTGGTGCCCTGTCATTCTGCTCCATTTCACAGCAGTAGTTCTCAATCTCGTAAGGACTGTCTCTATTTGTTTCCCATCTCAGACCCTTGGGATCTGGTTTGTACCCACTTCTATTCTGACTGGCTGTCTCCGAGGCCGTCAGTGGTCTCCACAGTCCAATCGGGACAGGAGATGACTCTTCTGGCAGATACGCCGTCTTCCAGAACCTCGTGCTCCCGCATTTCTTCTGACCTGACCTCTCTTCTTCCTCTTTCCCATTGATCGTTTCACTGTTTCTTCCAAACTGCAACTATCTGAGGGCCCCTGGGCTCACCTTTCCTTCCTCCTTCCGCCCCCGCCCCCCGAGAGGTCGGATTTGTTCTAATGACTCCCACAGGTCAATCCCCGGCCCAGATGCGTGCTGAGAGCCTGACGCCCCCACCTCCGACCGTCGGCTCGATGCTTCTGGTCTCACAGGCGTCTCAGAGCTGTCGTGTCCTCCTGCTATCTTCCTGCCCTCCCATAATCAGCAAACGACACCCCTACCAGCCAGCCACCCGCCGAGCTGCTTCCCTCTCCCGGTCCCCGTGCAAGCCATCCATCCACCTTGGCGTGGCCGGTGCCAAAGTTCAGTTCAAGTGCATTTGCTTTTCTCTACCTCGGCCATCACTCCTTGTTCCAATCTTCTTCAGTCTCAATGGGGCCACCGTGGCAGCCTTATGACTCTGACCCCTTTTCTGTTCTATTTTCTGTAGCGGTCGTCTGTGCCCATTTCCCTCCCCTTTACATTCAAAGTAAAATCCCAGCTCCCGCCATCACTTGCAAGGCTCCTCTTGTCCCTTGCTGACTTGGTCTACTCTGTCTAATGCACACTCAACCCCAGCCGTGCTGGGCTCTCCCGCCCCAGGAGCACCGCACACGTTCCTTCCTCTCCCCAGGACTCCTTAGCCTCAGCCCTGTTGACATATGGGACTGCATCATTCTTTGTTGTGGGTCTGATATATGCGTTCTAGAGGGCTCGGGAGTGTCCCTGGCTTCTACCAAGTAGACGTCAGTAGCATCCCGCCATGCCGAGTTGTGACCACTCAAAATGTCTCCAGACGTTGCCAAAGTCTCTAGATTGGCAGAATCACCCCTGACTGAGAGCCACTGCTCTGCCTGAAGTTCTCCCCACCAGGCATCCCCTCACCCAGGGCCAGCATTAACAAGACTTAACAACGGGGATAGCATAGGCTTCCACCCATCAGAATATATGCTGGCGCCAAGCGGCCTTATCTTTGTCTGTAAAATGAAGACACTGATAATCCCCACCTTGTAGGCTTGTCGTGAGAGCAAAGGAGTTTAAGTGGATCAAGTGCTTATCCCAGGGCCTGCTGTGGAAGACATGCTCCATAAGCACCCGATGTTCGCCTTGCCATCCCTATTCTAACTGGCTCATTACTGGCCAAGTCCAAAGCAGCCCCTCTGACTCAGTGATTTTTTATTGCTGCACTCTAGTTGTTTCCATAGAATCCTCACAGGTTGTAATTAATTTGTAATCGTATCCGTCTTTGTGTGTGCATTGGTCTATTACCTGACTTCCCTTGTAAATCCCACTGAGGCAAGTGCATCAAGGTGGTCCAGCCGTTGTAACAAAGAGCTGCTACACCCCTCTGATTTCACACAATAGGAGATTATTTCCTTTTTTCAAATGGCAGTTCCACGTGAATGTTCGGTGCACAAGCAAGCCTTCCGTTTATCTTTTGCGGCTCCTCCTTCCTCTGCTGGGACTCGCTGTGGGATCCTCTGCCTCCATGTGGCAGAATGGGGAGGAGGAGAGATGGAGGATTTGACACGGAAGGTTTTCAGTGGACCTGGGCTGGGAACCCCTGGTTAGTGCTCAGTCACGTGGCCACGTAGCTGCAAGGCAGGCTGGGAAATGTAGTCCGGTTGTGTCCAGGAGAGGCAGGAAAGGGAGTGGGGAGCCCCTGGTTGGTCTGTTTGCAGGCAGGCATGCATCTGTAGGCTCAGTGTCTACAGCAGTGCCAGGCCCGGGGTTGATAACGCATAAGGATTGTTGCATGAGCCAGTGACTCAGTGAGTGCTTTAACCCATGTAAATCTTTCCTGAGCATCTACATGGGAAGGGATTCATTTTTTTTCAGCGTGGCAGTAGCACTTACAAGCTTTATTATGTATTGAGAAGCTTGTGGAAGGATAATTTATGGTAACTGAACACTGCTCTCAGCTCTGTGAGTAAGCTTCCCACCTGAAGCTTGGGAAGACCACCTGCTTCTCCCTGTAGGGCCTCAGTTTCCCCATCCGCCCAGGGTCTCCCCTGGAGTGCACAGGTGCC
>CM052809.1:131661243-131672879 GCA_028533885.1 Nasua narica
TATTTTTTCCTGTTTCAGTTTTGGTAGTTTATATGTCTCTAGGAATGCATCCATTTCTTCCAAATTGCCTAATTTGTTGGCATATAGTTGCTCATAATATGTTCTTATAACTATTTGTATTTCTTTGGTATTAATTGTGATCCTTCTCCTTCATTCATGATTTCATTTATTTGGGTCCTTTCTCTTTTCTTTTTGATAAGTCTTGCCAGGAGTTTATCAATTTTATTAATTCTTTCAAAGAACCAGCTCCTAGTTTCATTGATCTGTTCTACTGTTCATTTGGTTTCTATTTCAATGGTTTCTGCCCTAATCTTTATAATTCTCTTCTCCTGTTGGGTTTAGGTTTTATTTGCTGTTCTTTCTCCAGCTCCTTTAGGTGGAAGGTTTAATTGTATTAGAGACTTTTCTTGTTTCTTGAGAAAGACTTGTATTGCTATATACTTCCCTCTTATGATTGCCTTTGCTGCATCCAAAAGGTTTTAAACAGTTGTGTTTTCATTTTCATTTATTTCCATGAACTTTTAAAATTCTTCTTTAATTACATGGTTGACCCATTCATTCTCTAGGAGGATGGATGCTCTTTAGCTGCCACGTATTAGACGTTTTTCCAAATTTCCTCTTGTGAGGAAAGCATTGTGGTTTCAAAGCATTGTGGTTTGAAAATATGCAGGAAATTGTCCCATTTAAAAAAAAAGATTTTATGTGTTTATTAGAGAGGGAGAGAGGGAGGGAGAGTACACAAGTAGAGGGAGTGGCAGAGGGTGAGGGAGAAGCAGACTCCTCACAGAGCAGGGAGCCCCACATGGGGCTCAATCCCAGGACCCAGCGATCATGACCTGAGCTGAAGGCAGATGTTTAACATACTGAGCCACCCAGGCACCTTGGGAATGATCCCAATCTTTTGGTACTGGCTGAGACCTGATTTGTGACCCAGTACATGATCTATTCTGGAGAATGTTCCATGTGCACTTGAGAAGAATGTGTATTCTGTTGCTTTGGGATGGGATGTTCCGAATATATCTGTGAAGCCCATCTGGTCCAGTGTGTCAAAGCCCTTGCTTCTTTTTTGATCTGCATAGATGATCTCTCCATTATATTGAGTGGGGTGTTAAAGTCCCCTACTATTATTGTATTTTTATCAATGTGTTTCTTTAATTTTATTATTAATTGGTTTATATAATTGGCAGTTCCCATGTTGGGGCATAAATATTTACAATTGTGACTTTTTTGTTGGATAGACCCTTTAATTATGATATAGTGTCCTTCCTCATCTTTTATTACAGTCTTTTTGATTTAAAATCCAATTTGTCTGATATAAGGATTGCTATCCCAGCTTTCTTTTGGTGTCCATTAGCATGATACATGGTTCTCCACCCCCTCACTCTCAATCTGGAGTCTTTGGGTCTAAAATGTCTCTTGCAGACAAGCATATGGATATGGATGAGTTTTGCTTTTTTATCCAATCTGATACCCTGTGTCTTTTGATTGAGGCATTTAGTCCATTTACATTCAGAGTAACTATGGACATTTAGTGCCATTGTGTTACCTATAAAGTCACTATTTCTGTATATTGTCTCTGTTCCTTTCTGGTCTATGTTACTTTTGAGTTTACTCTTTGCTTAAAGGATTCCCTTTATTATTTCTTGCAGGTTTGGTTTAGTGATCACAAATTCTTTTAGTTTATGTTTGTTCGGGAAGCCTTTTATCTCCCCTTGTATTTTGAATGACATCCTTGCTGGATAAAGTATTCTTGGCAGCATATTTTTCTCATTTAGCACCCTAAATATGTCATGTCAGCCCTTTCTTGCCTGCCAATTCTCTATGGATAGGTTTTCTGCCCAACTAATGTTTCTACCCTTGTAGGTAATGGACCTCTTGTCCTGAGCTGTTTTCAGAATTTTCTTGCTGTCTCTGAGATTTGCAACTTTCACTATTATATGTTGAACTATTTTTATTGATTTTAAGGGGAGGTTATCTGTGCCTCCTGGACTTGAATGCCTCTTTCCTTCCCCATATTAGGGAGGTTCTCCACCATAATTTGCTCCAATATACCTTCTGCCCCCTCTCTCTCTTTCCTCTTCTTTTGGGATTTCAATGATTCTAATATTGTTTCCCTTTATGGTATCACTTGTCTCTCAAATTCTCCCCTTATGATCCAGTAGTTGTTTATCTTTCTTTTTTCTCAGTTCCTTTATTCTCCATCATTTGGTCTTCTGTATCACTCATTTTCTCTTCTGCCTCATTTATCTTAGCAGTTAGAGACTCCATTTTTTATTGGGTCTCATTAATAGCCTTTTTGACTTCAATCTGATTAGGTTTTAGTTCTTTTATTTCTTCAGAAAGGGATTCTGTAGTGTCTTCTATGATCTTTTCAGGCCCAGCTATTATCTTTATAATCATTATTCTGAATTCTAGTTCCTACATCTTATTCACATCCATACTGATTAGGTCCCTGGCAGTTAGTACTGCCTCTTTTTCTCTTTTTTGAGGTGAGTTTTTCCATCTTGTTATTCTGTCCAGAGAAGAATAGATGAATGAGTGAACAAAATACTCAAATGGCTACAACGATCCCAGAGAAATAGACACTAAACAAATCAGAAGAGACCCAAAACTGAAAGCAAATTTCAGGGAGAGAAAGAGAGAGAGAATATAAACAGACTGGTGAGCAGAATAGAGCATTACACTGGATCCTCTGTGTATTTTGGCCTGTTTGTTAGAACACTAGATCCCAAAATTGTGAAGAAAGAAAAACTGTATATGTACACAAATAAAGTTAAATACAATGAAAGGATAGAATGTAACTGTAAAAATGAAAATTAAAAGACAAAATACAAAAAAGAAACATAAAAGGAGGAATATAAACAGACAGGTGAAGAGAATAGAGGAATATACTGTATCCTGGGTGTATTTTGGTCTATTTGTTAGAAGAAACTGCATCCCAAAATTGTTAAGAAAGAAAAACTTATATTTAATAGACATATGTATTATATATATATAATATATGAAAATAAAATTAAATACATTGAAAGGATAGAATGTAACTATAAAAATGAAAATTTAAAAAGACTAACCAAAAAAAAAAAAAAAGAAAGAAAAAAAAAAAAGAGAGAATCTGATCCGACAGTTGAAGAAAATAGAGCAATACACTAGATCCTGGGTGTATTTTGGTCTGTTTGTTAGAAGAAACTGCATCCCCAAAATGTAAAGAAGGGACACTTATGTCTATACAAAGATAAAATTAAATACAATGAAAGGGTAGAATGTAACTGTAAAAATGAAAATTAAAAAAGACTTAAAACAAGAGTTGATAAAATAAAAAATTGTTTGAAAAAGGAAGGAGAAAAAAAAAAGAAAACTGGAAGATCTAAGAATCATGGGAAAAAACCCTGTGAATTCTACATACAGTTTTCCCTAGTGCTGGAGTTTTGCAGCTCTGTGTGATTAGTAAAGTTAGCATCGGCCAGATGTTCTAGCTGATATTCTGGGTGTGGGGTGGGGGGTTGCTGTTGTGCTGATTTTTGGGTGACTTTGCCCTGGGGTGGAATTGCACCACCCGTGCTGGGGCCAGGCTAAGCAATCTGCTCAGATTCTCTCTCTGTGGCTTTTGTTCCCTGAAGGCTTTCTGTATAGCTTTAGAGGAGGGGAATGAAAGTGGCGGCCTCCCAGGCTCTGTCCTAGAGCCCAAAGCTCAAGGACCCCTCCTCTGTGTGCCCTCGGGGAAATGCAGTCAATCACTCCTGTCTCCTTGGTCTCTGGCCACTCTCTGTGCTCACCCAGCCTGTGACCCAGCATTTATATCAGGCACACGACCCCATTTCGGGTCTCCAAACCCTGTAGACTCTTGTGGTGTGCTCCCACGCTGCTCTTTCCTGGGGAGGAAGGGAGGTCTCACCCATTCTGCCGCTTGCTGGGCCCCTGCTCGGAGAGCAGTTGCCCCACCGTGCTGCACTTTGGGGTTTATGGCAACCCTGAGCTGAGAGCAACTCCTGGGCTAGCTGATTGCAGCCAGCTTCCCTGCTCTGATGCCTGGGAGCTCTGCGACACTCAGCCCCCACCACCCCCAGTCTTCCTGGGACCCCAGGGAATCCTGAGACCACTCTGTCCCATCTAAGATTCCTCCCCGCTTCACCACCTGAGCACCTTTGAGGCAGGGATATCCCGCACCAGAGTAGACTTCTAAAAGTTCTGATTTTTTTTTTAAAGTTAAAGATTTTTATTTATTTATTAGAGAGCGAGAGACTGAGAATGAGAGGGGAGAAGGTCAGAGGGAGAAGCAGACTTCCCGCAGAGCTGGGAGTCCAATATGGGACTCGATCCCGGGACTCCGGGATCATGACCCGAGCCGAAGGCAGTTGCTCAACCAACTGAGCCATCCAGGCGCCCTAAAAGTTCTGATTTTGTGCTCTGTTGCTGTATCGCTTTCCAGTAGCAGCTGATGGAGGCTCCCTCCCCATGTCATTTCTCTTCCCATAGACCACCTCAGATTCGCTTCTGTGCACCTCCTACCTTGCAGAAAGTGGTCGCTTTTCTATTTGTAGAAAATTGCAGCTATTCTTTTCGTAGATCTCTGGTTGAGTTTGCAGGTGTTCAGAATGAATCGATAGCTATCTAGCTGAATTCCTGCCACCAGGAAAAACTAAGGTCTCCTACTCCTCTGCCATCTTGGACTCCTGGACCACTTCAATCCTCAGTGTCTTTGTGAAATAAGAAGATATACATATACTGGTCTCTACTCCTGGTTCTTGACACAGAGCTCCTAAGCCCCTTGTAAACAGAGGTGCCAGGAGAATCTTTTGTTTTAATATTTAGTCTCTGACCCCATTTCCTGGCACAGAGCTCCTAAGACCTTACAATTTCCTGAGTGATAAGAGGTTTGACACTGAGGGGCGCCTGGGTGGCTCAGTGGGTTAAAGCCTCTGCCTTCGGCTCAGGTCATGATCTCGGGGTCCTGGGATCGAGCCCCGCATCATGCTCTCTGCTCAGCAGGGAGCCTGCTTCCCCCTCTCTCTGCCTGCCTCTCTGCCTACTTGTGATCTCTCTCTCTGTCAAATAAATAAATAAAATCTTTAAAAAAAAGAGGTTTGAAACTGAGCTTCTAAAACTGTTGGAATTCCCTGGGTGATAGAATGTGTTTTGTTCTGATGAGTTGACTCCTGAAGGGCTCCTGGATGGGGGCAGATCACCAGAGAGATGAAGCCATGATCAGAAACTTGGAACTTTTAGCCCCTCTCTCCATTGTCTATGGGGGTAGAGGCCCTGGAAATAGAGTTAAAAATTATTAATTCCTGCAAGATGCAGCCTCGGTAAAAATCCCGATAGTATGGTGTTTGGGAAGCTTCCAGGCTGGTAAACACATACGAGAAAGGTAGTACACCCTAGCTCTATGGGGACAGAAACTCCTGAATTCAGGACTCCCTCAGAGTCTATTTATGTTTTCATATAGTTGTTCATTTGTATCCTTTATTATATCCTTTATTGTGTAACGAACTGGTAAATGTAAGTAAGCGTTTCTCTGAGTTCTGTGAGCCATTTTAGGAAATGATCAAATTCATGGAGGGAACATGAGAACCTCTTATTTGCAGCCAAGTTGGACTGAGATTGTAGAAGACTTGGGGACCCTTTATGTACAATTCACCTCTCAAGTGGGGGCAGTCTTGTGGGATTGAGCTCTTCCCCTGTGGGGTCTGCCCCTGCTGGTGTTGGAGGATTGCTTGATGTGTGGAAAACTCAGATATGCTGTCAGACACGAAGTATGGAGACTGAGTTATGAATAGACACGCTCCTCAAACAGGGTCTGTCCCTGATAAATAGTTCCATTGAGGCTAAGCACCGCCAGCATCGTTCTTCCTGACACAAGTTAAAACCCTTCAAGCAAGTGCATCTTAAACTATCGAGTGATAACTTATACACAATGAAACAGACCCTTCGTCTTGTGTAAGTCACCTGGACTCTGTCCCAGGGGGGAAGGAGGGCTGCATTTTCTTGGATGCAATGCTTCATTTGATACTAAAGCAGAGGGAAGCCCATTGGCCATTTTGGAAGTGGACTCCGGGCTGGGGACCCACTTCCGATGATTCCTGACCACCCGGGCTCTGTCGGGGATTTCAGCTTTGACTATTGCTTGCGTAAAAGTCCTAATTAGGTGAATCCTTTCTGGAACGTCCATCAGAGAAAAGCATTTATAATGCATGCTATTTTCATAACAATTTACTTAGACACCCCCCACTAGTTTTTTTTTCTTTTGTGAGGTGCCTGCTTATTTAAAATTTTCACCTCTAGCTATTTTACTGTTTTGTCTTTAGACTGGAAGAAGGAAAAAAATCCCTCCTGGTGCTCTAGTTCAGAGCCACATGAAAGGGAATAGAGACATTAGCAGAATGGTCACACCTGTCCCTCTGAAAGTTTCCATTGGTCATATGCCCTATAATTTTCCCTTAAAATTCTTCAGCACAAACGGTGTGAGATATTTATGTGAGAGGCTAGTTAGCTTCACTCGTTATCCTGGGGTGGTTAGTTCGCCTTTACAGTGTCCTGAAGAGGACCGTGTCCTCCACTAGGGGCACAGTTAAGATGCTAAACAGGAATTCACAGTTCAGCTCCTTCTGTCCCCACATCTTCACCCAATTTCATCTGCACATCTCTGCACTGGAGGTTTGTTAATGAGGGAAAGTTTTCTGGAGATAACTTTTCCTCAGGGAAATAAGTGGTACTCACAATAGTTGGAATGTGTACTTTGGCTAAACTCTGCCCAGTTTCCTCTGACCTTCCGTGGACAAGGGTGCAGGGATTTGGAGGGGCTGGCAGAATGTGTGTGTGCCCTTGGAGTGTTGTCCTTGGTCTGGGGCTCTGAAGCTCGTGGTTTCCTGCATCTCAATGGAGACCTCTGTGTCCAGATCACACAAGGTACTCAGGGAGTGCCTCAGCGGCTGAGGTCCCAGGAACAGCCTTTCATGCCTGCTTGCTAAGAAACACCCATGTGTGTGGCAGAATAGAGTTTGCAACCTGCTTTCGTGGTGACATGCCATCCGGTGGGAGTAGGGTTGTGCAGAAGGGGCCCCTTTGCCCTTTCTCATCACCAGAGGCCATCAGCGTCAAGCAAGAGTCAAGCTTGAGTTGAAGAGGGTTGTCAAAACCACACACACATGTGGTTTCCACCTTGATTCTCTCACTTAAGGAATTCCCTCTTGTCCTAGAGCCAAGAACTGGGGGTTAGATTAGGTTATTGTGCCACGAAGTGAGAGGTACTCTGAAAAGCAGGTTCCCCCGTGAATGTCTGACTCAGTAATCCACTCTCACATTTCCCATTGGTAATAGGGATATGGTGGTGGTTAATTTCACGTGTCAACTTCATGGGGCTAAGGGATGCCCAGATGGTTGGTAAAACATGATTGGGTGTGTCGGTGAAGTTGTTTCTGGAAGAGATTAGCCTTTGAATCAGCAAACTGAGTGAAGAAGATCCCCCTCGCCAATGCGGGTAGGCATCACCCAGTCCATCAGGGGCCCAAAGAAAAGGAAAAGATGGAGGAAGGGTGAATTCTGTCTCTCTCTCCTTCAGCTGACACATCCACTTTCTCCTGCCCTCTGACTCTGGGGCTCCTGGTTCTCAAGCCGTTAGACTCCATGGGCTTTCCTGGGTCTGTAGTTGTACGTGGTGGACTGTGGGACTTCCCAGCCTCTAGAATCACGTGAGTCAACTCCTAAATAATCTCCTCTTCTATATCTATATTTATCCTATTGATTCTGTCCTTCTGGAGAACCCCGACTAAAACAGATATGACTTAAGTCATATGTGGTTATTTTAGAGTTTAAAAAAATCAGTGGCACCTGGGTGGTCCAGCTGGTTAAGCTTTGGACTCTTGGTTTCAGCTCAAGTCCTGATCTCAGTGTCCTGAGATCCAGCCCCACAAAGGGCCCCATGCTCAGCATGGACTTGGCTTGATATTCTCTCTCCCTCTCCCTCTGCCCCTTCTGCTTGTACTCTCTGTCTCTCAGATAAAAAAATAAATAAACAAACAAATAAATAAATCTTTAAAAAAGATCATATTGTTATGAACGAATGTTAGGCCAGGAAAATTAGCCTATGTAATTAACCTAAGAGGAGATAACGTGTGTTGATCATCCAAACCTTAGACATTGGAAACACAAGGACGACTGAATGGTGACAGTCCTACTTGGAATTCTGAAGCAAGTCCCTGTGTAATTAAAAAATACATTGTTATGAAATTCAGAGAATTAATTAAAGTTAAAATTTGAAGCGGTACATTGAAGATATGTCCTTTGCCTGCGTTTTGTCTCCGACTGCTGTGTTTTTATGTCAATCTAAAACAGAAAATGGGTTCTTTAATCTGCAAGCTCCTGGCGATTTTATCTTTCTTTCCCTTCAGATAAATTATTTCCTTGCTTTCATCATTTTCCTGGCAGATTTTGAGCTGCGTGGTCTTCTAAAGTGGAAGAAACACGCTTAATAAAGTCAAATTACTTCTTTCTAATGTTAATTCAGTACGAAAGGAGCCCCCCTAAGAATGGGAATGTATGCTCTCATAAAACTCGTCTGTAGGCAAAGGTATAATACGTGCCCACTTGTCATTCCAAGAAAGTTATTGCAGTCACAAACTGCAAACGCCTCTCTGAGTTCCAGGGATGCAGTTTGCATCCTAGCAGAAAAAATGAGAGCAGGTCGGTCTACTTGAAGATAGCTGAGGTCAACACTCTTGCTTTAGAACCTCGCACTCCTAGAATTACCCAGACTGCCACGGAAAGAAACCATGTGTGGCTTCTAATTGATTACCTCTCTCCCTCCTCAGAAAAGAAGTGAAAAAGTCTCAGATATAAGATTGCAAGTCTGTGGGAAGTTCTGTATTCACCATCTATTTTAATAAACAAAAATCTTTTGGAAATGCGAAAGATTTATAACTCAAGAAGGGATTTTTAGAACTCAGGTCTTTTTCTTTTTATTTCAAGTCTCTAATAGTTTCTTTGGGCAAGTTCAATGAACTTTTCTGACTGAAAGGACTATTTTCGAGACTATAAAGAAGTGAATAGTTGCACATAACAAAGTCTTACACTCGTATAGCATTCTAGAATATGCAGAGCACTTTACTGTTCAGTCCTCACAATGAGCCTTTTGGGTAAACAGTATTTCCACTTTATAAATGAGTTCCTGGAGGCTGAAAGAAATAAAATAATTTTCCCAAAATTACGTATATGGTGGTGGTTATTAACTCGAACCCACCAATTGCAAATCTTTAGAAAACACCACATTAGTTCCCTTTGAAGAATTAGCTGAAGGAAAAATGGAGACCACCCTTAGCCTTCTAGAGAAGTAGCCACCTTTTCTGGTGTTCCAGAAATTCAATAATGCAAATGTTTTCACTGTAAAAGGAATAAATGCACAGGCTCACTAAGAGATCTGTTTTTTTCAGAGAAAGACAAATACCATATGATTTCACTCGTGTGAAATCTAAAAAATAAAACAAATGAACAAATAAGAAAAAAGTAGAAACAGACCCATAAATATGGGGAACAGACTGGTGGCTGTCAAAGGGAAGGAGATAGGAGTGATGGTCAAAATGTGCGAAAGGGACTGGGAGATACAAGCTGCCGTATTCCATTTATTATGGAATAAATCAGGCACCGGGAAGAAAAGTACAGCAAATGGAATATAGTCAACAGTATTCCAGTAGCATTGTATGGTGACAGTGGGTAGCCACACTTATGGTGAGGACAGTCTAACATGTAGAGTCGCCCAATCACTGTGTCGTATACCTGAAACTAATGTAGCATGTGTTCAACTATACTTCAGTGAAAGAGAGAGAGAGAGATTGAGGTCGGTCTTTTTGAAACCTGTGTCCATGCTCCTTCTGGATCATTTCTTGGGGATCAGAGCTAAGCTGTGTTCGCCCTTCTTTGCCCTAAAGCCACCATGCACACAGTAGGCACAAAAGCAATGCATGCATTTGACAAGCACTTCTGCGTTCACAGAATTGGGTTCATTGTTTAAGTATATGCAAAATTATTAGCAAGTGTAGAAAATGAGGCCCCTGCCTTCAAAGTACTTAGACGAACAGCTTGAAGAGCTTAGACCTAGAATAGATTGCCAAAAAGGTCATGGCAAGATGACAAGAGTCCAGCATGATTTCTTTGCTGGGAGTAAAGTAAGACATCAGGTGAGGAAGACTTTCTGTAGAACGAGGGGGCTGAAGGGAAGTCTAGATTTGGATCCGTAGCTAGAGAAGGGAGGGCAAGTAACATGGATGGGCTTGGAAAGGTCTGGAGAATAACAATGGTTATGTTTTCGTAAACTGACTTAAGCCAATTAGGGTTTTTTTGGTGGGGGGGTTAGATGATGTAGCTTTCAACAAGTTAAAGGTGGCTAAAGGTTAGCTATTCTCTTAAAACGTCAAGGCCAGGTTCTAATCAATGCGGGTCTCAGACTACGTACTCCTTGATCTCGTGTGGCTATTTGCTAGATGTTGGCAAGAGACCCAAGACCCAGTCTTCTCCGTAAGATCCACGACGTCTCAGTTCCCTGAGCTGTAGGTGTTCGGGTATAACCAGAGGAGGGTACATCAGCTTGTCAGAGGCGGGCTCCGCCTTTGCAGTCACCTCTCACTGCCAGACACACCCCTCCCTGGTGGCCACACCCAGGATGCTGAGGGACCCGGTCCTTGCCCCATTCCTAAGGGGGGGGTCACAACAGACCACTGGGGATTCATGTATTCTGTATAACAGTGGGCACAGTTCTGAAATATTTTCACCAGTGCACATAGCTTGAAGACCTTTAATTTTGCCAAAGAGAACCTAATTCTGGCATTCATCGTGGAGATTCCAGAGGTCACCATCTTTACCAAGAAAGACAAGCTGATAGGCACAGTACAGGTCAGTGATTGAGACCCAGGTAGCAGACCCACTCCTAGCAGTCCTGCTGGAGTTCTGGCTTCCTGACCGTGGCTCCATCAACCCCTGCCTGACTCTCCATGTTTTATTGGGGGCAACTGATGCCTCTGAGCTGTAATTTAAATGAGCTGGCACATACCCAATATCTCACTGACTCTGATGAAATATTTTTAGGAGCGTTCCAGACAGTGTGGTAAAAGGCTGGCGGGTTAGGGCAGCCCTGTTAAGAGAATGCCTAGAAGGAAATGTTGCATATATTGGATTTGAGAGATTGGATTTGAGAGAATGATCCATAATAGTTATTGTTCACCTCCAAGAGTTTTTTGGGAAGAAAAAAAAAATCTAAGTTGACTGTTGCCCTGATTCCCAAGAAAATTTTGCCTTCTGCAGGCTTTTCAAGACAGTGCTATTCCAGTAACCAGCCAGACTTTGATTGGCTAACCCGCCAGGGTGCACGTGGACTACCGCGTGCCCCTCTAGCACCGAAGGGGGTATTGCCGTTCAAAGGCTACAGCGGTGCCTTCATCTTGTGCCATTTCCTCTGAAACAGAAGTTATTTTCTCTCACAACTGTGCATCGTATTTATAATAGCTTATTGATCAAAGCCAGGTCTACTTTCAGAGCAGAGAGGAAACCATGCACCCCTTCCTTGTGAGTTAGCTTTCCACCAGAAGGCAGTGGAGGTGTGTAGTCTCGGCTCTGTTTGCAGGAGACATTGTGCAGTTATGCCCCGCCCCATC
>CM052809.1:131689289-131717088 GCA_028533885.1 Nasua narica
TACAAAAAATTTTTTAAGATTTTATTTATTTATTTGACAGAGAGAAAGAGAGATCACAAGTAGGCAGAGAGGCAGACAGAGAGAGAGGGGGAAGCAGACTCCTTGCTGAGCAGAGAGCCCGATGCAGGGCTCGATCCCAGGACCCTGAGATCATGACCTGAGCTGAAGGCAGAGGCTTTAACCCACTGAGCCACCCAGGCACCCCTATAGCACCATTTTGAAAAATCTAACTGACTTTTGGTGGACATTTAGATTCCGTCCGGTTCTACCTGTATGCATATATACATACTAGAATTTTATCTGGGTTTATACCTAAGAAAAAAGCTACCCAGTCACAGGATATATTTATCTGCAACTTTATTAGATAATGCACAGTGTTTTACAAAGTATCTGTACCATTTACACTCTCCTCAGCATTGTATGGGATACTCCTTCACAACACATCCTCAATACTTGGTGTTGTAGGATTTCAAGTTTTGCCAATCTCATTTGCATTTCCTGAGTAGGAAGGAGCTGGAGCAGTTTTTATTATGTATTTCAGATGTTTGATTCTCTTCTTTTTGAAGTTCTTGTTCTGGGTTTATTGCCCTGTTTTTCTCTTGAGAATTATCGAGTCGTGATACATGTTGTTTGGTTTTTTTCTTATTGGTTTGCAGAAACTCTTTATATATTCTGTATAGCAGTCTCCTATGGATTTTAAATGCAGCAAAAGTGTTCTTTCCTAATGTGTCTTTTTATGAGCTTTATAATAGAAATTCTGAAGTGTAAATCAAGTATATTTATCAATCTTTTTATGGTTTTTTCATTTTATGTCTTGTTTAAGTAATCTTTATCTACCCCAAGGTATCCATAATGGGCTGAATTATGACCCCCTCCCCAAATGTATTCTTTGAAGCCCCTACCACCAGGAGCTTGGGATGTGGCTGTATTTGGAGGTAGGGCCTTTATGGAGGTGATTAAGTTTAAATGAGATCTTATGGGTGGGACTTATTCCAATCTGATCAGTGTCCTTATTAGAAAAGGAAATGTGGGGGGCACCTGGGTGGCTCAGGTTGAGCATCTACCTTCAGCTCAGGTCATGATCCCAGGGTCTTGGGTTTGAGTCCCACATTGGGCTCTTTGCTCGGCAGGGTGGAGACTGCTTCTCCCTTTCCCTCTGTGTTCTCTCTCTCAAATAAAAAATAAAAATCTTTAAAAAACAAAAAAGAAAAAAAGAAAAGGAAATGTGGACAGACAGACACCAAGGTACGAGGGATGCACACAGAGAGAAGATCTGATGAAGAGGCAACAAGAGGGCGGTTGTCTACAAGCCAGAGAAAGGTTTTGGAAACCCAAGGTTTTGGAAACTCACCTGCTGGCACTTTGATCTTGGACTTGTAGCCTCCAGAACTGCAAGAAAAAGAAATTCTGTTGTTTAAGTGACCCAGTCTTGTTGTATTTTGTTACAGCAGCGTGAGCAGTCTAATATAGTATCAGAAATATTCTCCTACATTATCAACTAAAAGTTTTATATTTGGGGTTTTGGCATTTAGCATTTAAATTAAACTGGAATTTTTTATCTGTTCATGGTGTGAAGCTAGGTTTCCATTTCCTTTTTCCCCTGTGGATATCTGATGATCTCGGCACAGTTTATTGAAAAGTCTATCTTCTCCTACTTATATTCAATGCTACCCCTGCCATTTACCTACTATCCACATAAGCGTGTACATGTTTTCAGGTTATATATTCTGTCCCATTTGTCACTTTGTGTCTGTACCAGCCATGATGTGTCTTCATTACCTGACTTGTATAACCAGTCTTGATTTCTGTAGAGCATGTTCGAACACCTTGTTCTTCTCCGTCTGTGTCTTGGCTACCCTTGGGCCTTGGCATTTTCATCCGTGTTCTAGAATCAGCTTGTCCACTCACACTCACACCCATACCTGCTAGTGTGTTGGCTGAGGTTGTATTTTGAGCAACATGAATTTGAGGACTGGACACCTTTACAAATCTTTAAAATATTGAAGCTTTTCTTCCATTAACATGGCAATTCACTTACTTAGGTCTTTTAATGTCTTTTGATAAAGTTTCACAATTTTCTCCAAAGAGGCCTTATACATGTTTTGTTACAGGTTTTCTTTATTTTTTTTTTTAATTTTTTGATGTTATTGTCCATTATGGCATCATTTTTTTTTTTAGATTTTATTTATTTATTTGACAGAGAGAGACATAGTGAGAGAGGGAACATGGCAGGGGGAGTGAGAGAGGGAGAAGCAGGCCTCCCACCAAGCAGGGAGCCCGATGTGGGGCTCGATCCCAGGACCCTGGGCTCATGACCTGAGCCGAAGGCAGATGCCCAACCAACTGGGCCACCCAGATGCCCCATGGCATCATTTTTAAAAAGCTTTATTTTTTGTGTATTGTGATATTTGTGTAAAACTATTTCATATGTATATAAAACAGATGTTTTACATCTTCACTGAGGTGTATCTGCAATACAATAAGCCATATGTATTTAAAGTCTACAACCTGGGAGAGTATGTATATAACCTTTTGACGTGATGTATATAGCCGTGAAACCATCGGCACGAGCATGGTAAACACTTCTGTCGTCCCCACCAGATTCCCTGTGCTCCTCTGGGGTCCATCCCCGCCTCCATCCCTGTCCCCAGGCAGCCGCTTAGGTTATTACTGGCCACCCGTGTATCTTCCTTTGTAACGTGTTTGAATCCTTTGCCACCCCAAATGGGATTGTCTTCTTAAGCACTGACTGGTGGCACTTCACATATTCTTTCTACAAGTCCTCCATCAGATGACATGTCCTGCCGATATTGTCTTCCACCCTGACTTTGCCTTTTTACCTTTAACTTACATCTAAGAACAAAAGCTTTAAATATAGATGAATTTTTTTTCTTTTTCCATTTTATGCTTTTTGAGTTCTAGGTGAGAAATCTTTGCTTACTACAGGGTCACAAAGATTTTCTGCTCTTTTCTTTTAGCAGTTTTATAGTTTAGGCTTTACACTTTGGTCTATGATATATTTTGAGTCAATGTTTATGGGTGGTGTGAAGTAAGGATTGGTGTTCTTTTTTTCTCTATTTTTCTATCTGGATCTCCATTTGATCCAGCACCATTTGTTGAAGACCTTCCCTTCCACACTGAATCGTCTTGACAACTTTTTTAAAAGACCTATTGACGATTATATGGATCTGCTTCTGGACTTGCTCTTCTGTTGCATTTGTAGATTTCTTTTGTAAAAACCAAACTGTATTCATTGTTATTGACTTACAATAAGTCTTAAACCAGGTTGGGTAAATCCTTGAACCTTGTTATTCTGTCACACAATTGTTTTGGTTCTACTAGGTCCTTCCATTTCCATACACACTGTAAAAAACCTGCTGAAGTTTGGGGCTCGTGGTGGTGTAGTTGGTTAAGCGTCGGAGTCTCGATTTCAAGGTTGTGAGATCAAGCCCCACATCAGGTTCTGCACTCAGCACGGAGACTGCTTGAGACTGCTTCCTCTCCTGCTTCCCCTCCTGCTCATGCTTTCTCTCTCTAAAATAGATAATTACAACTTAAAAAACAAAACAAAACAAAAACAAGCAAAACCAAAACCTGTCGGATTTTGATTGGAAATGCATTATATCTTTACATCGATCTGGAACACTTAGCATTTAACTATATTGACTCTATTAACTTTATTGAGTCTTACAATTTAGGAACATGGCGTATCTCTCCATTTATTTAATTCTTTGATTTCTCTCAGCTATGTTTATAGTTTTTATTGTAGAGATCATGGTGCCTTTTCAATAGTGATTCCTAGGAGTATTATGTCTTTTGATGCTACTATAAGTGAAATTTAAAAAAAAATTCATTTTCCAAATATTTGATGCTAGTACAACATACTAATTATATTAGTACAATAGATCTTATGTGCTTTTGAGTTTTAACATATGCTTTTGCATATTTTTATATGTAATTTATTTTTATATGGCTCTCATTGAGCAAACTTGCTAAATTCATTTATAATTTCTAATTAGCATCTTTAGATTATTTTGTATTTTGTACAAATGCAGTCCTGCTCTCTTCAAAGAAAGAGATTTTTGAAACTCCCTTTTAAATTTTATTCATTTTTTTTAGTAGTTTTACCATACTGGATAGAACCTAGACTACAACTTCAAGCAGATATAGTGCTAACAAGCATTATTTTCCTATTCCTGATTATAAAGCAAAAAGTTTCATTATTTTACTTCCAAGTAGGAAGTGGCTTTTAGCTACCCTTTATCAAATTTAGGAAACTCTCTCCTACGCTTTGTTTATATAGATGGTTTTTCTCTTGACTAGATGTTGAATTTTGTCAGCAGCATTTACTGGGATAATCTGTATCTGTTGGGAGATGAGGTGCATTACTTTCTAATGTTAAATCAAGCTTGCATTCTTAGAACACACTGAGGGGGCACCTGGGTTGCTCAGTCGGTTAAGTGTCTGACTCTTGGCTTCATCACATGTCATGATCTCATGGGTCATGAGATCAAGCCCTGCATAGGGTGCCACACTCAGTGGGGAGTCTTCTTGAAGATGGTCTCCCTCTGCCTCTTCCCCAGCTCTTTCTCTCTCTCTTTCTCAAATAAATAAATAAATACTTAAAAAAAGAATAAATCCACTGGGTTTATTAGGTACTCTATTTTAAAAAAATAAATTGCTGAATCAATGTGTTGATATTTATTTAGGATTTTTAATTCTCGATATTAGGCATTTGGATTTTCTTGATTTTAATTATTTTAATCATGCTCTGGATAAGTTTTCCAAATAAGGTAGCATTTACCAGTTCTGGACATTATGATGGAGAAATATCTTTTTAGAAGCCACCATTCAGCCCACTATAGGCACATATGAATTAAAATATTTATGTCTTCCTGATGAATTAACTCCTTTATAATTATAAGAGAGCTCTCTCTCTGTAGAAATATTTATTGCCTTAAAGTCTATTTTACCTAATGTTATAAGAGTCGTAGATTTTCTTTTTTGGTTAGAATCACATGGCATATATTTTTGAATCCTTTTATCCAGCCTTTCTGTATCCTTGTGTTTTGGATGGATCTACTACGCACAACAGAGAGAGATTTTAGAAATCTATTGCATGGTCTTTGCTTTTTCCTAGAAACATTTAATCCATTTACATTTTATATGTTAGAGTTTAGATGTATCATTGTTTGGTTGTACTTTCAATTTGTCTTTTTTCTTTTCTTTTTCTCTTATTTATCATCTTTTGCGTGATTGAATATTTCTTATCAGTCTTTTTTTTTGTATCTTCTTGTTTTGGAGTGAAATATTCTGTCTCTTTTTTAAGAGCTTTCTTGGAAATCACACCCTACATACTAATTTATTGCAGTATAAACTTGATATCTTTCCTTTTCAAAGAGTCAGTGTCTGAGGATTTGAGAAAATAGAACTCAACTGCTGTTATGTAGGATTTTCAACCCTGGTTGAGATAGGCTGGATAGCCATCCATAAAAGCACGAATAGCCCTTTGGAGTGAGAAAATACCAGAACTTTAGTTTGATAATTGTACATTTATTTACGCTTCCCTGCTTTTTGTATATTTATGTTGAATCCAATTTTACAACTTCCTTTATTCTTATCTTAACTTTGATACCTTTCTGGTCCTTTTGGCTTACAGTACATCAGACTTTCTTTTTTTTAGATAATGGGTTTCTGATTTCCTTTTTGCTTCTGCAGTTTGAGCATGTCCCTGCATCTGTGGTCTTATATTACATCAAACAGCCTCTATCCCTTATTATAACTCTGATTGGTGAGGCCTTGATCCCTCAGTCTGAGAAGGAAGATACAGACTATTACAGAAATATTACTTTAGGGAGTGATATGAGTTGAATAGTGCCCTCCTCAAATTTATATATTGAAGTTCTAACCCTTGATACCTCAGAATATGACCTTGGAAATAGGGTTGTTGCAGATACAATTGATTAAGATGAGATCATAATGAGCATGGTAGGCTGCTAATTCAATCTGATTGCTATCCTTATTGAAAGGGGAAATTTACACACAAAGACACACACACAGGGAGAATGACATGTGAACATGAGGACAGAAACCAGGGTGATGTTTCTTTGGCCAAGGAACACCAAAGATTCCACCTAGTTAACCTCCAGAAACCAAGAGAACATCCTGGCTCATAGCTTCAGAAGGAGCCAACCCTGCTAACATTTTGATCTTGGATTTCTGAACTCCAGTGTTATGATACAATACATTTCAGTTGTTTAAAGCACCCAGTCTGTGGTACTCTGTTACAGAATCTCTAGCAAGCTAATATAGGTAGATGGCACGAGTTATATTGAAATGAAGGTAATTAAAAATAGGGAGAACCCTTTCAATTTAGGCCAATAGAAATTATAGGGACATGGATTTGGGATTCAGTACCCTTTGACCTTCTCATCACTCTCAAGCATTGTTTTCTCTCTTTACCCTCCATTATTGGTCACTCTGCCTCCCTTCTTCTGCCTCAAATACTTTTACACACCTGTCTGCATCCTGCCAGGAGCCTCTGCTATCCCAACAAAGTTACATTCCTGCAGATGCACCCCTAGTTCCCCCCAGTTTGAGGATCTAGAGACCTCTGATGGCTTCCCATGTATCTAGGGGTACAATCAATTTTCCATTTTAGGATATCAAAGATTACATGGACCGGGAGAGGCAAAGGCAGAGCTACTTTGTCTTAAATGCCCTACCTTCCCTCCAGGCACTAAGTTGAAGAATGATTTTATTATGTATTTTCCAATGCAAAACATTTTCTGCACTAACTGGCTCAGTTAGAAAACTTCGAGATGGTTACCTGGGAGAAGTGTCATCCCCATTCATTGACTGGGAAAGATGCCAATGGAATAAATGAGACATTCTTTTGCTGTTGTTGTTTGCCTTCAAGAAGGAAGCCAGAGACAGAAGCCACCAGTTTAGGTCAAGCCAAGGCTGAAAATCAGTGCCTTCTGTCATCATCTGGGGCCATGCAAGGGTGTCAGTGCTGTGGGGGAACCCACCACTCCTCATGGGCTATTCCCTGGCTGTCTCATTTTGGAGAGGATTTATGTTTTGGAGTCTTGCTGTAGATTAGTTCTGAGACAGATGAAAGGAAACTATTTATAATTGTTTAACATGTGTGCACGGGTCAACATATCTGCCCAAATTATCTGCCTTCTTAGGAGTCGCAGTTCTCTGGAGATTTATAGTAGGCCCTGGGTTTCAATCACAGTATTAAATTTAGTGACCTTCAAGGGAAACAGGGAGCAAATTATAGCTTCTTCAACTTGTACATGCCAGGAGTTGGCCATTCATCCTGCTTCCAGACAAATGAACATTGTAGTGACTTCCTGCCTGAAAGAGTAGCAAATGAAAAAAAAAATTCTGGGCAGTGAAGTTGAGTTTGGACACACTTATGATCTAAAATTAAGTCATTCAAAGATCTGAACATCAAACTCTTGGACTAATTCTAACTGAAAAACAAGTGAGTCCTGAATACTTTTGAAGATCTAAAAATGCATGTAGATTAGTAAATAAAATTAGAAGTTAATTTCTTCAAAACCTTTTATGTAAAACACCCCAGAGGCTAAGGCTTGACGCATTATTAAAAATAAATTTTTTTTTTCTTGCAGAAAGAGCTTTCAGGTACCACTGTGATGCCCTGTAGGGCTGAGCATTACCCTCCATTGTTTAAGAAATGCTAGATCTCAAGCTGTCACAGTGAGATACCCCTTCTACTGTGGATATTTAAACTTTTCTTCTTTTCTCCCTTATTCTTTTTTAATGTCTCCAAAACACCTTCACGATGGATACTTAATCCCTAGTCAAGCCTCTGTCTGGTGCTGTCTGGAAACAAAGAGTGACTTTTAAAAAGCAGACTGGATGGATTTTATCTGCCCAGAAGCACCTGCCACCCCCAGTGTGACCAGCAGAGCCGAGGTCTTTAAGGCTCTAGCTTCCAAATGGTATGACTCCGAATGTACATTTATAGCCCATTTCTGAGATTGAGCACTTTCCAGTCCTGGGCCGCATACTGTTCCAGCAGCTGGGTCACCTGCTAGCCATTGGACAGTTGTTTTGCCAGATGATCTGTTTTCCATTAGGCGGCTTCCCCATGGTCTCGTAGCTATTTGGCGCGATCTGCGGATGACCGCCTGGGAGAGTCAGCCTGCACTTTTTGTGTTCCAAATGAGTCACGGGTACATTAGAGTTTGGGAAGGAAAAGCCAGGAGGCAGATCCCAGTGGAGGAAATTAATTGTGAGATCAACCATTGAAGTAGATCAATATGGTTCCTATCTGTCTTTAGCGTCTCAAAGAACCCCCATAGCAGACCCAAACCCCAAAGCAGAATTAAAGTGCTTTTGAGTTGCAGGTGGTATTAGTTCTTTGTCAGTTGCAAATTTAGTGCAAATTTTCAAATTGTAATGTCCTCCAAAGGCTGCACTGGCTTCTCCCACTAGGTTCTGTCCCATCTCGCCAGCAAGGACCATCAGACGGTTAAGATAACCTCTGAGTCAGTCCAGGTTTCCAGCCTGAGTTAGGACTGCAACCAGGTTCTCAAGAAGGCAGGCCAGCGAGCACACTCTTCCCTCTGAACCCACACTGTTGGAACGTGGTTTACAGATCTTGGCTCTGATGGGAAGAGTTAAAACTTTTATTTGCCCCCGTGTGTGGAGGCCCAGAGAGACACCGGTTCCCGAGAGAAATGTCTCGTGTCCCGCTGCCTCGCTGGCAGCCACCGGAGTCCCAGTCAAGGATTTAGCTGCTCCCTAAAGACATGTCTTAAATCTGAATTCCACTTGGAGAGAGATAGCGTCTCTCTCCAACTCCACGGATGCCACCAGCCCAAGCTTGAAAGGGAGACAGTATTTTCTTTCAGCTCTTCCTCATCCCCTCTCCCACTTCCGGGTCTGGGACCCTTTAATTAATGGGTTCCAAAATTAGAATTGGAAAGTCATTCCTTCACCACCTCATATGTCCCGGCGATGTGCTTCTCTTCTTGGATGGGGTGACACCTCGTACGAGAGACAAGTCCTTTCTTGGGACCCCCGACTGGATGAGCACGCTTGCTACCCAGCACACTCCCATTGGGGCCCATCTGTCTGGGCGGCAGGACATCTTTGGAGGGTGGCACAACCCAGCCCTGAGAAGGCTCATTGGCCAATGGAGGGGCTGGCTCAGGGACGCGGCCTGCGCAGCGCAGAGCGTGCCAACGCTTCTGCCAAGAGAACCTTCTGTTTGGCAACGGTACCTGAGTGGGGCGCGTGCTGCTCTACAATGAGCCGCATCTGCTGGCGGGAGGCTGGCGTGATGGGCCCTCGGTGATTGATCCTGCTGCACGCCATCACTCGGCTCCCTCGAGAGCATGCTCACAGTGAATACCTCGTCTGAGTGGGTGAGTTTTAACATCACTTATTCACGGTGGAAATATTTATCCAATGTCTGCTCCTTGCAAGTCATCGCGCTAGCTGTTTCTGAGGGGTCTTGACGAATTTGACATGGATCCTGGCCTTAAGAGGCCGAGAGCAGCACCAGAAATAGGCATGCGTGGAGAGCACTGGTTGACCCGAGCAGGATGCCGCCCCCCAAATACGAACACACGGGAGTCCAAGATGTGCCGCCCAAGCCTGGCAGAGGGGAGGCGATGCTCGACTGAGGGGCTGGAGGAGAGTGGTGTGCGGACGGGGGGAGGGAAGCATTTGCACCCGTGGTTAGAGTGGGAAAGGCCACTTGAGCTGGAGGGAAATGCGTGTTTGCAAGTGAGAAAATGTGCTTGAGTAGAACATGGGGCGAACCCAGGGGGAGGAGGAAAAGGAGGCAGAAGAGAGAGTCTGAGGACAGATCACTGGAGACCAAGACATCAGGACGAGGATTTGGCCCCGGAGAGCTGGTCAAGATGAAGACAGAGCTATGGTGCCTCTGGGGCTTGTGGAAGGACTGGGGGTGGATGGGAGCTCAGCGGAGAGGCCAAGCTTGGTGCTGAGAGCCAAGTTAGGGCCTTCAGAAGTTCTCGCTTAACCAGTGCTTACCGAACTCCTTTTTTCAGGCTCCTTATGTAGACCATGTCCTATCTGGGCCCTCCACACGGGCGGGGAGATATGATAAGAGTTCTTCACAACTCAGTACCACGGGATCAGGGCAAAGCTATAGGAATTCCTGCGGAAACCTGGGAACCCAGGGAAGAGGGAGACCCAGAAGTAACCAAATGCCTGAACTGTTGCCCACAGAATAGAGGACAGAGTGACCTTCAGAACTAGGTGTCCTGGTTGTATCCCATCAATGTGGCTTTGGGCAAGTCATGTCATTTTTTTTCTCATCTCATTTGTAAAAGGAGACGAATCATGACGCCCTCTTCATAGGGCTATTGTGAAATTCCATGGGTCGGTGCATGTACTGTACATACAACACATCTCTTATGGACGTTTTCCTGGAGGAGGTAATGGAACAAGATTGAAAAATATTAGGCAGGTGTAGTAACTGCAGGGAAAAACACAACAGATGTAAAAAGGTAAAGCCCAGCAAGTTGTGACTAAGTTTTATAATGAATGGATTTTCTTTGTTCGGAGACAAGTTGGCATAGGACATCACAAAAAGCATTACACTTGCAATAAGGAGACCCAAGTTCCGTTGTATTGTGTTAGCTAAGATGCTTACAATTGGGGGGGGGCTCAGTCATTTCATGTGCAAAAGAAGGGAGCTGGATTAATTAATCTCAAAGTTCTTTTCTAATATTCTGCAATTCTGTGAAAACTAGCCACAAAGGAAAAGAGGTGGCTGAGATTGGCTTTTCGAGAAACAGAAAGTATCTAATTAAGGTGGAAAGCCTTTATTGTTAACCTTGGGGGTTTAGTTTTGATATAGACAATAATAAAGACTTACTAAGGGCTCTTGATTTTTGTGGAGAAACACTCATTTGGGGTTTAAGACATATCCACATGCTCTGTGTTGGACGATGTAGATGATGTAAACTTGGGTGTGTTTCAGAATCATCTGGAAGGCTGGCGAAAGCTCAGATTGTTTTGTCCCACCCCAGAGTATCTGACGCAGTGGACTTTGGGTAGGGCCAGGGAATTTGCATATCATACAATTCCTGCGCAGTGCTGCTGCTGGTCCAGGGAGCATCCCTTGAGAACCACTGGTGGGGATGTAGGCGCCCTGCGCTGATGCTCTTCATCACAGCATCACCCATCCCCCTGCCGCTCTGAGTATGACTGCACCCCACAGCTGCCCTCACTCTGGAGAGTCGCCCTTGGCTAACTGAACCCTCTGGACCGGGGCTGGGGTAAGACACCCCACCCATCAAGTATACTGACTGTCAAAGGTTTACTAATGGCTGGTGCCTTCGTCTCCAGATGGAATCAACTCTGTCTTGTCATTGATTCTCCGAAGCTTCCCTGTGTCTGGAGTTCCCAGACTCAAGCTGGTCTCTGGCTGGGAGTGTAATTTTTGTGAAATTTCTGCTCCTGCTGTCTCAGCTGCCCCTATTCCCCTTCTCCTCAGAGGACCCCCTCAATCAGTCACATGTATGAGAACTCTCATGTCAGACTCTGCTTCTAGGGAACCTGACTTCAGACAGGTGATCTCGAGCTGACAGAGCCCACAGGCAAGGAAGCCTGCTCGTAGGTTGTGTCAGGGGTCCAGACAGTAGGTGTTGAGGATATAATTTTATGGAAGCAAAAATGGGACAACCCAAAGAACGTTTGTTTAAAAAAGTCCGAAATAGATCCACTCACCACGTGTAATGTTTTATGAAAGATGACACATAGGGCAAAGGAAAAGATGTACCGATGTTTCCAGGTGGTTGAAACCTGATGCCTGTGAATATGATAAGGCTCTTTGTGATAATGAGTGACTCAGAAAGGTTTATTTTGAGAGAGGAATATCAGCTTGGATTTCAGCTTATGACATTTGTGTGTTTTAGAGAAATCCGTGAGGTTTCCTTGTAGGTATGTACGTAAATGGAACTTGGGTGGGAGATAACAGGGCGATGGGCATTAAGGAGGGCACGTGATGTGATGAGCACTGGGGGTTACACACAACTGATGAATCATTAAACACTACCTCAAAAACTAATGATGTACTGTTTGTGGGCTAATTGAATTTAAATAAAAAAATAAATGGAACTTGAGAGAGGGGGAGTGATCATGGCTGGGTTGTGCCTTCAGGAATCATTTGTAGTTAATGATGCTGCTGGGACATTCAGCAGCAAAAAGCAGAGGGTCTGGGACAGAAATCGTGAGGCCGCCCTCAATTATACCTGAGCGAAAAGCCGACTTCAGAAGAAAGTATATAGAGAGAATCTGAATAAGATGGAGAGTCAGCGAGACAGAAAAATGTGGCCCCAATTTTGTCTTAGTTCGGCACATATTGAAATATTGGTGTTATGAAGGTCTGAGCCCTCAAGAAAGTTTAGGCTCTGTAAGTGGTGTTCATTTGTGTGTGTGTGTGTGTGTGTGTGTCTAGTGACCGGTCTAGACATGAGCAAACATTTTTCCTTAAGTGCAGTTTCCTAGCAGAGTGAATAAATATATTCAGAGAAGGTGGCTGTTGATCATGTTTGCGGAGAAGCTAGGCATGCACGGATGGAAAGATGTGGGAAGGTTGTATAGTCTTCGTTCTGGTCCCTTCAATCCTAGGGGGGAGGATGGGCACGTGACACACGCGACAAGGCGAATTCATAGAAGAGCAGTGTCGGGAGGCACAGGAGGCATGGCTCGGGGTTTGTGGGACACGTATTGTGTGGGGGGCCCTGTGCCATCCTCTGAGGGGGTGTCCAGGGTGCGTAAGGTGCGCTCACTGCCCTCCATGAATGTGGTTTCTTGTCCCGGAGAGACAGGGTCCCAGGCATGGAAATGATGTATCAGAAGCATCGGAGATAAGTGCTCATAGTTTTGGGACTTCGTTGACTTCGCACCCTGTTTCTTTCCCCTTGCGGTGCCTGTTTTCCGCATTCAAAGACCTTCTTTTGGAAATCTTAGTTCATATAAATCTCATTTAATTATATTTGTGTCTCCCCCTCCCTTTTTTTTTCTCTTTTAAAAAATAGTTTATTGCTTCCATTTTCTCGCTCCTTCCTTGCTGTAATTGGTCCCAGAGTGAAACATTATCCTCAAGCTTATGCTAATAAATGACTGATATTTTTTCATTTCTTCTTTTAGATTTATTGAGCATCTCACATTGCCTCTCATGTTTGTTTGGTTTGGTTTTATTTTTGTTCTTGTTTTGGATTGTTTTCCCAGAATGTGCCTCTTTATTTCCCAGGAAATGCTCGGCGCTGTTATCAATAATTATTAAGTCCATTAGTAACCCAAATTAAAAAGAATAACAGTAACAATTCATTGCATTTGGAGGACACTCTCCAAGCATTTTCTCATTTCATCACTTGCTGTGGCCTTTAATGTAGGCTGAATTCGCAAAATCCTTTTAGCTTGACTTCAGCCTCTTTTCCCTGCCCGGTTTTGCTGCCCTGCGTGACATCTAGCTCCCGCGTGTGTGTCGCGTTTCTGAAGTACGTGAGGCTCGATTCCGCTTCAATCAATGCACTGTCCTCGATGGCTTGCGTCTTTTTCAAGCTTGACAGCCGAGACACACTGAATGTCTTTCTTACTTACCCCTGGAGATGATGAACGTTACTTCTGCCTTCAATGGGGGCTTCTCCAGAAACGAATTTCACTTGCAACTAATTTCTTCGACCGCTGTTAATGAGTGTGCACTGGACGGAAAGCACGAATCTAGGTTCTGTGGGAGAGACAAAGCGGACTACATTGCGCGTTTGGTGTAATATTAATCTGGCAGAGAAACGTGCCCGTGATACCCAGGACAAGGCTGTGTGAGGGGTACACACTCTATGATAGGGAGTGCTGTGGAGAAGAAATTTCAGGAATTCGTTGGAGGCGATTATTTTTTGGCAAACAACGGAGGAATTCTGGTTGCCGTCTCTGGTCAACCGCGCCAGCCCCATATATTACCTCCGTATAGACAGGGGTGTGCTCGTATACGGTTAAGGGTTGGCTCTCTGGAGCGTGGGGAGCGCAGTTCCTGTTGTGGCGATTGCCCATGTCCATGGTGTAAATGCTTCCCACATGGCTGGTTTCGGGCTACCGACCTTAGGGGACTGAGCACGCAGGTGGGAGGAAATGCACAGAAGTGCCCTCCTGAGCTGGTGTGGAGTGGCTCCCGTGCACCACGGAATGTGAGCCAGAACGAGGGAGGGGGTGGGAGGGAGGGGTTGGCGGGCGACGGACATTGGGGAGGGTAGGTGTTGTGGTGAGCTCTGTGCGTTGTGTAAGACCGATGTTTCACAGACCTGTATCCTTGAAACAAATCATACATTATATGTTAATTGTCATAAAAAATAACTGAAGCAAAAGATGTTAACATTTTTAAAATCTGGCTGGTGAAAACAGAGATGTCTGCATACTTCGCCATTTTTTCATGTTTTTTGTAAAACTTAAAAAAAAAAAAACGAAACAAACAAACCCATAACTTCCAAAATAGTATATATGTAGAATTCTTTAGTACACTGTATGTCTCACAACGTAAGGCACATCACAGTTTATTATAATCCTTGTTTCTTTCCATCTTCCCTGGTCGATTGCAAGGTATTTAGGACAGCAAATACTTCACTTATCTTACTCTCCCCAGCCCTTAGAACAATGCTTGAATATAGGAGGTTCTCAGTAAATATAGATAAAACCACATGCTCCCAGGTAGAAATAAGACTGGAAGGTTATCCAACAAAATGGTAGCAGTCCTTATCTTTGAGTGTCTCGGGCTGGTTGGTTTTGGGTAATTCTTGTTTTCTGTATCATGACCTGCAGGACCTTCAGGGGAACTCCTTTCAGATCTAGACTTCATTTGACTAGGTCAGCACAAGTGAGTTGATTAATTGTAAAGACATACTCTTTCTCATTCTTTACCTATATCATACAGTTTAATTTGCACTTGTTTTGACTTCTCCGTGCCCAATACATGTGTAGCTTGGACCCAAACCAAATATTTCTTGCTTCCTTGCAATGAATCAGCGGAGATGTTAATATAACTTGAAGAAAGTTATATATTGTGGCTCTTCTGTCTCTAAACTTAAAAAAAAAAAAGATATGATGACCAGTTGTTTGGTTTGAATGAGTCATTCCTCCATTTTTCAATGCTACTTTTTTAGCCTACTTTCAGAATACGAAGTTGATTTCATTTTGAAAATTTTTCAAAATAAATTTAAGACTACTGAGAGCCACACTATGACTTTCATGGGCCCTAAGTCTTTTTCCCTTGATGGACTCATTCTTCCATCAAGGAAAAAATAGTATATATGTGTGTGGGCATGTGTATATTTATATAGATACATATATATGTTCATATCCATTATGTTTTACAACTGTTGATATAAAAGCAAGTATATTAATATTACATCTTAAAATTAAAAAAAAGTCACCGATCGAATATTTGGAATTGTCTTCAAACTTTTCTAAATTCCCCTTTGGTTCCCTATAGGAACCAGTAGTCAGGTAGTTAAACAAGGAAAAGGAATGCCATGGTTTTGTAAAAGCATGGGTCTTATTTATCACTTTGTATCCTAAGAAGTGACCTGTGTGCCAACAGGGGAAGAAGTGAGGGCAATGGACCTAATATGGGGGCCACTGGAACTCTTGGAACAAAAATCAATGCAGCGTGTGACTCTGGTCATGAGAGTGTGCTCTGGGGTTTAATCAGCCCCTAGATAACATTTGATGTTGGCCACTAAAAATGGAGAAGATTTATTATTGCTAATCCTAAACACTTTTATTCTGTATTTAACAATGGGGAAAAAACAAGTTTTCATAAAATACAAAATCCCCACTATGAATATCTAATGGCAGTCTATTTTGACTATTATTTCTATGTTATAGACTTTAATGGTGGTGACATTCACAGAGAATATAATATTTGTGTGTTTTTTTAAAAAAATCAATTGCTGTTACTTTGCTTAGACATTCCCAAGCATCCTCACATTCTGCATTCAGTTTTTAAGGGTCGATGTAGGCCTGTGTGTGTTTCATAGTGAGAAAAACTCTTCACATATGGACACAAGTTGATAGAGATGGGAATGAGTAAAGGCACCCAAATGGAAAAGCCCAGTTTGTGGGTGAGGAACAGTGATGCACCCAGGACAACCTGGAATTCAGAGAAGTTGTGTCTTACTCAGCTGAGTCTGCTTTATCAAAATACCATTGACTGGGTCATTTAAAAAGCATAATTTCATCTCCCACAGCTCTGGAAACTGGGAACTAGAAGTTCAAAGTGCCAGGAAAGTCAGTTCCTGACTTGTAGACAGCCGCCTTCTTGCTGTGCGCTCACATGGCCTTTCCTCAGAGTGTGGAGAGAGACAGGGGAAGAGAGAGACTGAGACACACAGAGAGAGAGAATGTGCCAGCAAGTACATGTTAAGATTTAAGGATTTAATACAAGAATAAGAATTCTGGGGGAACACGAACATCCGGTCCATAGTAGAATGTGATAGGAGATAGGTTTGGAAAAGCTGGTTGTGTCCCGATGATAGAAGGCCTTTCAAGTCCAATAGGGAATGTAGAAAAAAATATGAAGGTTATCAATGCTATTGAAGGCTTTGATCATGAGGCTATCATGATCAGAACTCAGCTATGGGAAAGTACCCCTGGCAAGAGGCATTTTCTTCTTAGCCTCTGTTTCATCCTGGCTCTGTTCTCGAAAACCAGCTGGTTTGGGAAATAATCTGACTAGATTGTTTTTTTGTGGAAAATTGTATCTGCTGAAAATGGCCTCAGGGATACACTGGACAGTTCCACAGAGAATACAGAATTCGCAGCCACGGGGAAAGTAGACCGTGGGGCCAGTCAGATCTGTGCTGATCTGCAAAATGTTTGCTATGGTCTGCAGTGAAGTAAGTCTACTAATTGAGAATAAGCATTTAGAAATCTTTATATTAACTTGAGAGGACAGTTTTATGTTTGCTGAATCTAAAAAAAATGGATTCACATTTGGTATTAATTAATTAATTAAAATTTTTTTCAATTAATATTATTTTATTTTTCAGAGTTCCAACATTCATTGTTTATGCACCACACACAGTGCTCCATGCAGTACGTGCCCTCCTCAGTACCCACCATCAGGCTCACCCAACCCCCACCTCTCTTCCCTCCACCCTCAGTTTGTTGCTCAGAGTCCACAATCTCTCTTGGTTCATCTCCCCCTCTGATTTCCCCCAATTCACCCTTCCTTTTCTTCTTCCAGTGTCCTCCATGTTTTTCTTTATGCTCCACACGTAAGTGAAACCATATGATAACTGACTCTCTCTGCTTGACTTATTTCACTCAGCATAATCTCTTCAGTCCCGTCCATGTTGATACAAAAGTTGGGTATTCATCCTTTCTGGTGGAGGCATAATATTCCATTGTATATATGGACCATATCTTCTTTATCCATTTGTCTGTTGAAGGGCATCTTGGCTCTTTCCACAGTTTGGCGATTGTGGCCATTACTGCTATGAACATTCGGGCACATATGGCCCTTCTTTTCACTGTATCTGCATCTTTGGGATAAATACCCAGTAGTGCAATTGCCAGATCGTAGGGTAGCTCTATTTTTAATTTCTTGAGGAATCGGATAAATACCCAGTAGTGCAATTGCCAGATCATAGGGTAGCTCTATTTTTAATTTCTTGAGGAATCTCCACTGTTTTCCAAAGTGGCTGCACCAACTTGCATTCCCTTTCTCGATATCCTCTCCAACATTTGTTGTTTACTGCCTTGTTGATTTTGGCCATTCTAACTGGTGTAAGGTGATATCTCAATGTGATTTTTAAAAAAAATTTAATTTAATGAACATATAAAGTATTATTTGCCCAAGGATACAAGTCTGTGAATCGTCAGGCTTACACATTTCACAGCAATCACCATAGCACACACCCTCCCCAATGTTCATAACCCAGCCACCCTATCCTTACCTCCCCTTCCCCCAGCCACCCTCAGTTTGTTTCTTGAGTTTAGGAGTCCCTTATGGTTTGTCTCTTTCCTGATCCCATCTTGTTTCATTTCCCTTCCCCACCCCCCCATGACCCCCTGTCCTGCCTCTCAAATTCTTCATATCAGAGAGATCATATGATCATTGCCTTTCTCTGACTGACTTATTTCACTTAGCATAATACCCTCTAGTTCCATCCACGTCGTTGCAAATGGCAAGATTTTGTTTCTCTTGATGGCTGCATAGTATTCCACATCTTCTTTATCCATTCATCTGTTGATGGACCTCTAGGTTCTTTCCATAGTTTGGCTATTGTGGACATTGCTGTTATAAACATTCGGGTGCATGTGACCCTTCGGATCACTACATTTGTATCTTGAGGGTCAATACCCAGTAGTGCGATTGATGGGTTGTAGGGTAGCTCTATTTTCAACATTTTGAGGAACCTCCATACTGTTTTCCAGAGCAGTTGTACCAGCTTGCATTGCCACCAACAGTGTAGGAGGGTTCCCCTTTCTCCGCATCCTCGCCAACATCTGTCGTTCCCTGACTTGCTAATTTTAGCCATTCTGACTGGTGTGAGGTGGTATCTCACTGTGGTTTTGATTTGTGGTTTTGATTTGTGGTATTTCTCTGATGCAGAGTGATGTTGAGCACTTTTTCATGTGTCTGTTGGCCATGTGGATGTCCTTTTTGCAGAAATATCTATTCATATCTGCTTCCCATTTCTTGATCAGATTATTCTTTGGGTGTTGAGTTTGAGAAGTTCTTTACAGATTTTGGATACCAACCCTTTATCTGATAGGTCATTTGCGAATATCTTCTCCCATTCTGTCAGTTGTCTTTTGGTTTTGTTGACTGTTTCCTTTGCTGCGCAAAAGCTTTTGATCTTGATGAAGGCCCAATAGTTCATTTTTGCCCTTGCTTCCCTTGTCTTTGGTGATGTTTCTAGGAAGAAGTTGCTGTAGCTGAGGTCAAAAAGGTTGCTGCCTGTGTTCTCCTCAAGGATTCTGATGGATTCCTGTCTCACATTGAGGTCTTTGATCCATTTTGAGTCTATTTTTGTGTGTGTTGTAAAGAAATGGTCCAGTTTCATTCTTTTGCATGTGGCTGTCCAGTTTTCCCAACACCATTTGCTGAAGAGACTGTCTTTTTTCTATTGGATATTCTTTCCTGTCTTGTCTAAGGTTAGTTGACCATAGAGTTTGGGATCCATTTCTGGGCTCTCTATTCTGTTCCATTGATCTATGTGTCTGTTTTTGTGCCAGTACCACACTGTCTTGATGATTACAGCTTTGTAATAGAGTTTGAAGTCTGGAATTTGATGCTGCCAACTTTGGTTTTCTTTTTCAACATTCTTCTGACTATTTGTGGTCTTTTCTGGTTCCATATACAATTTAGGATTATTTGTTCCATTTCTTTGAAATAAATTGATGGTATTTTGATAGGGATTGCATTAAATGTGTAGATTGCTTTAGGTAGCATAGACATTTTCACAGTATTCTTCCAATCCATGAGCATGGAACGTTTTTCCATTTCTCTGTGTCTTCCTCAATTTCTTTCATGAGCACCTTATAGTTTTCTGAGTTTTCTGACGTGTTACTAATGTCTGTATTGATTAGGTCCCCAGCTGTCGGTACCGCCTCTTGTTCTTTTTTTGTGGTGAGTTTTTCCACCTTGTCATTTTATTGAGATAAGAATAGATGAATGAGAGAGAAAATACTAAAAGGGTACCAACGACCCCAGAAAAATCAGAAGAGAGCCGAAACCAGGGGTTGTGATAAAAAGGGGTGAGGGGAGAAAAAAGAGAAAATAAAATTTAAAAGATAAAAAGAAAAAAATTTATGTATATTAGACTTGTGATTAGAACAGAGCTCCACACCTGATTTTGGGTGTTTTTGGTCTGTTAGAAGAAACTACCTCCCAAAATTTTAAAGAAAGAAAAACTTATAAATTACAAAAATAAGGGTAAACTTTATGAAGGGATGGAATATGAGTGTAAAGATGAAAATTTAAAAAGATTCTTAAAAAGGGATTGATAAGAGTTTGGTTGAAAAAAGAGAAAAAAAGAATAAAAGAGGAAAGAATATGATCAGGCTGGAGACTTGAACCAAGCCCTGTGCTAGATTTAGGGTATATTTTGATCTATAAGAAGACATTGTATCCCAAAATTTTAAAGGAAAAAAACCCCTAAATGTATACAAAAAATAAGGTTAAATACAATGAGGGGATAAAATATGAATGTAACAGTGAAAATTAGAAAAGATTTTTATTTTTTTAAAAAGATTTATTTATTTATTTGACAGAAAGAGAGAGAGAGATAGAAAGAGAGGGAGAGGAAACACAAGCAGGGGGAGTGGGAGAGGGAGAAGCAGGCTTCCTGCAGAGCAGGGAGCCTGACGTGGGGCTCTATCCCAGGACCCTGGAATCATGACCTGAGCCAAAGGCAGCCGCTTAATGACTGAGCCACCCAGGCACCCCATGAAAAGATTTTTAAAAAGGTATTGATAAGACAGTAGTCAAAAAACGTTAAAATAGGAAAAAGGAAAAATAAAATAAAAATAAAACAAAAAAAAATAACTCTGAAAGACTAAAGGATCATGTGAGATAAAGCCATGAATTTTATGTGTTGCTTTTTCCTGACTCTGAAATTCTTCACTTTTCACTGATCGATTAACTTGGTCTTGGCTGGATGTTCTCTCTGATCTTCTGGGGGAGGGGTCTGTTGCAGTGATTCTCAAATGTCTTTGCCGGAGGCGGAAGGGCACCGCCCTTCTAGGGGCGGGGCCAAGCAATCTGCTCGGTACTCTCGGCAGCTTTTGTTCCCTGAAGGCTTTCCGTACCGCTTTGCCTTTTTTTCCCTGAACGCTTTCCGTACTGCTTTGGAGGCTGGGAATGAAGATGGCGGCCTCCCAGTCTCTGGCCCCCGTAGGAGGGGAGTGCTTGGGGGCTCCACTCCTCAGTGCACCCTCGGAGAAAAGCAGTCAGTCTGTCCTGTCTTCCTGATCTCCAGCCATGATCTGAGCTCAGCCCGCCTGTGACCGGGTGTTTCTATCTCTGGCTCGCGGCCGTTTGGAGTCTCTAAACCTAGCAGACTCCTGCCACGCGCTCCCGCGCTGCTCCTCTGGATGGAGGAAGGAGGAGGTCTTCCCGGATCTGTCCCTTGTGGGGACCCTGCTCGAAGAGAAGTGACCCAGCTGTGCCTCAGATCATGGTGTAAGGTAAGCCCAATCTGAGAGCCCACAGCTTGGCTCCGTCTCTGCTGTTGGCTTTCCCAGTCTGATACCTGGGGGCTCTGCCACCCTTAGACACCCCCGGTCTTTCTGTGACCACATGGGTCCTGAGACCACATTGTCCCAGCGAGGGCTCCACTTCCTGCTTAGCCTCTGGAGTGATGTTCCTCAGTGGAGCAGACTCTAAAAGTTCCGATTTTGTGCTCCGCAGCTCTGCGGCTGCAGGGAGCCAGCCCCTCCCCCCACGGTCTCCTCCCGTCGCTTTGGATTCACTTTTCCACAGTCCTACCTTCTGGAAAGTGGTCGATTTTCTGTTCCTAGAATTGTTGTTCTTCTTCTCTTCTATCCCCTGTTGAGTTTGTAGGTGTTTAGAATGGCTTGATAACTAACTCCTGGGATCTGACTATCTCAGCCTCCTACTCTTCTACTATCTTGCTCCTCCTCTCAATGTGGTTTTGATTTGAATCTCCCCGATGGCTAAAGATGATGAACATTTTTCCATGTGTCTGTTAGCCATTTGTATGTCTTCTTTGGAGAAGTGTCTGTTCATGTCTTCTACCCATTTTTTGATGTGATTATCTGTTTTTTGAGTGTTGAGTTTGAGGAGTTCTTTATAGGAATGTATCCATTTCTTCTAGATTGCTTAACTTATTGGTATCTAGCTGTTGATAATAATTTCTGATGATTGTATTTCATTCAAGTTAGTTGTGATCGCTCCCCTTTCATTCATAATTTTGTTAATTTGGGTCCTTTCTCTTTTCTTTTGGATTATTTTGGCCAGTGGCTTATTGATCTTATTGATTCTTTCAAAAAACCAACTTCTGGTTTCATTCATGTGTTCTACTGTTTTTCTAGTTTCTAACTCGTTGATCTCTGCTCTAATCTTGATGACTTCCCTTCTTGTGCATGGGGTTGGCTTAATTTATTGTTAATTTTCCTGGAAACCTATAAACTTCCAAGACTGAAACAGGAAGAAATTGACAACCTGAAAAGACCAATATCTAGTAACGAGATTGAAGCAGTGATCAAAAACCTCCCAAAAAACAAGAGTCCAGGACCTGACAGATTCCCTGGGGAATTCTACCAAACATTCAAGGAAGAAATAATACCTATTCTCTTGAAACTGTTTAAAAAAATAGAAACAGAAGGAAAACTCCCAGACAGTTTCTATGAAGCCAGCATTACCCTGATCCCCAAACCAGGCAAGGGCCCCATCAAAAAGGAGAATTTCAGACCAATATCCCTGATGAATATGGATGGCAAGATTCTTAACAAGATCCTAGCAAATAGGATCCAAAAACACATTAAAATTTTAGTCACCATGACCAGGTGGGATTTATCCCTGGGATGCAAGGGTGGTTCAACATTCGTGAATCAATGTGATATTTATTTAATTTTTTTAAAAAGTTTTTATCTATGTATTTGTCAGAGAGAGAATGCACAAGCAGGGGGAGTGGCGGGTGGGGGGGAGCAGAGGGAGAAGCAGGCTCCCCAATGAGCCCAATGCAGGACTTGATCCCAGGACCCTGGGATCACAACCTGAGCTGAAGTCAGACACTTAACTGACTGAACCACCCAGGCATCCCTTTATTTTCTTTTTAATTTAAATTCAATTAGCCAACATATAGTAAGTACATAATTGGTTTTCAGTGTAGTGTTTATTCATGAATTACGTATAACACCCAGTGCTCATCTCTTCACGTGCCCTCCTTAATGCCTATCCCCCAGTTACCGCCCCCCAACCCCTCCAGCAACCCTCAGTTTGTTTCCCGGAGTCAAGAGTCTCTCATGGTTTGTCTCCCTCTCTGATTTCTTTCCCTTCAGTTTTCTCTCCCTCCCCCTATGGTACTCTGGGCTATTCCCTATATTTCACAGTGGGTGCCTGAATAGTGAAAAGAAATTTAGCAGAACCTGGATATTTTTAGAGGTGAGGTTTTCATCACAGAGATGCTCAAATCTTTCTCTGATAATTACCCCTTCTCCTTATTAGGTTCTTGTGAAAGTAATGTCTGAAACAATAGATAATTAGGAGTTAAGACTCCACTTTATAAATAGTTGCACATACTTGATGCAGATATGGAAAGAGCCTGAGTTTGGCTGTTGGCCAGGTATTCAGCAAGTGCAAATGCATCTGGAGGGTCTCCTCCATGCCAGAAACAATGGAACAAACCAGAGACATCACCTGAGTTTATGGAGCCCTGGAGGAGGCAGATGAAACAAAATCATGGTAGATAAGTGGATGCTATATGGAAAATCACAAAGGGGATGTATCTTGGACCATGTAACATGGGACTTTTTTCCTGATTAGGAATATCAGAGAGACCTTCTAGAGGAAATTAGGCTTAAATGGAAAGTTTAAGAACAACTGGCATTTCCTAAGTAAAAATTAAGGATCTGTGCAAAGGTCCTATGGTAGGAAGCAATAGGGAACTTGAAGGACTAAAACTGTGGCTGGAGTACTGGTAATAAGGGGTGGCAAGGTATGAGATGAAAAGAAAATAAATGTATTTGGGGTAAAGAGGAAAAAAAAAGAGAAAATAGAGGGCTAGGTTTAGAACATGGGGGCCCTTGTAAGTCATCCTAAGGATTTTTTTTTCTAATAGCAATAGGAAGCCATTGGAGAGATGTTTTTGTTTGTTTTGTTTTGTTTTGTTTTGTTTTAAGGAGGCTCCATACCTAGCACGGAGCCCATTGTGGGGCTTGAACTCATGACCCTGAGATCAAGAGTCAGATGCTGAACTGAAATCAAGAGTCAGATGCTTAACTGATGGAGCCACCCAGGAGCCCCAGGAGACTTTTAATCTGTAGAGGCTAAAGTCATATAATTTGCGATAAGCAGACTTCTGAGATGATCTGCCCCTTGGTATTACAGCCAGTATAGTTTCCTGTCATTGTGTGTTGGTGGAGCCTGTGACTTGCTTCTAGCCAAAAGAATATGGAAAAAATGGGAATGTAAGGTGGTGCAGCCACTTTGGAAAACAGTGTGGAGATTCCTCAAGAAATTAAAAATAGAGCTACCCTATGACCCTGTAATTTCACTACTGGGTATTTACCCCAAAGAAGCAGATGCAGTACAAAGAAGGGCCACATGTACCTCAATGTTCGTAGTAGCAATGGCCACAATTACCAAACTGTGGAAAGAGCCAAGATGCCCTTCAACAGACGAATGGATAAAGAAGATATGGTCCATATACACAATGGAATATTATGCCTCCATCAGAAAGGATGAATACCTAACTTCTGTATCAACATGGACGGGACTGGAAGAGATTATGTGGAGTGAAATAAGTCAGGTGGAGAGATTTAGTTATCTTATGGTCTCACTTACATGTGGAGCATAAGGAAAAACATGGAGGACATTGTGAGAAGGAAAGGACGGGTGAATGGGGGAAATCAGAGGGGGAGATGAACCAAGAGAGAATGTGGACTCTAAGCAACAGACTGAGGGTTTTGGAGAGGAGGGGGTGGGAGGTTGGGCAAGACTGGTGGTGGGTATTGAGGAGGGCATGTATTGCATGGAGCACTGGATGTGGTGCATAAACAATTAATCTTATAACACTGAAAAAATAAAATAAAAGTATTTGGGGGGAAAAAAGAAAGTTCCATGTGCACGCAAGAAGAATAAATATTTTGTTGTTTTAGGGTGAAAAAAAAGGTGTTACTCTTATGATAACATTGTATCATACAAGACTCTACCTAAATGCACTAAAGCAAGAAATTTCCTGGCTGGCTTGAGAAGGTGTGCAGGTATGTTGAAGAAGGCCACAAGGCAAGGAGCTAAGTGAGACCTCCAGGACCCGAGGACAGCTTCTAGAGGTCAGCTAGCAAAAACCTGGGGCCCTCCTTCATCCAGCTGCAAGGAAACAAATCCCACCAACAACTTGAATGATCCTGGAAAAGGATTCCTACCCAGTCAAGCCTTCTGATAAAAACTCAGCCCATGTGACAACTATATTGTAGCCTGGTGAGACCCAGAGTAGAGGACATACCTAAGCTGTGTCTAAACTTCTAACTCAGGGAAACCGTGAAACGAGGCGTCCTATTGCTTTAAGCCCCTAACTTTGTGGCAATTTATTCTGCAGGAATAGAAAACTAATACTTTGTTTTAATGTAACATCCCTGAGGTTGCTGTTAGAGAACAGACTAAAGAGAAAAGAGTGGATGGGGACACACCATTAACATAGGGAAGAGGCAAAATGGTAGTGCTACAGGAGATGGAGGGAAGTGGAATGATTGGAGAAACATTTAGGAAGCATTGCAGGTAGAAGGTAAATGAGAAGGGCATATCAGAAGTGACTCCTTGGTTTTTGGTTTTGGTGGCAGATCTGTGGTTTCCCAAAAAACTGAGAAAAGACAGACTGTATTTTTAAAAATGCCAACTAAAGACATTGAAGAAATGCTAAAGTAACTAAGACTTGAAGGGTAAATAATTCAGAGGCAAGGGACTTACCAAAAAATAAGCTAACACTTTCTGAGCCACTTCTCTCCTCAGAGCATTTACAGTGGGTGAGGAGTTGAGAAACCAGGAAAAGATCTCTAGATAAAAGGCAGAGAAACCAGCTGAACTTTTAGCAGGATGCTGTGGTACAAAAATTTGTAATTTGACGTTGCCAAGAAAGGCAGAATAAAAGATGTCAAGGTCCTGAAAATAAGCCTGGTGTGGAGAAGCAAGTCCAACCTTTAGTGGTTTTCCCCCTTAAGGTATTCACCTGATGATTGAGCTGTGCTGGGCTAGATCTAAGAAGTGCAACAGAAATCTCTTGAAAGTAGAGAGGAGCTTTTGGCAGGCTCAAGGTGTTCAGGAGACACAAATTGGAGGTAAGGATGTGTCAAGGAGGAGAGGCCCAGGTACACAGTGGATGGCCCAGGCTTTCACTGGGACCCCATGAAAAGCCATATCCCAGGAGCAGAGATGAACCAGAGACAACAGAGACTTAGAAAAATTGCAACCGTGCCTCAAATCAGCTTAATGTCAGGTTGGATTTAGGTGGTCTGCTTCAATACACACTGCCTACCAGAATACAGGAAAATCTTCCCTGGAGGAAGATAATGTTCTAGTGCTATTTTTCTATATGTGCTATATTCTAATGTGTTCTTTGCTATTTTTAATAGACGATGTCTGACTTTCAAGAAAAAATTACCAGACATATCAAGAAAGAAGGTCAAGGACAAAAAGACAATAGAAACCTACTCACAGATGGTAGAGTTTCCACACATGCACATTAAAATGCCTATGTTTGATTGTCGGCTCTCAAATTTGATTTTGCCTTACTAACAAGATGAGTGCAATCAGCTATGTGTCATGGATGCTGGCAGAAGACATGAGGCTCCTGGGTCAGAGAAAGGACTTCATCACACTGGCTCAACAAGCAGCCCAAGCATCTGCATATTCGCATTGCTTCTTTGCTCCCAGGTTGTGCAGGGGCAAGGTGACATGACTCAGAGGAGTGCTACACACACACAGTGGGTTTGCACGGCTCAGGGACACTGAACCTAGGGATCCACAGTGTTATAGCCGGCAGTAAGACAGCCCACTCTGTGGCCTGGAGAGAGACATTACATCACTCCTGAAAATTGCTGGTTGAAAACATCATCTTGAGAAATAGCCTAGGTAAAGGGTGACCAGTGTCTTTGGTTCTTGGCATCCCCAGCAGGAAGAGAAAGTGATGCTTTGGGCCTATGAGAGATTGTCTGTCCCAACGAGTTATGTTCCAGAAAATGGATGACAGAGTGGAGAATGCTCTTAAGAACCCAAATTGATAGAACAGAATTATGTGGACCCTCTTGAACTGAAGCATTCAATAAATAAATTATAAACTCCTTAGATGAGTTTAATAACAATTATAAGCAATTAGAAGAAAGAATTAGCGAACTTAAACTAAAAGAATAGAAAATGTCCAATCTGAAGCACAGAAAGGCAAAAAGTTGAATGTACATAAATAAAGTAAGAAACATTAAATACTGCAGGAAGCACTCATTAATAGATCATTGTTGTCCTGAAAGAAGAGAGTGGGAAAGGGGTGCAAACAATATTTCAGGAGGAAATGACAGGTGATGCACATTCAGACTGTATTCGAGAAGATCTGTGAGTCTCAATCTGGACAAATTCAGAGTAAAATTTCAAAAACCAAAAGACAAAGAGAAAATCCTTGAACGGATCCAGAGGGAAAAATTAGACACATTATGCTCAAAGGAGTAAAAATAAGGCAACAACTGGCTTCTCAAGTATGGAGGAATTCAGATGAAAAGAAAAAAAAGTAACATCTCTAAGTGCTGAGAGAAAATAAGGATCAACCTTGATTTCTGCCTCTTGTGGAAATGTCTTTTAAAAGTCAATGTGAAATAACGGCATTTTTAGGAAAATGAGATCTGAGAGATTTTGTCACTAGCAGAACTTCACTGAAGAAATTCTAAAGGGAGCTCTTTAGGTAAAAGAAGAATCCCATTGGAAACAGAAATACAGTTAGAAATGAAGAGCAAGGGGCGCCTGGGTGGCTCAGTGGGTTAAAGCCTCTGCCTTCAGCTCAGGTCATGATCTCAGGGTCCTGGGATCGAGCCCCACATAGGGCTCTCTGCTCAA
>CM052809.1:131717588-131761537 GCA_028533885.1 Nasua narica
TCCTTTTAATGTACTGTTGGATCCTATTGGCTAGTATTTTGGTGAGAATTTTTACATCCGTGTTCATCAAGGATATTGGTCTGTAATTCTCCTTTTTGATGGGGTCTTTGTCTGGTTTTGGGATCAAGGTAATGTTGGCCTCATAAAATGAGTTTGGAAGTTTCCCTTCCATTTCTATTTTTTGGAACAATTTCAGGAGAATAGGTATTAATTCTTCTTTAAATGTTTGATAGAATTCCCCTGGGAAGCCATCTGGCCCTGGGCTCTTGTTTCTTGGGAGATTTTTGATGACTGTTTCAATCTCCTTACTGGTTATGGCTTGCTTCCCTTCTCCCCCCTGCCTGCCTCTCTGCCTACTTGTGATCTCTCTTCTCTCTGTCAAATAAATAAATAAAATTTAAAAAAAGAAATGAAGAGCAATAGAAGTGATAAACATAAATGAATATAGACTGGGCAGAATAATAACAATATCTTTGGACCTAAATTATATGTAGAATATATCGAGTTAAAATGCATGACAGTAATTATTCAAAGACATTAAGGGACAAATGGAGTTCACATGTTGTCATAGTATTTGGATACCAGTGGCAAAAATCATAATTCATACTAGACTTAAAAAGTCATGGGTGCATGCTTTCATATTTAGAATCACCACTAAAAGATAGTAAGGTAACAAACTAGAGGGGAAAGAAGAAATGCGAGAAACAGAATGAATATTGGTGCCATTCATTTGATGGTAAACTCTGGAGAGTTTTAAGAAGGGGGTAAACTTGCTGGTTGGATAGATTCATGTGGATCTCAGAAGAGATATCAGAGCTAGAGGTGAATTCTTTGGAGGCATCTACTTTCCATGTAAAATTGAAGAAGAGTGAGGAACATTCCATTTGTGCAGGTGAGTCTTTAGTTTATCTGACTTCCTCTGCTGCTTGCATCCAAGTGATGAATGGAATAGGCAGCAGATCCCCAGGAGGAAACTGGATGTAACAACACAAGGCAGCAAGGAACACAAGGTCCCCAAGGTTTCACCGCGTGTCATCTTGTCTACTGATAATCTCGGTCCATCCACAGGTGAGCAGAACTCACCTGATAGGGTACAAATGTCATAACACATATCACATTAAATATTCCATATTGAAATGGCCAAGATTGGAATGCTTTATTGTTAAATATTGAAAGGCAAGAATCATGGTTATGATTGTAAATATATAATCGCTTGTAATGGTCTGCTTTTTTTTTTTTTTAGATAGATGCGTTTATCTTTACTCCCTCTGGTAGCACTGTACATTAAAAAAGGGTATCCATCTGTCCTTCAGCCTTGCAAAATGCTCAGTACCTCTGATGTGAAGCCTGTGAAGAATTTTGCTCATTCATTCTTTATTGACATCCGGGATCGAGCTTTGAGTCATTTTGCATTTATTGGGTTCCTTGAGCACAATTTCTCATGTTTCAATGTCGAAAAACACCCTCCCTGTTGTGAGATTGGCGAGGGTGTTATGATAGTCATTTTAAGGAGTTTTATCACTTCGCTGAAAGCTTCTCTTCTTTATTTTGTCTTTAAAAAAAAGAGTAATGGAATAGATTTCACTCACTCATGAGATCTGCTCGGATTTCTAACAGACCAAGGCTGGTCTTCAGTGTATTTCGTGCTTTTGTAAAACTATGAGTTCTTACCTCTGGCCTCCTCGTGGCAGCTAGCGTCTCAGCAACCTGGGGGTTGAGCCTAAATTATTCTTCCCTGGTGCATGTCTCTGCTGGGTTTCCCTCGTCCTCTCCCACATTCGCCGCCGAGCCCCTGTTGCCGTGACAAGACCTGGTTATGTCCTTCTGCTCGGGTTCCCCACAGCTGGGCCCACACCCTCCATGGCCCCTGGTGCCCATGCAGCTCAGGCCCCCCGTGGCAGTAGTGATCCCGAGCGGGCCCGAGCTCCCAAGTTCAGTGTGACACGTTATGTCTTTGCACTGGCTCCTGTAACCAGCCTCCCAGCCTGCACTTCTACGTCCAGTAAGCCCCGATCTGAAACCTGAGCCTCCTAAGCTCCCACTGTGGATGGCTCGGTTAGCCCGTGGCTGATGCTGAAACGCGCAGCGGAGAGAATGCTAAAGGTCAGTGTTCTCGATGTGAATCGTTTCCAGCTCTGCAGATGACCCCGAGGGACTGAGCTTCCTTCACAGTGAGATCACTGCACCTTCCTCTCATCCTAAAATATTCATATCAAAGAACCCCTTCCCTGGGCTTGCTCTGACGTGATGCAGAGGAGAGCGATGCTTTCAGGGAACTCTTATTTGGCTCTTAAAGCTCGCGGGACCTCTGACTGATTCCATCTTGGGAACTGTGCGTGGGAAAATCAGAGGCGAGTGTCATTAATGACCCCAGTTGTTGAAAACAGGAATCTCTGCATCTCAAGGTGTCACTTCGCTTGTGCATCACTGTCACATCTGCAAATGCTGGTTGAATCTCTTCTTTCTGTATTTGGGGTGAAAAAGAAAGCCATGTCTCGAGGGCACAATGGTGGGCTTCTCTGGGGATGTTTAGATTGGTGATGCATCTACAGTTTAAGAGGAGTATTCTCTTCTCTTCTCCAGTATCCTGTGTTCCCACACACTCTTGGTCCTTCTCAGACTTGGGCTCTGGGGAAGAAGAGGAAGCCCATCGATGCTCCTGGAAAAGGGCAAGGGTAGAGTGGAGAGGCCAAGTGTGGGGGGCCAGTGCTCCACGCTGAGCACTTTGACAGATTCCTGGACCCCATCCCACACCAAGAGAGGTAGAACGTCAGAGAGCTGTGCCCTGGGATCTGCGCTCTTCCCAAGCCCCCCTAAGTGCTTCTGATCATCGTCCTGATTTGGAAACCACTTTCCCGGGCCACTTGTCCCTGTGTTGTCGCCCGTGGACTCGACGGAGATGCTCGCCATAACCAAGGCTTGGGCTGTGATATGATCAGATCGAGGAAGCCAGGCTGGGACTCAAAGAGGTTGTGACAAGGGGAAACCATGAGAGAGACACAGACTCTTCTCAACTGCAAGCGGACGAGGTAGTCATTCATTCAACACCTATTACTGTGCACCTACTGTATACCAGGTGCTTTTCCAGATGCTAGGGATGCAGCAGTGAGCAAGACAGACAAAATCCCTGTTCTCGAGGACAATATGATCAGGGAGCTCTATAATAAACCAGCCAAAGACAGGGCTGCTGTGCACGGCGGGGATTTCGTTTTGTTCACTTATATAATCCCCCAAACTAGAACAATGCCTAGTGCATAGAAGGCCATTGCTGAATAAAGAAAGAGTGTATTTCAGAGAGAGGTAATACTCTGGAGGGTAACAGAACAAAGAGGGAGGCTAGCAGGCTGGGGGGAGGGAGGGGGGAGGAGCCACGCTTGCAGATGAAGCTTCCAAGCAGGTCCTGAGCGTAGAAACTGGGTGAGGAGCTACCTCTCCACTCCGGCCACCATTTCTCCAGTTCTATAGATCAAGGAACAATTTAGGGCACCGCTCATCTCTTTCCTTGCAAGGGATACTTTGATTAATTAGCCACCACCTTAGGTTCCTATGGGTCAAACATGCTGATGATCCCTTATCCTTGCCACCATCGTGTAAATATGCCCACTTGTCTTCATGTGCTCTCACTTGGCCTCTGCTGTTCTGGGATCCCATCATGCCCATCTGAGTCACCAGACCGGGCCCCCAGAGAATAGCCACCACAGAACTTTTTGGGGACAGTGGTGCTCTTCTCATTTCTCAACGACTCAGCAAGAGTCTTTGGGCACTCTCTGCAGGGGCAGTGATGTCTGGGTGTATCTGTCTGTGGGCTTGTGTCTGTGTGTCTGTGGGTGCGTGTGAGGCACTCCGGTATTCTGTTCTCCTAAGCCTTTGGGTTTGTCCTCAACCCTTTCCCAGGGGAGTTCTGGTAACTCAACCTCCTTAACAGTGGTCCATGCTTGAGTTTAATCTTAGCCAACCCACAAAGTAAACTATTAGAGCCACTTTCAGCTGCATGAGTTAATATATTAAACTCAGAATTACTCATCAATACATGCTAATTGATAAATTAGGACCAACCCAGTGTTGTATTCTGTGCTCCTCAGTCTCCTGCTGGCAGAACTTGTTCTTGTGTGCATTCTGCAGGTTTCTGCGATGTCTTGCTATTCTTTTTTTTTTTTTAAGATTTTTATTTATTTATTTGACAGAGAGAGAACACAAGCAGGCAGAGAAGCAGGCAGAGGCAGAGAGAGGAGCAGGTTCCCTGCTGAGCAAGGAGCCAGATGTGGGACTCGATCCCAGGAGGCCGGGATCATGACCTGAGCCGAAGGCAGCTGCTCAACCAACTGAGCCATCCAGGCTGTCTTGCTATTCTTTTTGAGTGTAAGTCATTTCCTCCTGGCCAGACTTTGCTTGTGTCTCTGGAGCATGCGGAGGTCTGACCCTAGTTATGGGTCCGAGGGCAAGTGGGTTTTTTTCTCTTCTCTTTTCTTTTCATTTCTTCTTTTCTTCTTTTCCTCCTTTTCCTTTCTCTTTCTTTCTTTCTTTCTTTCTTTCTTTCTTTCTTTCTTTCTTTCTTTCTCTTTTCTTTCTCTCTTTCTCTCTTCTTTCTTCTTTCTCCCTTCCTTTCCTTTCCTTCCGTCTTTCTTATTTATCACGTTTTTTATTTGAATTCCAGAATACTTAGTGTACAGTGTTATATTGATTTCAGGTGTATGATAGAGTGATGGAACAATTATATGCCTTATTCAGTGCTCATCATCATAAGTGTATGCTTTAATCCCCACCACCTGGAAAAGTTACTATTCACTATCAAGAAAAGGTGATTTCCTGATTCTACTGCTATCTCAGTGTGTTTAATATGCAGTCTACAGGGAGCAAAGAGTATTTTTTGCCATCACCTTCCTAGCATGCTGTGGTTATCATATAAGGTGGTGGTTCTCAGCTGGGAGTGATTTTGCCCCACAGGGAACATATGGGGCAATGTCTGGAGACATCTTTTGTGACAACTTGGGGGCAGGTATGCCGTGGCATCCCGTGGGTGGAGGTCAAGGATGTTGCTGAACATCCTATGATGTACAGGACCGCCCTTCGCAACAGAATTATTCAGCTCCAGTTGTCAATAGTGCTGAGGTTGGGAAATTCAGCATAAAGGGATTTAATGATAATAAAATTTATTCAGTGTCGAGGCTCCGAATGACACACACAAAACTGGCTTTCTCTGGGCTCTGATGATGAATTTATTCTAGATTCAGTTTGAATGAACATTTACTGGGTCCCTACTGGATGACCCTTCCTGCATAATTATCCTACATCATAAGCCCCTTTTTATAAAAAAGAACCCTGAGAGGGGATCTTGCCCATTGAGTCAGAGCATCAGCAAGTGGGGAGCAAGGATTTGAACTCAGAATCTTTGCTTCCAAGACCCGACGCAGCAGGGAATGGTGGTCACGGTGGCACCGCAGGGTCCTTGCTTGGCCAAGCTTCTCGTTCACAGAGCCTCGATGGTACGCAAGGTCCGACTGTATGATGTCATTCGTGTGTCAGCATCCTTCTGAGAACCAGCACTGAATTCTTGTCTTTCAAAATGGGCTCTGTGAGAGATTGAATGGGTGACAGCAAGCAATTATTTCTTTGCTTCTTTTTTTTGCCTGCGTCCTCTGGTCTGATTCAGAGGCACAAAGGAAAACACTCTATAGGCGTGGAATGCCAGTCGATGGCTGTGAATGGATCTGAGCCCCATGACGCGGAATGAATGGGGAATGGGCAGCTTCGAGGTGTTTCTCATGGGAGGCCACATCTGCTGGTTTCACTTCAAGAGTGTGGTGACTGAGGGGCTCCCCCTGGCCACAGTGGGAGGGCGCTCCGGGAAGCCCCGGCTCGGCCAGACTCTTGGGCCGCCAGAATGTCACAAATTCCCGCGTGCAAATGTTCCTCCTTCGCTGAACCAAATGTGGCCCCTTGCTGCTCTGTGCTGACTCCTGGAAACTGGCAGCTGCTTTGGAGAAGGAAACTTTTCATTTCCTTGGGCACTGATGAGCTCCGGAAAGCCGGGCAGGTGTTCCTCTGAGCGGCAACACTGCCCCTAGGAGCAGGCGGGCAATCGATGTCGACCTGTTGCCAGGCAGCTCGGGCATCAGGAAAGAGACTTAATTGCCAGCGATTAAACATTAAGTGCTTTCTAACATTTAAACATTAGGCTCGTTTTATGATTGTGAAAGCAGCAGTAAAGCAAGGGGGAGAGAAGTTTACTGCTTCTTAACTTGAGCAGCAAATTGAATTTCTATCGACGAGAAGTGCTTCTCCCTCTGGATGGAGAGGATGGGCAGAGGTTTGCGGGTTTCGAAAAAATACAGTAATAACATTTATAGAGATGAAGCTGTCAACACTACCCCTAATACTGCAGATTAATTTTGACAGTCATGTTTATAATGCAGGGGAGAGCGGGATCGCCTGTGTCCCTGGGGAATTATGTCTAGAGATGAAACTAGAAAAACACAAGTATTTGCTGTGGTGGCTTGGCTGTATTTAATCTTTAAATTTTTTTTTCCCTCCTTGTACAAACTTCCATCCATAGGTGTGAACACATTAGCATAAATGACTCTGTACCCTGGGGCATATTTTTATATCTGTTTTTACACCGGCACAGATGTCTTTCCTGGAATTGCGCATGTCACAGAAAAAGTTAGCATTGACTGAGTTTCTTTGTGTCCCAGGCATGGGCCGTGTGCGTGCGGACGCCCCCAGGACTCATGGAACCCGCTGACTCAGGGCTTTCCGTGGCTGCGTTTTCCAGGAAAGGAAGTGGAAGCAGGATGTTGCAGAGATGCTGGGTAGCCCAGCTGGGACGCACGTTCCAGCAATCTGGCTGCTGGGTCTGCTTTCTGTGAGGCTTAAAGTGGGCCATGCTCTGCTTGCTTCCCCCTTCCTACGTGCAAGGGGGGGAGGTCCTGCAAGATTGGTGGGCTCCAGGCCGTGGGGTGGAGATGGGGTGCAGTTGGGGTAGAGATTTGGGGAGAGGATAGGGAGCCAAGGAATCCTCACACTGAACAAGGGGATCACCAGCCAGGAATCACTCACTTAAGACATCCTGCTTTGCTGCTTTGCTTGTTTGGGGCCAACTGAGCCAACACAGAGCCTTGAAGAGGGTCTTCACCTGGGGGAGTTTTGTGCTGTAGCAAAAGGCTTGCCTTGAAGCATCTCAATTCTTCCTCTCCAAGGAAGCATATGCACCTGATATATTAATTTATTTGGTTATATTATTTGGCAATTATAATATACTTGGTTATAACAGTTTTTGACCTCCCCAAACAGCAATTTCTTAAGATGTAGCCATTGTTATGTTTATGTTATATTGGTATTTACAACTAAAGACAAAACAACCCTTACTCTGATTTGGCTATTTGATGGGAGGGTTTTTCCTTTGAACCAATTAGACATTTTCCTTCCCTTATAGATGCTTGTTCCTGATCCTGTTTTCCTGTTTCAGGTGCCCTAATGTCACTCTTTTTCATCCGATGCACACTGTCACCCAGCCGCCTTCCAGTCCGCATCATCCATGAACATTTGTCCTCCTTTCATTTGTCACCAGCCTTGTCGGTTTGCAATTTACAGCGTTTGTGACTTTGTCTTGTCACAACTTACCAAGAAGAACCTTACACAGTCTAGGATATTTCTAGCAGCAATGCTGGAAGAGTTAAAGAAAGAAGTTATAGAACATCAAGAAGTATTTTTAAAGCCCTTCCATTCTGTTGTCAATATTTTGGTTTGCTGTGTTTTCTCCACGTCTTTCAATTAATCTTATTTCAAAGCTCATCAGCTTGCATGGAATCACTTCCTTCGCGTCCTACTTCTTGCTCACTTTTGCTTTTTTACATCTATGTGATCTGTCCCACAAGGGAGACCCTTTACTCTCGATGGCTAACTTTCTTTGCTTCCAGAAATGCTTGAGAGGTGGTTGTTCATGCAGATGAAGGCCTGGAGAGAACCAGCCTCAGGGAGCCCCTTGGCTAAGAGTAGGTGTTGGCAGAAATGGCCAGCCTTCTGCTTTCTCAGGCGTTTTGCTTTCTGCCTCAATTTGTGATTCATCCTTTGAGTAAAGGTGCTAACATCAATACATAGCTCTTTTCAATCATGAGTCTGAGACCGTGTTTCGGGACAAGCACAGTTATCCTCCAAGATGAGTCACCTGGATTCTGCCACGCCTCATCTCTGCTCCTCTCCGGTGCGTGAATAAGGAGGGTGTGAATGTGTCCAAAAAATTGGGAGGGAAATGGTGCTCATGATTCTTGAGAACCAGTGGACTGCAAGATACGCCCATTTGCTTTATCCTTCTGTTTCATAAATACGTGAATGCTGAGCATGCGATCCGGAGTGGGCTGCAGATCCGAGAGAGAGAGGAGAGCCCCGCGTGGGTGCGCTGGGCGTGCTGCCGGGTCAGGCAGGGAACGGAGTGAGAGGAGAGGCTGGCCGCGGTGCTCGCGGGCTCTGCGAAAGCGCGAAAGGCACTTTGTTGCTCTCAGCCTCCATTTTTTTCCATTAAAAAAATAATATCAGAGTTAAACAGAAATAACTCTAAGAACTTTCTAGCATTTTACAGATCCTTTGAGCTCTCTCATAATATGCCAGAATTTTCTTTGGAAATTTCTTAAGAAAGGACCTAGAAACCTTTTCAGAGAAGGGTGCCAATTGTAATTGAGCAGTTGATTAGGTAAGACTGGGAAGAAAAGGTTTTAAGAGCAAGAATTATTTTGCCTCGGCAGAGGGAAGATGAGAGGTTGATAGTAATTTTAAGCTAATACAGTGATCAAAAAAAAAATGAATCTAGTATGAAGCCTCGCTGTTCTTTAATGTATTGACTCTCTCTGCTTGACTTATTTCACTCAGCATAATCTCTTCCAGTCCTATCCATGTTGATACAAAAGTTGGTTATTCATCCTTTCTGATGGAGGCCTAATATTCCATTGAGGGCACGTGTTGCATGGAGCACTGGGTGTGGTGCATGAACAATGAATCTTGGAACCCTGAAAAAATAAAATTAAATTAAAAAAAATAAAGTTAATGTATTTTGACTTGAAAAAACAAATGCATATGCTCATTAGAGAGAACTATAAATTGCCAAAAAATGCACACACGGAAAGGCAAAAACATGATCGTATCCCTTAAAATCACTTTTTAATCCTTTGTTGGATTTCCTCTTAGGATTGTTCCCTAGTTTAACAAAGGCTGAACAATGTTGCATGTTACACAATTCAGTATCTTGTTATTTTAAATTTATACTAAGACAAGCATTTCTAAATGTTATCACTTTTGGTAAACATTTGTATGGCTTATTATTCCTTTGTGAGATTATTCCACAGCTTATATAGTTATATAATCTTTTGCTTCTAGTCATAACCCTGCAGAAAACATCTTACAGAACATTTTGCTCTATATTTTCACTATTTCTCCGTAATGGAATACGATTCCTGAGCTACCCAGGTCAATGGAAATGCACACGTTTGAGTTTGTTGAGAATATTGTCCAGTTGCTTTTCGAAAGAATTCTGTCTAGTTGCATTCCCAGCGGCAGTATGCTTCCTGTCTTACCGATGTACTCTGCAGCAGTTATGATTATATAATTTTGTATTGTATCTTAATTATATAATTTTGTTATAATTACAGGCTAATTCGACAGAGAAAACTATTACTTGCTTCAATTCTCTCTCTCACTCTCTCTCTCTCACACACAAATACTTTGCCATGTGCTTGTTTATAAGGTTTGTTTCTTCTTTTCGCAAATGTCTCTTCAGGACCCTAGTCCATCTATTTGTGAAGCTTTAGTGATTTTGACCAATTACCAGATGAACTTAGATTTTTCCAAGGACATGAAAGCCTGGCATGATTTTTTAAAAAAATCCACCCGCACTGGTATGTGTTGGAAAGACTTAGACCTCTGAGTGAGTGCAGCCTCGGGGAAAATGCCACAGCTTGAGTGAGTCACTTTGCTTTTCTACATCTGTGTTCAACTCTGTTACACATGCATCAAATGTGATTATCTTTATGACCATGAAAATATGCTCTCAGAGAAGAAGGAGGCAAGAAACCTCAGAGCTAATGTCCTGCTGGTCAGAGATACCAGAGCAATGACCTTACTAGGGATTAGATAGGCATCTCCAGATCCCTTCCAGCAAGTTTTCTGCAAAGAAATTTTCCAGCAAAAATTCAATAGTTTGATAATAATATGTTTGTCTTGCCTACCTCTCTCATCTATCTATCTATCTATCATCTATCATCCATCATCTGTCATCATCTACCCAATCCCCTTCTGTCTTTACTCAAGAACTCTTGGAGCAGATCTAAGGTGCACTTACCAGATACTTCCCTCCACAGCCAAAGCTGTAGGTGGTCTTCATAACAACACTTGTGTCCTCATGCTTATTGTTCAGGTAAGCTCCCCTATCTCTGTCTCCTCTTTTGAACCCCTTTTCCCTTCTGGTGTGCCGCCTCTGGTTTTGACTTATACTTCAGCGACACCTCTCCGTCCTGATCTCTGAAGAACATCTTGCCTGAGTTGGTTGAACCATTCTGGAGGAGAAGGGAGAGTTCTCTGTCACTCCTTGGCCCGTGGCTTGCCCCCTCTGCTGAAATTTAGCAGAACTAGGTTTCTTCTCAGCAGGGCACTGAGGCAGAAATTACTGGTGGTCATTGTTCTCCCTCACAGTTGAAAACAGCGGAAGAAATATATCTGGATTCTAATTGCAACAATCAGTGAAATTAATTGTTTACCCAAAGGAGATTTTTATTTTGAATCACATAAGTGATTTTAGTGGATGAGAACTTTCCTTGTCTGTGATTGCAAATATAGGATAGTCTTTTTTTTAATTTAATTTAATTTCTTCAGTGTCCCAAGATGATTGTTTATGCACCACACCCAGTGCTCCATGCAATACATGCCCTCCTTAATACCCACAACCAGGCTCACCCATCCCCCACCCCTCCCTTCCAAAACCCCCAGTTTGTTTCTCAGAGTCCACAGTCTCTCATGCTTCGTCTTCCGCTCCGATTTCCCCCAATTCACTTTTCCTTTCCTTCTCCCAGTGTCCTGTACGTTATTCCTTATGCTCCACATGTAAGTGAAACCATATGATAACTGTCTCTGCTTGACTTATTTCACTCCACATAATCTCTTCTAGTCCCGTCCATGTTGATACAAAAGTTGAGTATTCATCCTTTCTGATGGAGGTGTAATATTCCATTGTATATATGGACCATATCTTCTTTATCCATCCGTCTGTTGAAGAGCTTCTTGGCTCTTTCCACAGTTTGGCGGTTGTGGCCATTGCTGCTATGAACCTTGGGGTACATATGGCCCTTCTTTCCACTATGTTTGTGCAAAGATAGGATAATCTTGTACCCTGAGATGTTCTCAGAGGAACAACTGTGTGGTGTCTCTGGGTTTCTTCCCCATTCTGTAATTCATATCACTCTGTTACCTACTTACCAGGGCAGGGTGAAGGTCTGGTGTTTTTTGTTTTCAGTAAGAATTATTAGACCTCTGGATTAATAAAACAAGAGCTAGTGAGGTTAAAATTTTAATGCTTTTGATTATTCAAAAATTTCTATTTTGCAGCTTTTGCAGAAATCTTGGCCTGTAGCTAAACAATCATTACTTCGCAGAGATTTCCCCCCTCTGCAGTATATAGCCTTATATTCGCTGGCTTATCTTCCAACATAAATCCATTTATTTCAAGCTCTTCACACAGCTGAGGTTCTTCATCAATTGCTAATTATCACCCACACTATGCAGAAACACATTTCCTCTGTATTCATGACATAGCACCTTCTAGAATCTCAGCCCCACAGTGAATGTTCTGACAGAGAAAGGTCCGCATACCAGGTAGATGTGATAAAACTATTCTCCACTAACCTGAAATAAAAGAAAAGGCTATGGCTTATTTGGGGGTCTTGTTATTAAGAATGATATTTCAAGGCTGATACCTCATCCCTCTGATTTACAACAGCTGGGGAATATGAGCATATGATAAAGCATAATTTATAGCATTTAATTAAAAATGGACAGCTGTTTACAATAGTCTGGAATCCGACCGTATCATTCCAAATGAGTTACCCCCACTTATCTCTGTACGACTCTGCAAGTCAGGAAATCACATGGTTTTAGCTGTAGGCACACAAGAATGAGGATATGAATCAAATTTAATGAAAAGTGGTTGATTAATCAAATGCAAAGTAATTGATCTTAAGGATAAATTTTGTTTGGAGAATACCTTGTTACCATGACCTACCTAAATAATATTAATAGCTAGCAGTTATTAAGAACCTACCTCATGTCAGTCCATCGACTTGGTGCTTTGGGGGCTCCTAAAACATAATTCCCAGGCCCCAGTTGTAGTAATTAGAATGAGACCTAAAGAATGAATATGAGCCAAGCATCTGAGAGAGGGGTAGAGGAGGAAAAATTATACTCTAGGTAGAGGCAACAGCAAAAATATAAAAACACTAGAAAATATTTGGAATTCTAGAAATGAAAGTTTAGCAAAGCTGAATTCAGTGAAGGGGCTATACCAACAATGTTTGTAAGTGAATAAATGAGTTTAGGGTATAAATAGGTAAAGTTTGGACTTTATTGTAAGGATAAGTTACTGGATTTTAATCAGAAAAATGCTGAGATTTGATTTGTGGTGATGATTCCGAGTGTGGTGTGGAGACTAAGTCAGAGCGGATGAGGACTGGAGGCTGGGAGTCCAGTGAGGCCGGGGAGGCCCAGACAAGCACTGATGCCCACCTGTCCCAGCAGAGGGGCTGGGTCAGGATGGAAGGATGGGCTGGGATGTTGTGTGGCGGGTGGGATTGAGAGCATTTGGGATTGGCATACCCAGGAGGTGGGTTAAAGAGGTCATGGCAGAGGGAAGGCTGATGCCTGGGCTGTTAAGTTGGCGCCATGTCTGACACCAAGAAGACTGGGGGACAGAAGGAGGGGGACAGGATGATGAACTCAAACTGGGGCATGCTGGATATCTGCTGTGTATGGATGTGGAATAGAGACAGCCTGTGAGCTGTTGGACACATATGTCTGGGGCCCAAAAGTTAGGTCATGGGTGAAGTTCTGGAATTTAGATTCACTAATATAGAGGTGGAGATTGAACCCAAGAGAGTGGATTAAATTGGCCACGGAGGGATTGTAGAGAAGCATGGAGGATTATGAAGAGCTCTGGTATTTAAGAGATGGTGAGAAGAGAGCCTTCAAAGGAGCCTGAGTATCAGGGGCCGGAAAGTCAAGGGGTGTGTTCCATGGAAATGAAAACAAAAGTGTTTCCAAAAGGAGGGAAAAGCCAAACACTGCCTAGAGCACATGCTACGTTAGGGCTAACATGTGTCTCTTAATAAAATGAAATTTTAAATATGTTTTAAGGTCAAAAGTAGTACATGATCACTAAACAAAACAAAACAAAACCCAAACAATGCATATCTATAAGATACCTTGTATAGGTTTTAAAGAGATGCTAACTTATCTTTAATATATATTAAATGAAAACAAACAGGGTTTTGGAAGGAAGGGGTGGGGAATGAGTGAGCCTCGTGATGGGTATTAAGGAGGGCACATATTACATGGAGCACTGGGTGTGGTGCATGAACATTGAATCTCAGAACACTGAAAAAAATAAAATTAAATTAAGATGTTAAAAAAATATTCTGCTAACTAGTAAAGTTAACTTTGCTGGAATCAGTAAGAGATATTCTTATGTCTTATGTACATATTCATAAAAAAAACAGTGGAAGAATAAACAAGAAACCCATGAAATAGTTACCTATTGAGACATTTCAGTGCATTCCTTTAGCATTGTTTTAACTTTTGACCCCATAGAGGCATCAGTAATTTTAAAGCAGAGTGAAACAGATGAAATTGTATGTCAAATCGGCAACATGACAGAACGTGGATCTTTCCAAGTGACTTTAATATATAGTACTAAATGTAAAGCTTTAATATGATACATCTAAAGAAAAAGAATTATAAAAATCATAAATTTCAACTACTGGCTTTATTATTATTAGTATTATTTTTAAATTATTTTATAAATATCGTAAGATAAAGCTAAGAATGCCATAATGGTAAAATTAAATAGAAAATATCTTACATCTTCATGATTTTATTTTATTGTTTTTAAATTTATTGTTGCAGTACCATTGGCATATGGTGTTATATTAGTTTGGGGATGCACAACACAGAGATCTGAGAATTCTATATCATACGCAGTGCTTACCATGATAAATATAGTTGCCATCTGTCACTATATAATGTTACTACAATATTATTGACTGAATTCCCTGTGCTGTACTTTCCATCTCCACTTTTAAGATACATTTTTCCATCTCTGACCACTGAAATGGCCTAGGAACAATAGCAACTCAGCAGCAATGAGCACCCTTCCCAGCCAGCAATTGGCCTTTACCACCACTCACCCTGTAAGTAACCGTGGCTCCTTAGAGAAATGACTTCTTTCAGGCCAGTAAAGGTACAAGCCAAGGCTGGAACAGTTTGTGGTTCTGGAAAGCGAGGGAGGGCTCTCAGATTAGGGGACCAAAAGGGCAGAGGATTCAGCTCCAAAGTGGCCCCACTGGCCAAAGTTAGAACAGCTAAAATCATGAAAATGATTTTAGCAGATTTCTGCAGAAAGCCTACATGAAAATCCGTGCCCCTCTAAGAACGTTTGTGCAGGAGTGGGTGGGAAAATCCTGCCTCAGTGTGGAGTACAGCCGCGGACACATGCACAGTATGTGAACAGTCCTCGGGACACCTGGGGATTTCAAATTTCTTGAGGAAGGGAGATTAGGGAAGAAAATGTCTAAAATGTCTAAAACGGCTCCGTTTAGGGATGATGATGCAAACAAGGGGTCACATTGGGAGGCACGGTGACACACTGCCAACTGGCCTTCTCCCGGGAAACGTCGGAATTCTGCACTCCCACCAACAGAGGGAGACTCCTTTCCTTTCTAGCAGGTTCTCTAAGACAGAAAGATGGAAAATCTGTCCTGCTCACTTTTTTCCCCCGTTTCTTTTCTTGGTGATATTTTATCGTTATTTTTAAAATGCGCAAGTCCTGTGCTGTTCCCGTTCTGTGTTTCCAAATTGGGATCTTTGAGGGGTGGAGGGTGTGCTTATATTTTGAGAGAGGAGTCTGGTTGGGGCAGACTCTGCTGTGTGATTAGGTAGATGGTGTTTCCCTGCCTTGCAGTTTTAACTTTGCCTGGAACCCCGAATCTCCGGTAGTCCTCCTCCGCCGTTTTCCCTTTATTATTAGGCTCTTGTGTTCTCATTGCAGATCAGTTTTGCCTTCTAGATAATCGGCAGGTGTTGCAAAAGAGCTAAGCTTTCTTTCATTCTACGGAAGAATAATAACTGCAAGGTTTGTTTGCCTAATGCAGGAGATTCATCAAAGATCTGTTGCTGTATTGATCTTTCTAGATTTGAAGTGGTTTTTTTCATTAATACTCATGATCAAAGAAGGAAGCACCTGTTCCAATTCAGTGCTTGGGAGGAGAGAAGGCAAGGGGTTGTGAGGGGGTGGGGGGAGGGTGTGCTTTAGACTTCTCTGCTTCCTTGTGAGATGAATGGCTCCCTCCTCTAATCCACAGATGTGCAGGGGCCCACTAGGATTCCCAGGCCCTAAGTCTTTCACTTAATGTACATCTTTTCTCCCATGAGACACCCTCCCTTGTTGTTTTCTCGTAGTCAGACCCAATGAAGTACACAAAAAACTACAATTCTTGGCCTGTGCTGCTCTCAAGACCCCCTGTATCCCCCTAAAAATCTTTACCCCCAAAATATCATCAGCCTTAGGAAGCACCAAGATTCTGCTAGCATCCTCGTCTCCTTACTTCCTGCCAAGTTGTTCCCTGGATTTGTATTTCTGTGTAGATACAAATTGACAATGGCAGGAGGGTGTAGTAATGTTGGCGGGAAGGAAAGTCCGTTCATCTCCCAGGGCTTCCAGAATGGGCTGGGATTATGGGCCCAAATGCTAATTAGTTCAGCGTTTGTGGACAGATGTTTGAAGGATGGAAAATGACTTCTTGTTTCGCTCTTCTGTTTTTATTTTTAGGAGGAATTCATTTCATAGGGTTTGAATTTGACATGAACTCCAACCTAGATGGATTTATCTTAATCGTTCCTTGGGCCACCTATGATTATTTCCTTCAGGATTGGGGAATTGGTCCATCTTTTAGTCTAAGTTCTTAGTGCTTTGAGTTTTTGTGCCTTGTGGGTATTTAAGAGAGAGGGCAGAAGAGGCTAGACACTGTCTCTAATTGAAAATGATTATGTAGTCTCAGTGACCACCCTTTCTGATGATTGTATATTACTTTATTAAATTGATGTACCATAATGACTTCCCCAGTGTTAACCATTTAATGGTTTTCCACATACTTACTATTACAATTGGCCTTCGAACAACACAGCTTTGAACTGGAGGGGTTCACTTATATGTGTGTGTTTTTAAAATAAATACAGTACATTATTGTATTTTCTCTTCCCTTGCATTGTTCAAGGGTGAATTGTATTATTAACAATTGTACAATAAACACCTTTGTGCATAAAACTTTTTCTAGGCTGCAAACACAGGTTCTGGTTATGGCAGGGCTTTCTTGTCCTACAATCTCTGTTTCTCCTTTTTCTATAGAAGTTTAGCTCCCATATCTGTCTAGAATAGAGTTTATATCTACCAGTCTTGCTTTCTAGTGACTTTGCTTCCATGTGATTAAGTTCTGGCCAACAGAATGTGAGTGGAAGTGTAGTGTGTCAACTCCATGAAGTTTCTTTAAATGGTAGGGCTATCTGCTTTTTCTTTTCCATTCCCCCAGTTTCTGTCTGAGATATGAAGGCTAGGGCTGTACCTCTACACTTACAGCAGGAGGTTTTGTAATGGCATAGTGGTGAGGTGGGAGAAATGAGGTCCTTATGGTTCCTTGGCACTGGTGTCATGACAGTGCTGGGCTGCTTACATGAGAACTAAGAACTTTCCATCTCGTGTAAGTATTCTGTTTTGTGGTTTTTGCTGCTGTATGCAATCCTACAGTACATGTGGGCTAACATGAAGGTCCTAGATTTTAATAAGTGATCAACAAATGGCTAAAAGCTCGAAGTAGAGATCCTGGAAAGCAAGGTAGGAATGTGCCTAATATATGCTTGCCTACTTCCGGTTTTCCCCTCTGTAATTGCTGGGCTCATGGGATCTGCTTAAATGCATCTAACATGTTACAGCCATCCATGTCTCCTGGGACATCCCTTCAAGCCACATGGAGCAGATACAATTATCCCCATTTCTTACTCAATAGAACCAAATTCCCCCAAACAAACTGGAACTCTTGCTAAGATTACAGATTTTCCCATTAAGCCCCTGAACTTACTGAATGATAATGTCTGAGAGTGGAGCCCAAGAAGTAGTATTTGTAATTAGTTTACTGAACAATTCTGATATGTAGTTGCCTGGCGATTTCAGGTCTTTTTTGTTTCAAGATTATCATTTTGTTTTCCCATTTATTTGCCCTCCATCTATAAAATTAAGCAACATGAAATGGACCTGAGGAAACATATGACCTGAGCTGGTGGTCTCATCTTTGAAGGACAGAGAATGCAAGCATAGAAATCATTCTTTGCATGAAGAGCCATCAACCAAGCCCTTTCCCTTGGCTTGAACTCAGTGAATGTCTTCAAGGATCCGTTGGCCATCTCTAGACCTCTCTCTCTGCAGCCCTCCTCTAAGATCGTGTAAGGACAGTCCCCTTTCTGTTGGATCAAACTCCCTTCTATCCCCCTGAAACAGTAACTGAGGTGCTCTGAAGAGCAGTGGGTGGTGGAGTGGTAAGGGACACAGTTGCATTTCTGCCCACGTGGGGATGCTTTCTCTAATGAAAACACTCTTCTCTCTGAATCACACATGGCTCGGAAGTCATTAAACCATCATGGTCCTCATGTCCCTCTGGGAAAATCAGCTCCGTGATTTGAGAGCCCTTGAATATTTATTTCCTTGTGTTCACAATTCTGGAATCTCTTTGGTAGAGCTGTGGAGTAGGTTGTTCTTGAAAAGTGGCCACCATTATTCGCCTCCCTGTATCCCACATCTTTCACTCCACACTTCCTCCCAAGAGAGGTAGAGACTGTTTCCCCACCCCTTGGGTCTGGGCGGGCCTTGGGACTCAATTTGAACAGGAGAATGTGGATGAAGTGTCCTCGCATGCTTGTCTTGTCCTCTCAGAAGGCTGCCCTGTGTGAAGAAGCCCAGGCCAGCCCGCTGGATGAAGAAGGACATGTGGCCCACTCAGCCCAGCTCACAGCCAGCTAACCTACCTGACTGGCCGCTGAGTGTGGACACTGAATGAGCCCAGCTGAGCCTCAGCCCAAATGGCTGACCTGTGGAGTCATGAGCTACATAAATGATTGTTGTTCTAAGTCACTACATTTGGGGATGGTTAATTATCCAGCCAAAGCCAGCTGATGCAAGGCATCAACATGGCTACAGAAAGTGATGGAAGGCTTGGAGTGACCATGCCTCAGGGGTAATTTCACAAATGTCTCCAATTCCAAGCCAGTAAGGATGTTTCTTGTCCTGTTGAGGTAAGAATATGTCTTCCCTGAGAGTCTCCTCTGAGTATGGCCAAAGGTGTTTCCCCGTACAATGCAATTTTTAAAAAATTTTATTTAATTTTTTCAGTGTTCCAAGATTCATTGTTCATGCACCACACCCAGTGCTTGATGCAATATGTGCCCTCCTCAATACCCACCACCAGGCTCACCCAACCTCCCACCCACCTCCCTTCCAAAACCCTCAGTTTGTTGCTCCGAGTCCACAGTCTCTCATTGTTCATCTCTTCCTCTGATTTCCCCCAACTCACCTTCTTTTTCTTCTCCTTATGTCCTCCATGTTATTCCTTATGCTCCACAAGTAAGTGAAACCATATGATAATTGACTTTCTCTCTTACCTTACATCATTCAGCATAATCTCCTCCAGTTCCATCCATGTTGTTACAAAAGTTGGATATTCATCCTTTCCGATGGAGGTGTAATATTCCATTCTATATATGGACCATATCTTCCTTATCCATTCATCTGTTGAAGGGCATCTTGGTTCTTTCCACAGTTTGGCGATTGTGGCCATTGCTGCTATGAACCTTGGGGTACATATGGCCCTTTGTTTCACTGTATCTGTATCTTTGGGGTAAATAGTAGTACAATTGCAAGGTCATTGGGTAGCTCTATTTTTAATTTCTTCAGGAATCTTCATGCTGTTTTCCAAAGTTGCTGCACCAACTTGCATTCCCACCAACAGTATAAGAGGTTTCCCCTTTCTCTGCATCCTTGCCAACACTTGTTGTTTACTGTCTTGTTGATTTTGGCCATTCTAACTGGTGATTTTGATTTGAATCTCCCTGATGGCTAATGATGATGAACACTTTTTCATGTGTCTGTTAGCCATTTGTATGTCTTCTTTGAAGAAGTGTCTGTTCATGTCTTCTGCCCATTTTCTGATGTGATTATCTGTTTTGTTTTTTTTTTAAGATTTTTATTTATTTATTTGACAAAGAGGAGAAAGATCATAAGCAGGCAGAGAGGCAGGCAGAGAAAGAGAGGACGGGAAGCAGGCTCCCCGCTGAGCAGAGAGCCCGATGCGGGGCTCGATCCCAGGACCCTGAGACCATGACCCAAGCCGAAGGCAGAGGCTTAACCCACCGAGCCACCCAGGCGCCCCTGTGATTATCTGTTTTTTGAGTGTTGAGTTTGAGGAGTTCTTTATAGATCTTAGATATCAGACCTTTGTCTATAGTGTCATTTACGAATATCTTCTCCCATTCTGTGGGTTGCCTGTTTGTTTTGTTGACTGTTTCCTTTGCTGTGCAGAAGATTTTTATCTTGATGAAGCACCAAAAGTTCATTTTTGCTTTTGTTTCCTTTGCCTTTGGAGACATGTCTTGAAAGAATTTGCTGTGACTAAAGTCGAAGAGATTACTGCCTATGTTCTCCTCTAGGATTTTGATAGATTCCTGCCTCACATTGATGTCTTTGATTTAAAGAAAAATCTTACTCATGGGTAAGATGGCCTTGGGAAAACAATGGTCTCTGATGGTTGTTCCAAGCATCCTGTGTCTGTCCCTCATCTTCCACTTTTGTGCTGGGAGAAGACACAGTGATTATGGGGGAACAGTTCCAGATAATTCAGCCCTAAATCAATGCTCCTTGCTCAGTGCTTTCTGGTTTTGTTTTGTTTCTGTTTATTTATTGAGAAACAATTCACATCGATAAAATTCATAGTATATTCACAAGATTGTACAACCATCACCACTCACTAATTCTGGAACATTCCCATCACTGCCAAAAGAAACCCCAGTTCATTACCACAGTGACTTCTTAAACATTTTTTCAGTTTGAAGAGTTTCAAACATTAATTTTTTTTCTGTGTCGGTTCCCATTGTGCAGTCGGACAATGTATGCATTTGTGAATCATGTAGGATTTTCATTAAAAAGTTAAACTTTTTCAAGGAAAACAGGAAGCTTTTTTTTTAATAGAAGAAATACAGAAATAAAAGCAATGCAGAAATAAAAAAAAATAGGGATGTATAAAGGAGAAAGTAAAATCCACTCTCACTCCCATCTCCATGGAGACAACTGCTGTTTTCAGTTTGGGGTATATTTTTTCAGGAGAAGAAGATGTTTTTACAGATATTAAAGCTCATCCACAGTGAGTTTTAATAGGACATGTTCCTTTGGATTGGGACCTGTGGGCTGAAAGCAATTTTCATGATGTTCTGCTTGCTTTTGTAGACCTCAGAATCTTATTGAAGACTGACTCACATAGATGAAGTGCCATATTTAGGACAACACTCTTCAGATAGTGAAAATATTAGTAAGTTTGGGAAAATATGATATTTTATAGAGAATTTGGAAGCTCTGGAGAAAAAAATAAAAATGACCCTTAATCAGACCTGCCCTAAGTTAACCACTGTTATTATCTTGGTATATTTTAATTTAAGTATTTCTTTTGCATATTTTAATTTAAACTTCAACTTTAAGAGTTATGATGGGCTTGGTAGGAAATTTTATTTAAAATGTATACATTATCAATTATAGTAATATTAAAATTATGAACTGATTTGTTGTCTCTTGGTTCTCATGCATACTTGTGGATACCTTTTACTAAAAACTTTTCAACAGACCAAGAGACCTCGATTAGAATGCCTCTTGTTATATTGCTTTTCATTGCCCAATAATGAAACATTTCTCCCTGAGATGAATTATATCCAACTATTTCTGATAAGCATCTCTCATGAATGGTAGTATGACACTATCTTGAGAAATGTCTACAGAGAAAAGCAATAGATCTTTCAATTTATGCTTATTTGTGAGTCAAGGCTGTTTTTATTAGAGAGGTTTTATATTGTGCTTTAATTCTCCATTCCTTATCATTGTTTCATGCTTATTTTGGTTTTCAAAACCTTATTTTAACAATAGAATGGTTCAGATTCTTACTGTCTTTGTTTGAAAGACAATGAGCAAAAAAACCAATTGTAATTGATTATCCTGCATAGTAATATGTTATTTCATGGGCAGATATTAACATGGTATAGTATCTTTTCAAAAGTAATGGGCTTGAGTAAGACAACATATTGATAACTGATTATGTCAAAAAAGAGGAAAGCAAATAATCAAAATGGTAGAAGCAACAACTGATAAATTATAGATTATAAAATATTCACTCTATGCAAACTTATTTTGTTTTACAGTAAAGACATATAATCCTTAAGAGAGGAAATTTATGCCCTGATCAATTTGTCTCTGTTGACACATAACAGTTAATTTCATAATCAACTTAAAGTAAGATTCCTCTACTTTGCTTAATTGGAGCATGCATATTTCCTATATATATATATATATATATATATATATAGGATAAAAATGCCAGTGTCTATGATGGATAGACTGTAAGAACGTTAATGACTCGAAGAGGATTGACTACTTCTCATATGTATAATTTCAAAGGAAGTGGAATTATAGAGTCCTGGGAAATAAATATTGGTTTTCTTTAGCTTGAGCTTCGTGAAGAGGGAACAGTTTTGGAACAAACACAAAACATGTTCATTTTGTAGAGTTTAGTAACTGGTTTGCTAATGTAACTTGACAATAGGTTAACAATATATGTGGGATGTTGAGAAGTCGTATTTATGTTGTTCTTGTTCTATTAAGCTTCGTTCATTTATTTATTTATTTGTTTGTTTGTTTTTACCAGGGAGCAATGAACAATACAGACTTCTTGAATCATTATTAATTGTTGTGGATCTTCTGCTATCCTTGCTAGTAGGCATATGTAGCAGAGGCAGTCTTTCCTTAGGAATCTGCAAACGGGTACAGCTTTCTCTCTCCTTTTTGTGTTTTTTTAAAAGATTTTATTTTCTCTTATAGAGAGAGAGAGACAGAGAGAGGGCATGTGAGCGGGGGGGAGGGGAGCAGAGGGAGAGGGAGAGAGAGAATCTTAAGCAGACTCCCTACTGAGCACAGAGCCCATGTGATTTGGGGCTCGATCTCACAACCCTGAAATCATGATCTGAGCTGAAACCAGGAGCCAGACACTTAATGAACTAAGCCACACGTGTGCCCTGCTTTTGTGGTTTTAAACTGACATCTTGGCCTTTTACCATTAAAAAAAAAATAAGCTGTATGTATATTTAATTGTACATGTGTGAAGAAGAGAGAGAGAGAGGGAGAAGGAGAGGTCACTTGTACCAATTGTCATCGTATCTCAAGGCTTCGTACATGGGGTTTGTTTCTTGGTTGTTGACAAACATCTTATCCATACTTCTGGTGCTTCTACTCCATCCTATAATGTCTTTGGATTATATCTCATTAACTCTTTGGTGGAATCCTAATGTGCCCTTCGTTTCCAGCATCAAGGAATGTGATATACTACTTTGATCAGTTGCAACCTCCTTTCCTACTCCTTCTTTCAGGGAAGTTTATTTGGAAGGCTTTTAGGAAGCTTAATTACCTTTCCTTTTTCCATTTCAAAATAAATTAAAGAGTGTTTCATTTACATTGCCCATGTGTTCCCCATTCTGCCTCGCTTCCTCCAACATGCCATGTAAAAGGGAGAAGGAGAAACACTGCATTAAGTTGTATATTTCATGCAGAAATTTCAAAATGTCCTGACAGATTGCAGAAATAAATGCTAAACAATAACAGTGTTTACACTCAGTAATGAGATAATTTATTAGGAAGTTATGGGATTTTGCTTTCCCTGTTTTGCAAATGAGGAAGCAAAGTCACAGAAAGGATATATTCTTTTCCCAAGGTCACACGCTCTTTCTTGGACTAAAGCCAGGGAAAGAACTATGATTTTGTCCATATTTTCTCTTCTGCTTAGTCCATTCATATACTAAAATATTGTGAGTAAAAATGGATCACAGGGAAGGAAAGTTATATCGTGATTGAATGATTCAAATGTAACCACGTTACCCTTGATTCTAGAGTAAAACAGAATGTAGGACTGGTTGATTAGTTTGCATTTGTAGACAAGTACTTTGGTGAGTATAAATTTTTATCTGGAATGTAGAACAGATCCTCTATTTGAACTTTCATAGGTTATCTGCTTGAGAAAGAGGTCAGGAACAATGGAATGGATCATAATAAAAACCCTGAAGCAAGCCATGTTTGATGTTCAAAATTTTCACATGTTCATATATTCCAGCTTAGACACAAGAAAATCCTTGCCACAGAGTTTCCTTAATATAAGATAGAATTTAATTAGCATTTTGTATTTGTATATTTTTTTGCCTTTTTTTCTATTACTGCTATTCATTAAGAAAAATCAAACATATAGATACCAATTAACGAGGGATCTGAATTTTAATGACAACACTAAAAAAAAAGCCAAAAATGTCTAGCTAAATCCCATTGCCTCTGAATCCTACCACAGGAAGAAGTTCCTCCAGTTTCAAGGAGATCTTACTGCAAAGCAAAAGACACAAGAGTAGAGGTAGAGAAGTGTTTCGGGCAAGCACTTACCTGTAATGAGGTTGGCTGAGTCACATCCAGCTGTGCCTGGGCTGAAAAGAAAAGAAAAGTAGTGCAGTGCAGTGGCAGGCTTGTGTTCTAGAAAGCATTTTGAATTTGAAAACCAGATTGGAGTGAAATAAAAGGAACACTGTGGTTGAGCGATAAGAAGGAAATATCTTGGAAAGGATGTTTTGAGTGGTCTGCCAATAGGAAGGGCAGTGCCATTGACAATGAAAACCAAGCCAGAGTTGATGAAATCAACGAGCCTGGAAATTTAGGCAGCAGAGAGGGATAGGACAGGATGCACTTTAATATGATGTATAATGGATAATCATGATGAGAGGTCAAGTATAATTCACTTTTAAGCATTCCTTGACAGTAGTCTGCAAGTCTGTTTATGGCTAGCCCTGGCCTGTATGCAAGACGTTTAAGTTAGGACATAGGTTAAGCTGCTATAACAAAGAGACCCCAAACACAGTGGCTTGGAGATGATAGATTCTCTTCTGTAACTGTCCAAAGGGGATCAGCCTTGAGCGCTCTGTCAACAGTGGTATGGCTCTGCCAAATAACACATGGCTTCCAACTTTGGATCCAAGATCACTGCTCTGGGTGGGCAGGGCAGGAAATGGGCCAGGAAGTTCACCCATTCCTTTTTGGGGTCATGACCTGGAAGTGGTACTAAGTTTGCTAGAGCTGCTATAACAAAATGCCACAGAATAGGGGATTTAAGCAATAAAAGTTGATTCTTTCTCAGTTCTGGAGACTGGAAGTCTTAAATCAAGGCATTGGCACAGTTGGGTCCTGTGTAGGGCTGTGAGCAAGGGATCAGCTACAGAGCTCTCCCCTCAGCTTATAGATACACATCTCTTATATCTCTTCATCATTTTCCCTCCATGCATCTGTGTCCAAGAGTCTTCCTTTCATGAGACACCAGTCATATTGATTAAGGGCCTACCCTAATGACCTCATTTTAACTTGATTACCTCCGTAAAGTCCCTGTCTCCAAATAAGTTCACATTCTGAGGTATGGGGGGGGGATTAGGATTTCAACATATGAATTTTGGGAGTGACACAGTTCAGCCTACAATAGCATTCCTCACTTCTTTCTCATCTTCCTAAAACAGCCCAGGTCCACAAACTACAAGGGACACTAACACCTGTCCTAACTTGTGTCATTTGAGCTTATATATTCTGTCCCTCTTCCTTTTAATATTTAGGAGGAGGACACCCACTTTGTGACCAGACCCCCTGCTTTGGGTTTACCGGTAGGGCTTTTTAAAACATGGAGTCATGGGATGGAAACCAGACACGTTCTTGGGGCATGACTGAGTGAGTCAGTGTGTAAGATGCTGGTGTGGACATAGAGAAATTCTCTCTGGGTGGGTGTAGACAAATGGAAGATGTCCTTGTGCTAATAATGGAAAGTTCTCTGTACAAAGAAGCCTGAATGATTGTTAGGCAGAGTTCAGCTCTTGCTGATGCCATGGGTACTCAAGCAATGCTCCTTGCTGTGGGTTCTGATGGATTCATTCTCCCAGTGCTGCCTGGATTATGGTTCCTTCCCCTTCTCAGGAGTTCTCAGATATCAACTCCTGCCTACCGGAAGTGCCATCTGGTAGCAATCTCTCCATTGCTTCCTCACCCCTCCACCAGTTCCCTGTGCTTCCTCTTCCCCCACCCTCTTTACACCCCCTAACACCTGGAAACCTACTTTCTTCTTATTCTTCGTGGCCCATTAAACTCAGAACCATAGCAAGTGAAGGTATGGATGGTTTGCCTTCCCGTGGAGTACAGGGAAGCCTAGACTTCCAACCTCCCCATGAAGTGAGGGAAAGCATTCATATTTCCTCCTTTTCATGCAGCATAAAACAAGCAGAAAAGAATGGTTCAGTTTCCATATTCATCAAGGCTGGAACTTTCATAACCTGCCACAGTGGACTCATAGCAGTTAAGGGAGCAGAATATCTTTAGAGACGGGAATGTGTCAAATGATAATGGGAGCTCAAGTAATAATCTCACTCACTTCCTCTTGAAGGCGTCTTGGTGAACTTGTTGAGAGAAGTTCCTTTAGCTGGTGGAAGCAGAAGACAGATTGGAATCCTTTGAAGATCGGTGGGAGTTTAGCTTCGTCCAGCACATGTGCTAAAAGTGGGCTTGTTGTGTGGCAGAGACCAAGGCAAAATCAAGCTGTGGTCCACATGGGACTGCACACATGTGAATCAATAATAAAAATTGGGGATGAGTGAAGGAGAGGGAAAAGGGGATTAGGAGAGGCTCCTTGGAAGGTTTGAGACCATGAATTAGGCTGATTGTATATCCAGTAACTCTGGCTTTTCAACTGTGTGCTTGCCAGATAGTTGGCATCACCCGGGATTAAAGTGTGTGTGTATATGTGTATGTGTGTGTGTCAAATTTTTTGACACAAAATCAAAAAATCAAATTTTTTGATTTGAAAAAAATCAAACCTTTTATTTTGAGATAATTATAGGTTCACATACAGCCATAGGAAGGAATACAGAGAGAGACATCCTGTGTAAGGATGAAGGTCCCAGTAGGCATTGATAATGAAAGGAGAGAGACAACTGGAGGATGAGATCAAGGTGGTGGTTTTTATTAGTGGATCGAGGACTCTAAGCCAGACATGCAGAGAACCGGTAAGTGGAGAAGGTCAGTGGATGAGGTAGCATGAGAAAGACTGGATGCTTTGGTGCATCAAGAATGCTGAGCAAATATTCTAGGAGCTGAAGAGGAGAAAGTCAAATAATCACGATTGAAACCAGAAGTCCTGATCGAAATTTCTGACCATGACAAGGCATGACTATTGTGTAGGTGGCCGAGCTGGAGGGGAGAAAGGTCACTGGAGGTGAGGAGGTCAAGGGGCCAACAGGCACGGAAGTCTCAGGAGTCATCCACAGGGAGCGGCAGTCACCCAAGCCAGAATTTTGGAGGTGATTCTACAACCTTCCTTTTCTTATTTCCTATGTGCAAATTCATTAAGATTTTACCTGCCTGCTTCTTGTTTCTGAGCCATTCCCTCCATAACCACTACTTGTGACCAGTTTCTCTCTCCCCAAGAGTAACCACACCTGGTCTCCTTGGCTCCAAGCTTCCCCTTACACTCATTGTCCACCCAGGCATCAGGATGATGACCTTGAACATGCGACCCTCACAATGATGACCTGCTTGACAAAACCCACGCTTGACATCCATCCAAAGTGCTGCAGGAGCTGGCCCTCCCTTCCCTTGCTCCCCACTTGGTAAGGCAAGCTTACCTTGGAGCTGCTTGGAGGTGCCCACACATCGTCTGACCCCTTTCCCTTCTCCTGTGTTTGGCCAGTTCTTACTCATACACTGCAGGCCTGAGTTCTCTGCCCTTTCTTCGTCTTGACCATGTCAAGTACATTCGCCCTTGCTCTTGACAAGAGAAAGTCTTTGGTACATCGCTCCCCATTTTGGAGAACACTTATGTATTACATTGGAAATGTGTGTTTACGGGTCTGCCCTAAGTAGACAGTAAGCTCAGCACAGTCAGAAAACAAGTCGCATCTACAATGATCCGAACCTAGATCAAATTATCTTCTGTCTATACAGGGTCTCTCAGCCTTGCTGCTACTGCTGGGGCTGGGCATTTCTGTGGTTGGGACTGTCCTGTGCATCAGACGACACTGAGTAGCATCCCACCCTCTACCCACTAGATACCATCAGCGTCCCTGGTCGGGCTAACCAACAATGTCTGCAGCCATTGCCAAGCATCCTTTTGGGGACAGAGAATCACCCCAGCTCTAACCTCTGGTCTATACCAGGCAAATACACAAGGGGGCTGGCCAGAGGAGGAATGAAAGCAGGTCTGTTCAGAGGTTCCCAGCCGGGTTAGTGTGTGTGCGCACGCCCCTGGGCAGTTTCTGTCTTTCCCTGGGGTGGGGGGCTAAATCTCCTCTGTCTCACGTAGGCCAATGCGTATTCAAAACGTTTGTTGGATTTTTTTTATGATGACAATGTAATCTTAAAAACAAAACAAAACATTTCCACTGAAATACTGTGTCAGGAAGTTTATAATATCCTCAAAATGCCATTGAGAGGAAAATGTGCTTGAGAAAAAACATCTGTTAGCTCCTTTGAAGCTGGGACGGCCCGCAGGATCTGGCACTCACCGTCGGGCTAGAATGGGCCTTCAGGCTCTTTGAAGTTTAGCAAAAGATGCCATGGGATGTGTCTTTCCTCCTCTTCTTTTTTCACTTAAATGCTTAATCGGGAGAATTATGCCCCCGATTCAGTAAGGTAGTGACAGTTGCACATTATTTCAGAGGAATCGTGAAGTCACGTGGGATAAAAAGACCCAGCTGGATTGTTTCAGCAGAAGAAATAATTAGTTGTTTCCGGATGGATGTGTCTTCAGAGTCTGTTGCTCTCGTTGAAACAACTCGCTCGCTACTCAACGTGGGCCACCTGCTGGTACAAAGGCTGCCCCTTCTGCCTGGTGCTGCCCTTAGTTTGGGCCTTCTCAGCTCGTCCTCCTGTTTCGGTGCAGCCGGGTCAGGCGTCTGTCCTTGCTAGGGCGCTCTCCTGGGAAGATTATCGGGTTAGATGAATGGAGGTACATGATTATCACTGATGCTTGCGTAAAGAGTTTATGCTATGTGTGACATGGGAGACAGCTTAGGAATGGAAGTGACTGTATTTTCAGAAAATATTTTGAGTGTGGGTGCCCTCCACTTTTTTTTAAGGATCTAAAAGAGATAGGAAGGAAGACCAGTGCTCTTCTCTCTATGTAGTGAGAAGATACTTTTCAGTAGGTTTGAAAAAAATCAGATGTACAGAGCTCGCCTGATGGCTCCTACATAAGAGCCAGGAAAACAAAATTGGGTTTCCAAAATTCCTTCTGGAAGGATTTCATTTTCGGCATCATTTGAAATCATTGTAAGGATGCCCGCCAAGAGCAACTTGAGTGTGGGCCACCCGGGGGGGCATAGTTGGTTGACGTCTGACTCTTGATTGCGGCTCAGGTCATGATCTCAGGGTTGTGGGATTGAGCCCCGAGTTGGGCTCCCTGCTTAGGATGGAGTCTTCTTATCCCTCTCACTCCTTCTCTGTCCCCCTCCCCTAAAATATATAAATAAATAAAATCTTTAAAAAAAAAATTAACTGGAGCTCCATGAGAAGCGCATGCATGGTGAAGGGAAGGTGAAAGCGGGCTTAGCAGGAGAGGCCCCTCGGTCCACGGTTTGACTGCGGAGGTCGACACCGGCGAAGCATCGTCTGAGCAGGGAATGTGCATGTGTGGGTTCTGAAAGGCTGAGGGAGAGGGAAGCAAATTCTAGGGCATATTAGGGAGCCTAAAAGAGAGGTAGAGTCAGACCCGCCGCTGCCCTGAGTTCTGGGAGGCTTTGGTGAGTGCTTCTACTTCATAGGGAGCCTCAGTTTTGTCATCTGTGAAATCGGGAGAGTAAGACCTGTCCCCTGAGGGCCTGGGAGGCTCTCACAAATTGGGGATGTGTATCGAGGGCTGGCAAGGTGCCCCGCCCTTCGGTCACAAGGGGGCCTGGTCTAGTGTCCCTCTGGAGTAGAGGGGATCTCAGCGGGACTACGAGGCATGTTTTATTTGAAATATTCACATGAGGATTTCTGTATTTGAGTGTAGGAGAAAGATGGTAGTTTGGGGCCAGGCAGGAATGGGAGAGGAGGAGGCTGGGATGGGAACTGGATCAGCGAGGAGGGGTCCGGGCCCTGCCCAACCATCGATCCTGAGGCAGCTGGAGAGGAGAATTTGGGCAGAGAGCAGGAACAGTTCTTCCTGAGGGTTGGAGGACACCGGGGAGGGAAGGTCTGATGCCCCACAGATATAGTGGTACAGCAATGTCTGAGGGTCCCCCTGGTCCACATAGTGCCTTTATTCAAATGAGAAAAATGCGCCCCTTCCCTGCATGGCCATCATCCTACAGTGAACTTAGCAAGCAGAGTATGGAATGGAACTCAGCTCCTACTTCGATCCCCTTGACTGGGTTTCCTTGTGCAGTCAACAACCTGTGCAGCTGCATATGGAAGCTCTAGTGTCCTAGCCCACCTGATGAGACTTATTGGTGAGTGTGGAAACAGTGCTGCCTGGAGATTCCCCCAGGTATATGGTGTGGACATTTCCTGCTTCCTCCTTGAGTATTCCTTGATCCTTTGGAGAGGTAGGAGTTCTTGGAGAGACCTCACCCCGGCCCTTCCTTGGTCAGTTGCAAACATCCCCTGTGACTCTGTGAGATATTGCCTGGAAGGAGAGCCCCTCCTGACTGCTACCAGGGTGAACTTGGGAGAGAGCATACATCAGCTAGGCATGTGGTCCTGGACTTGAATTCTGCTGGCCCAGTCACTCTAGAAACCAAAGTGAACTTCAAACGTGATTTGATTATTATAAAGTAATGATGCAGGCCCACAAGTCAAGCTGTAGCTGTCTGCTCTTCTGTTGAAATATGAGTAGCCACTTAACCAAATCTCACAGCACGAGAGACAGACAGAACCCGAAGTCTCTCAGTCACTTTACAGTTTGGGAAGCAGTCCAAGAGCATGTCGGCGTCTTGTCTTCAGTAATGCAGGTAATTCCAGGTAGAATCGGGACCAGGATAGGATCCACCCCCCACCCACTCAGGGATTTGTTCTTTCTATAACATTTCTCTACCAAATATCAGGGGAAAAAATCCTTCTAAGTCTAATAGATTTTTTGGTAAGGGCTTTAGTAAGGTATAATTTACATACCATAGAATTCACCGGCTTTCAATGGATAGTTCGATGGGTTTTAGTAAATTTACGGAGCTGGGCGGGTATCCCCAAATCCAATTTGAGAACATTTCCGTGACCCTGGAAAGACCCTGCACGCATTTGCAGTAAATCTCTGTTCTCGTTCCCTTCCTTAACTCCAGACAACCACTCATCTGCTATTTTTATAGATTTGCCTTTTGTTAAAAAAAAAAAAAAAAGACTTTTCACGTTAGGCGAATCATACAGTATGTGGTCCTTTTTGTGCGGTTTTGTTCACTTACGGTGACGTTTGCAAGGTCCGTCCCTGTTGAGCCTGTGACAGTACTTTGTCCCTGCTTATTAGTAGTATTCCCTTGTACGTACAGACCACACTTTGTTTGCCCATTCCTTAGCTGGTGGGCATTTGGATTGTTTCTACTTCTTGGCTATTATGAATAAGGCTGCTTTGAATATTTTTGCACAGGTCACTATGTGACTGAATCGATTGATTTTTTTACAGCGAATTTGCAAAGGGTTCCAAAGAGATTTCAGGGGATGCCTGGGTGGCTCAGTTGGTTAAGCATCTGCCTTCGGCTCAGGTCATGACCCCAGGGTTCCGGGATCGAGCCCCGCATCGGGATCCCTGCTCAGCGGGGAGTCTGCTTGAGGATTCGCTCTCTCTCCCTTTCCTTCTGCTCCTTCCCCCTGCTCATGCTCTCTCTCTCTCTCTCTTGCAAATGAATACATAAAATCTTTAAAATCAAAACCAAACCAGAAAACCCAGAGTTCAGTACTGTGCTAAACACTGTCCCGCACAGAGTCCTGTTTGCTTGTTTCTCTTTCAGTCACTGGGTAACGTGCAATTATGACAGCAGGACAGGTGGCAAAACCATCAGCGACCTCACTAATGTCCTGAGCACCACGGTCCACAGCCTTTATTGGGAGCTCATTCTTCCTGGTACCTAGGATGGGCAGGAGATCTTTTTTTCCTCCGTGGATAAGAATGTTTTGCATTTAAGTCCGATGCTCTTCTGTCTCTCCCTAAAAGGAAGGTGGTTTTCTTGGCCTCAGAAACAGTAAGAATCTTTGTTAGAGAATGTGATAAATGTGCAAGCTCTTGGCTGTGTTGTCTTCAAAGTCCCCTAAGGGCAAAAGGACCAGTTTCTGTGAATGCTTTCCTTACCCTTGGCCCTTCTACCTTCGGATTCTTTGTTACGGAGGCCTGTCCTGGGCATTGCAGGGTCTGTTAGCAGCTTTCCTGACCCCCACCCACTAGGTGCCAGTAGTGAACCTCTTAGCGGTGACAGCAACGTCTCCCAGCATTGTCCCTGGGTGAGGGGCCCGGCTGGAAGCGCGGATTAAGGGACAGGTGTGAGGCCCTTCATCCGCAGGCCTGGGGAGCACAAGCCAGCCCAGCCTCTCCTGGCCCCGGAGGAGGACCCGGGGGGTGCGGGAGACTCCTAGATAAGACAGCTACAAATGGAACCATGTTATCCCGTGACCGTGGCAACATGAGCTTTATTTAAAATACATTATCTGCCACAAGGAGAGTCTTGTGAAGGGACACATGTTTAGGCTGGGAGGAGGTTGTTATGGGAAACAAGGGGATGAAAACTTCACAGCCTGAAGGAAAAATAACTTTTCCTTTCACTGCTCTGAAGTCAAATACTGTTGGAGTCAAAAGCAGCCACCCGCCAGATGACCGAATCGGCCACCGAGAGCCAGGACTGGCTGCCATGTGCCCCAAGGGGAGGGACGCTTCCCTCTTCTGCAAAGAACGGTTTACTGCACACAGACGTTTCTGTGTTTTCGAATGACACATTTTTCAAGGACTTTGGGGCCACTCCCTTCTCTTGGTTGAGGAGCTCTGAATACTCCCACGAAAGAGGGAAATGCGGGGATTTTTATTTGTAGAGCAAACAACCGTCCCGATTTTCAGGGTTTGAGGGGCGTCCCAGGACGCAGGACTTGCAGTGCGAACCGCACAGGTGGTCACCTTGCTCAGGAGAGACAGCGCGCTGCATCGAGTCCCACCCGTGAGCCTGGCTGGCCCTGTCTCCTTGAAGAGTCCCCTCCTTACCCCGGAAGCTGCAGGTTCTTCTCAGGGAGGGCGGGCGTGGTGACACATCCTCCTGTCCCTGCTGGGGCAGGCACGTGGGCGGGCACGCGGGCTGGCGGGAGCAGTGAGTCCCTACTGAAATGGGTTCCCACTGTACCCGTGGTGGATCCTCCAATGGGGGAAGGCAGGTCATGCCCGAACCCCTAGAGTGGCCGTGTCTTCCAAGCCCTGGGAATGCCACCCCAAGGCCTCCCAGGGCTCCTGCTTCCCAGTCTTGGCCGTGTCTTTTCTCTCGGACAACTAAGACAATGAAAGCTTGATGCTACGGCGCTGAGAATAGGGGCCCACTGGTGTGGGGCCCCGACCTCTTGTACACAGGGTGCTGAACCCTTCTCATGTTAAAGAGCTTTTAGCTTTGAAGCCATTACCTTTCTCGCTAGCCCCAAGGGGGAGAAATCTAGAAATGGAGTGGTCTTAGCTGTCAAGTCCAAGGACACTCGACAATGATAGAAGTAAAGCGCCATGCCTTCAGGTTTCAAGTGGACATAGAGAGGAGCCAGAGTAGAAATTGCTTTTGGTTGCTGGGTAGAAAACACTGATTAGACATGCTTTGAATGACCCAAACGCTGACAATACCGTTATTGCATTATTATTGAGTGTAAGTTGGATGATTGCAACCTAGATGCTATCCTAGAAGAGACAATCTTCAGTGTAGCAGGGGCTTCCAAATTAGCTGCAATATTATGGCCATTCTTTCTCCCTTCAAAGGGCTTGTCAAGAAAATAAAACAACCCTCCTTTTGTTTCCGAGCGAAATGTGACACCTCTCTGAGTCTCTTTGAGGTGTAGAGTAATTTAGATTAAAAAAAAAATTTGGTAAAGGTTTTGTCTCAGGAAAGCCTATTTAGAAGAACTTTTGTATACATCAAAGCTCCGTTTTTAAAGTTGAAAATCAATTTTTTAAATATTTGTGTGATTAACTTGTAAGTTAAACAAACGAGATCCACCTAAATAACTAGCCAAACTTAGAAGCTTACTTAGTTACATGCCCTTAACCCTCTTAAAGCTCTATTCTCAAAATTTAGCCTGTCCGTAGCACTTTATATTCCTGTCAGGACAGACTTACAAACCTAACGAGCAAATTCCTTCTAAGCACTTAGCTCTGAGACGTGTAGGTGGATAAACCAAGTTCTCTTAAACTATCAAACGCCCTTTGCCAACTTCATCAAATTCTCTTACCCCTTTCAAACTCAAACCACAAGTCTACCATCGACTGAAAATTTCAAATCATGCCCCGGGGCCAATATGGCACGTACTCTAATAGGCTGAAATCCTGTGTATGTTTCTAGGGACTTAAATGACACATATTTTATTAGAAATGATGATTACATACTTTATTCTGAAATTCTACACCAAAATATTAACACTGTGAGTTCGAGCTGCTTTCTCATCTCGACACGTTGGATTCACGGTCCTGATTACGAAGTCACTCAGTTGTCCAGGGGGAGCCAACCTGTATCCCAGGCCTGGTTTGGGGATGTGGCTCAAGACCCAGGTTGTGTTCCCAGGGTGTGGACCCGGTCACAGCGTCTGGGCACTGCATTCAGAACGATGGGCTCGCAGAGTGATAGGATGTCTCCATGCCTCACTTTTCATGCCTCCTGATGTGTTATGCTATCTCCCTCTCCAGTTTTTAAAAATAGCAACCTAATGATTCACAACCTTTAATTCCCTGACCTCAGGTGATGAGCCCCTGCTACCCTTCAGGCTGGGATCTGGTTTCTCTTCTCTCTGATCACATGGTGCAGCTAGGGCCAACGGGCTCCTCGCCCCCAGACTGCGGGCTTGCTGACGTCCCAGAGCAGGATGTCTACACCACAGGTTCACGTACAGGGTTTGGGCTCATTTTATTGTGTCTTTCGAGGGCTGCTTTACTCAACTACTACACTCTCGCGAGCTCATGCTCTCCTCCCTCTGTCCTTAAGGTTTTCCCATTTGCAGTATTTGGTTTCCTTTGAAGTGATCAAAGCTGAGTTTTCTCTTTGTTACTTGAGTTGAAAGAGCTACCTTTCACTGATTATCCCTTCACACTATAGATAGTATTGAGTTGTTTTGAAAACAAAGATTCCCTGACATGAATGTCTTATTCCCTTTTATCTTTACTTACCTTATGTAGCTCTTAATTTCTACAATGTAGCCCAAGACAGGTCTCATCTCCCCTGAGCCTCTTACTCCTATCCCCCCACCCAAAAAAAAGCTACAAAGGAAAAAAAAAAAAGAAGCTTTCATTCTTATGATTAGCTCTACTTTCTGTTACCTCTGTTTTCAGGGTTTCCGTCTGCTGAGCGTGGTCCTCTGCGGAGTCCCTTGCTTGCCTCCCCACTCTACCCTTAGACAGGATAGAGGAAAGTGTGCTTCGAGAAGGGGCTTTCTTGCTTTTAGGTCTGGGATCGTCTTTCACTGGGAAGCACTGGGATCATCACACGCTTTTAGGAACATACAGTGGGATTGCGGGTAAAATGGCTGTTTTCAATCAGAATCTCACTAGATTAAAGGTAAAAAGTGGAACTGGGGGGAGGAAGAAAGATCACAGAGGGGCCTTCATCTTCTCACTCCTGGTAAATCCGATTTTTCATCTCCTGAAGTTGAAGTCAAGATTCATGGACAGATGGGTTTTTCATTGCACGTACCACTTTCCCCATGAGGTGAATGATTGCTGCCAGACTTCTTCCTCCGCTGTCATTTGGGAACGTCCCCGAGATGTAATATTGACACCTGAGCAAAGAAATATGGGCGAGCCAACATTCATCCTCCCTTTTGAATTTTTTATCCTGTTGGATGAAATTTTGGATGAATTTTTTATCCTGTTGTCAGTGGCTTCAGTGAAAGTGATTTTTTTTCACTTCGAAAGTCTGGGTGATTGGTGCCAACATTTGTAACCCAACTCAAGATGGTTAGACATTTCAGAGAGAGAAGACATAAAGAAAGTTCATTCGTTCCAGTAATAATGCCATCCTCCCCGGTGTTTAAGCTGTTGGGCACCCAGATAGGACAGGTGGGTTCATTCTACGTCTGTGACCTTGACAACCCAAGGGGCTTTGAGAAATGCCAGAGGTTCACTATCTCCTCAAAATTACTACTTGTGAATACGAGTCTTCATGCATATATACATGTATCTCGGTATACATATACATGGGTATACACGCACATATATGAAACTTTTCAACTACACGGCTTTAGCTATCTGAAAAAACAAATGTTACCAATTATATATATGTAGTAAAAACTCCTTAAATGAACTCGGAGAAAAAGAATAATAATACCAAAACAAATAACATTCCAAATAGTCTTCCCATCAGTGGCAATATTTTTACTGCTTATTTTCTGATGTAATTTAAGGCTTCCCTTACATAGAACCATGTACGTCACCACAAGATGGACACATAATTTGGAAGTTGAAGAAGACAAAGTAAATTCAGATAATATATCCTCTCATAAGATGGTTAAAGTGTGGAAATACAAAATCACCAAAGCAACAAAAATACCACCACCACCAAGAACCCTAGATGTCCTTGAAAAATACTTTGTGGAAGCCAAATTTAATAAACACCAGTGCCTCAAGGAATTCAGTTTGAAACTCCTAATTTTGGCTTGTTTACCTACATTCGAATGATCTAAGGTGAAAGGCAATCTTTTTTTTTTTTAAATTTAAGATTTTTATTTATTTGGGAGAGAGAGAGAGAGAGCGTGAGCAGGGGGAGTGGCAGGCAGAGGGAGAAGCAGGCTCCCCCCTGAGTGCAGAGCCCAACATGGGCCTGATCCCAGTACCCCGAAATCGTGACCTGAGCCAAAGGGAGACACTTAACTGAGCCACCCAGGTGTCCCCAAAGCAACTTCTTTTTAACATAAATAATCAGCTCTTTAGAGAGGTAAAATTAACTGAAGACCATTCTAAAAATGTGTACAAAAAAATAACACGCCTGAATGGCACCTTAGAAAGATTCATTTCACAAAAAAATCTCTCTATAAACCTCAGAATCCCAGTGCAGAGGGAGGAAGCGGGTGGCAGTGACTACTTCCAAGCCCATTTAACAGACCAGAGCACTGAGGCTTGGGGCATTTAGCTGGTCTATTTAGCGTTAAAGAAGAGACGGTCCGGAAGTTAGTGTGGTTAGGTCCCATCAGGTGTGTGCAGGCTATGTCCACGTGAACTTGCAATCAAGTCAAATCCAGAGTTCTTATGCTACTCTGATCCTAACTCCTGTCAGCTCTAAAGCCTATGCAACACATCTGTCTCTTTCCTGCCCCTAATTTGGGAGCCATGTACACATGGCCCCAGCGAGGGGGCCCCAGCGAGGGGGAGGACCTAGCCACTCACCGGAGAGCTGGACAGCTCTGTCCCAGCTCACACACAGACCTTCCTTCCATGCCCTGGGGGCTCCAGCCCTCTGAATGGGAAGTCCCGCCCACACGGCCCATCCCTCAAGTGTTTAACAGCCTTGGGCCCCCCAAACCCAGTGAATCTCTGAGAAGGAAGCCCAGGCTTCAGTATCTCTAAAAACACGTCTCCAGATGATTTTCACGTGTGGCCAGGGTTGAACTATCCAATCTGTCCTTGTCACCCCTCTTGTGTCACCGCATGGGATAACCTCTGACACTTTTTCCTCTTGTCCCATATGCTGGAGCCCCAGGATGCAGGGAGGGGCAGGGACTGTCTCCTTGACCTGCTTGCCTGGGTGTGTGTGTGTATGTGTGTGTTCACTCTGGTATGACCGCACTTACCAGCTAGGACACCAATGTCATTTAGAATGCTACTCGTCAGACTTAAACGGGCATGAGGATGTCTGCAGGTGTCGTTCATGTTCCAAGTCAGTGGGCCTTGGTGGGGGTGGGCAATTCTGCATTCCTAACCAGCTCCCAGCGGGGCAGGAATAGTCCGAAACACTGCCCACACTTCGAATAGCAAAGATGCAGAGTATTTAAGAAATGATCAGCCCATCTCATTTGTCACACACATATCCACAAATATCAAATGTCGTTGATTTTCATCTACCCTTTTTTCACATTTCAACAAATGTGCAATCAAAACACACCTTCCAGACCATGATGTCTTATGCTTGCGGTTGACCCGGAAGCAGCCGGCACAGTCCCCATCGGCTGTGTGCAAATAGACTTAGTCTGGTTGTCACCGTGATGGTGTTTGCTTGAGTCACGAGTATGTCGGTAGCTACATGACTGGTTTAACCGACACTTAAAGATCTCTCCAAAAATTACATGTAATTTTTCATTTAAGGGAAAAGTTGTGAAATACACAGAAAGGCACCCAAATGAAGCCATAGGGCATAAATGTGTTACTGGGAGAGCAAATATGGCTCTTTGGTAGAATGACCATATTCTCTAATTTCTTGAAAAGTGGCCACCAAAGGTTTAATGACAGATTGCAATATTTGTTCAGAATATTCAGTGCCCCCCACCAGCTGGACCTCTCTCTCCCTGCAGGGCCCCTCTCTCCTGAATCCCCCTGTGTAGGAGCATATTCCACGCCAGTCATGTCGCCCCTGATCGTGGGCAGGAGTCATGGCGTGTGAGTGAGTGACGTCTGCACTTCTGAGCAGAAGCCACAGGAGTTTCCACACCCGTCTGTTCTTTCTCTGTCCCTCTGAGCTGAGGATGTTGTGCCTCTGATAGGGGCTCTTCCTCTATCAACGCAGCATGATTTATGGAAGCTGACTGATACAAGGACCTAAGAGACGAAGTAGGGGAGGAGGAATTAGCGTGGAGATATATGCAGAAGGATTGTCTAACGCAAGGCAAGCGAGGCAAGTAAAGATGGAGGAATTGCCAAATCCCTGAAGAAAGAATCAAGGTGCTCAGAGTAAGCAGAGACTGGTGGGACCGTGTATCTTCATCTACACATTATTTTTCTTAGTCACTTGAAAACTAAAAGCGTGTCTTACAGTCAGTGTTGTCTGGGAATCATGGCACAATCGCTGGGTTCCAGCAGGGGCGCCATATTGTGTTTTGGGATGTGGGGTCCCATCCGCATGTGCTCATCGCTTGTGACCATTTCGCAAGCATTTCGATTTAAAGTAAGTCTGTCAAAGATTTGTTCATTTCGAGGCTATTTAATGAAGAAAAGGACTGTGTGTAGGTATCCTCCAAATAAGGACTAAATCGTGCTTTTTTTTTTTTTTAAAGATTTTATTTATTTATTTGACAGAGAGATCACAAGTAGACAGAGAGGCAGGCAGAGAGAGAGGGGGAAGCAGGCTCCCTGCTGAGCAGAGAGCACAATGCGGGGCTCGATCCCAGGACCCTGAGATCATGACCTGAGCTGAAGGCAGAGGCTTTAACCCACTGAGACTTTTTTTAAAGTAAAAGTCAAACTCTTCCTGAAGGGGAAAATCTGAGGACTTCCTGATTGTCTTACTTTGAAATTACTTTGTATCAAATCCCCCCACCCCAGGAAGCTATCCTGGCTCATGGGTCCATGCTTTTTTCTTATTGGGATGGCAACGCTTTTTTTTTATAAGTTACTAATTTTATTTTTAACAATTTATTTATTTATTCTTATTGAGTGTTTTTAAAGTTTTTATTTAAATTCCAGTTAACATACAGTGTAATACTAATTTCAGGTGTACAGTAGAGTGATTCAACAATTTTATACATTACCCAGTGCTCATCACACTAAGTGTGCTCCTTAATCCCATCACCTCTTTGATCCTTTACCCAACCTCCCTCCCCTCTGGTAACTGGCAGTTTGCTTGCTCTCTACTTAAGAGCCTTTTTCTTGGTTTGCCTCGCTCTCTCCCTTTTTTTCCCTTTGCTCATTTGTTTTGTTTCTTAAATTCCACATATGAGTGAAATCCTATAGAATTTGTCTTCCTCTGATTGACTTATTTCACTTAGCATTATACTGTCTAGCTCCATCCATGTTGTTGCAATGATAAGATTTCATCCTTTTTATGGCTAAATAATATTCCATTGTATATAAACCATAACTACTTTACCCATTCATCTATTTTTTTATTGTGTTATGTTAGTCACCATACAGTACATCATTAGTTTTTGATGTCATGTTCCATGATTCATTGTTTGCATATAACACCCAGTGCTCCATGCAATCCGTGTCCTCCTTAATACCCATCATCGGGCTCACCCATCCCCCCAGCTCCTCCCTTCTAAAACTCTCCGTTTGTTTTTGGGAGTCCATAGTCTCTCATGGTTCGTCTCCCACTGATTTTCCCCCCTTCATTTTTCCCTTCTTCTAATGTCCTCCATGCTATTCCTTATGTTCTGAAAATGAGTGAAACTATACGATAATTGACTTTCTCTCTTAACTTATTTCATTCAGCATAATCTCCAGTTCCATCCATGTTGATACAAAAGTTGGATATTCATCCTTTCTGATGGAGGTGTAATATTCCATTGTATATAAGGACCATATCTTCTTTATTCATTTGTCAGTTGAAGGGCATCTTGGCTTTTTCCACAGTTTGGCTATTGTGGACATTGCTGCTATGAACATGGGGGTGCATATGGCCCTTCTTTTCACTACATCTTTATCTTTGGGGTATATACCCAGTACTGGGAAACGTTGAAAAAGAAAAACAACACTGGGGGTATCATGTTGCCTGATTTTAAGCTATATTACAAAGCTGTGATCACCAAGACAGCATAGTACATGCATCCCTTTGATTTAGTGTTTTGTATTTTGGGGATGAATACCAATAGTGCAATTACTGGATCATAGGGTCATTCTATTTTTAACTCTTGGAGGAGCCTGAATACTATCTTCCATGGTGCCTGCACCAGTCTGCACTCCCACCAACAGTGAACGAGTATTCCTTTTTCTCCACATCCTCACCAACACTTGTTGTTTCTTGTGTTGTTGAATTTAGTCTTCCTGCTGTGAGCTGATATTTTATTATAGTTTTGATTTGCATTTCCCTAATGAGTGATGTTGAGCATCTTTTCATATATCTGTTGGTCATCTGCTTGTCTTCTTTGGGAAAATGTCTGTTCAAGACATGAGCAAAACCCATTTTTTAAAAATCTATTTTTAATTGGATTATTTGTTTTTTGAGTGTTGAGTTGTAAAAGTTCTTTATATATTTTGGATACTAACACTTTATTGGATATGTCATTTGCAAGTATCTTCTCCTATTCCATAGGTTGCCTTTTAGTTTTGTTGATTGTTTCCTTCCCTGTGCAGAAGCTTTTTATTTTGATGAAGTCTTGGTAGTTCATTTTTGCTTTTGTTTCCTTTGCCTCAGAAGACATATCTAGAAAGAAGTTGCTATGGCCAATGTCACAAAAGTTACTATCTGTGTTCTCTTCTAGGATTTTTATGGTTTCAGGTATCACATGTAGGTCTTTAATCCATTTTGAATTTATTTTTGTGTATGGTGTATGAAAGTGGTCTAGTTTCATTCTTTTGCATGTTGTGTACAATTTTCCGACACCATTTGTTGAAGAGACAGTCTTTTTCTCATTGGATATTCTTGCCTCCCTTTTTGAAGATTAATTGACCTTATAATTGTGGGTTTATTTCTGGATTTTGTCTTCTGTTACATTGATCTATGAATCTGTTTTTGTGTCACTATCATACTCTCTTGATGATTATGACTTTGGAATATAGCTTGAAATCTGGAATTGTGATGCCCCCAGCTTTGCTTTTCTTTTTCAAGATTTTTTTTTTGGCTATTTGGGGTCTTTTATGGTTCCATACAAGTTTAGGATTGTTTGTTATAGTTCTGTGAAAATGCTATTGGTATTTTGATAGGGACTGCATTAAATGTATACCTTACACATTTATATGTCTTAGGTAACATAGATGTTTTAACAGTATTTGTTAATATAGATATTTTAATAGTATTTGTCCAATCCATGAGCTTGGGATGTCTTTCCATTTCTTTGTGTCATCTTTAATTTCTTTCATCAGTGTTTTGTAGTTTTCAGAGTATAGGTCTTTCACCACTTTGGTTAAACTTATTCTTAGATATTTTATTATCTTTGGTGCCATTATAAATAGGATTGTTTTCTTAATTTCTCTTCCTGCCGCTTCATTATTGGCGTATGGAAATGCAACAGATTTCTGTACATTGATCTTGTATTCTGTGACTTTATTGAATTCATTCATCAGTTATAGCAGCTTTTTGGTGGAGTCTCTAGGGTTTTCTGAGCTTTTCCCCTAAGGTCAGGAACAAGACAGGGATGTCTCGTTCTCACCATTTTTCTCAATATAGTAGTGGCAGTCCTCGTCACAACAATCAGAGAAGAAAAAGAAATAAAAGACATCCAGATTGGTAAGGAAGAAGTCAAGCTCTCACTACATGCAGGTGACATACTATTCATGGATGGCAACTCTTTTTAGATGGTGGATGCATTATGGTAGGTGGGGGAAAGTTAGGCAGGAGGGTAATGTCTACCAACGCATTATTGTTTTATTTACTTGAGATTGGAAGAGAAAAGGTAGCATCGCTATGAGATCATGATACATATAAGGCGTTGACATTTAGGGTACACAGGTGTGTGTATAAATGCATGTGTTGTCCACACTTGGCCCTTGTGTGTGGGTTGGGGAGACAATCATTAATGGAGTCACACTTCCATTTTTCTTTTCCTCTTTATTTTGTCTCTATCTGGTGAAGAAGACTTACAAAGAAAATTTATTCTAATTTGAGAACACAAAATATTTTTTTTACTTAAAATTTCCACTCTGTATTGTTCTCTAAAATACCCTAATAGCTTTGAATGAGTTGAATGATGTTCAGCTGAAATTAAGCCACTGCTCTACAAGACTCACATTTCCCTCCAAGATGTAAGGCAAGACAAACAGAACTATGATGATGTCTCCTTTTGGCTTCTAGCTCCTCCTTTATTCCTATTTTTTAAAAAAGAGATGAAGATTTTAGTAGATGTGCTTCTCTCACATACTGTTGGAAACTCTTCAGATTCTAAGAACTGACTCTGGAAAATTTTTAGGTCAAAGATAAGGGTCAGAGCCACAACAAAGTAGCTGGATACCAGCCGGGATTACTTGGTGGTTCTGAGCCGTATTAGGGAGGTTCAGAGGGAACAACTGGGTATGGACCATCTGCAGAGTTCCAGCTTGATTTGCCCAAGTTGATACAATCAGTCATCCTTAAGCTGCCTACAGGGTGAAGAATCAAATGAAGTTCGGAAAATCAGCTGGTGTGTTTGGACAGTACAAGTAGCTAATCTAGGGACGCCTGGGTGGCTCAGTCGGTTATGTGTCTGCTTTCCGCTGAGGTTGTGATCCCAGGGTCCTGGGATCCAGCCCTGGATCAGGCTCCTTGCTCAGAGGGGAGCCTGCTTCTCCCTCTGTCTGCCCCTCCCCTTGTGCTCTCGCTGTGTCTCTGACAAATAAAAGCTTAAAAAAAAAAAAAACAAAAAACCAACCAGCTAATCTAGATTACGTAGGCAAAGGACTCCAGTTTAAGTCCCCACCTATGGACTGGACATCCGTATGGCCATCCATGTGATTCGTCAAGAAACCACTCTGCTCCCCCATCGCTGTTTCCCTGCAATCCGAAGAGGCTGACCGCAATGATCCCTTCACTCCCTCTGAATGCCGACTGCCCCACAGTTCTGCTCCCTCCTCACCCGGCGTTTCTCTCGGCAGCCTGCAGCAGGCTTGCCACGTGCTGGGTACAGCAGAACCGCCTGGATGGTACCACATTAAACTTGACAGTGTCCAAAAAGCATCTGTCATCCAGGCGCTCTTGGTCGAATCGCTGTCATCCTGCAAAGTCTAATTCAGAGTGCCGCACGATTGCGAGAAAGTCCGGATGAGAACTCCAGCTTGAACAGTGTAGGCGGCACGTCGCAGGTGAAGCGTGCCCTTTACTTTGGCACCAGCACAATTTGCTCCGGCACACACACTCTCGGGGGGCCTCTTTCAGACTTGATTGTTTGTAAGGAGTTCTGACAGTGTGTCTTGTGAAGTTGCTGGAAAGAAGAGCCCCAGGGTGTCTTAGCACACAGGACATGCTAGGTCCTTAATTGTCTGGGAAGACAGTCAAGGAATAAATGACCAGGTTCTGGTATTTCTAAAGTGCCACTTGCAAGAAAGTGATTAGAGTGGGCAGCAAACATTTGCAGCTGCCTGTTACAAGGGCTTCGCAATCCCCCC
>CM052809.1:131762037-131844080 GCA_028533885.1 Nasua narica
CTCTTACACCATACACGAAGATAAACTCAAATGGATAAAAGACCTCAACGTGAGGCAGGGATCTATCAAAACCCTAGAGGAGAACATAGGCAGTAACCTCTATGACATTAGCCACAGCAACTTCTTTCAGGACATGTCTCTAAAGGCAAAGGAAACACAAGCAAAAATAATTAACAATTTTAATCTTAACTTTTAAGAACAAATATATGCTTATCCAAACTACTTCTCATATAAGTATTAGTAGTTTGTGTTTTTTAAGGAATTCCTCCATTTCATCTAAGTTATAAAATATGTGGGCATATAATTATTCACAACATTATTTTATTAGCCTTTTAATGTCCATGGGATCAGTAGTGATGGCCCCTTTTTCATTTCTGTATAGGCAATTTATGTCTTCTTTTTGTTTGATTTGGTTAGTGTGGTGAGGGGTTTATCACATTTATTGGTCTTTTCAAAGAAATAGCACTGTTTTTATTGATTATCTTTAAACCATTTCTAAGAAAGAAGGAAGTAAAAGACAATGTGGATGAGCAGAGGGAACTGCACATTTATTCACAACTGTTCTTTAATGAGGCTGAGCATACAGTTCAAATGTTATGCCAGGTATAATGAGCCATGTATCATAGAAAACTACCATTTTTATTTATTTTTATTTTTTTATTAATTAATTTTTATGAGAGAGAGTGTGAGTTGGAGGGGAGGGGCAGAGGGAGGGAGAGAATCTTAAGTAGGCTCCATGGAGCCTCACATGGGTTTGATCTCATGACCCTGAGATCATGACCTGAGTTGAAATCAAGAGTTGGACATTTAAACAACTGAGCCATCCAGGTGCCCTCATAACTACCACTTTTAAAATAGTGACAACCTGGTTTCTTCTCAACATTATTTCAGACAAATTTCAGTGTGGGTGACCTTCGCTTTGAAGGCAGTGAGTAGTGTGCCATTTACCAGAACAATTCAGTAACTATTTTTTAGTCGTAACTGTTTTCTTCCCAGGAAAATAACCCGTACACTAGAGATTTTCAAACTTCAGTTGTATAAAAATAATGTAGAGATTATTTAAAATGCAGATTCCTGGTTCCCACCCAGATTCTGTTTGGTGTGTCAGTGGAGGAGGGCAGAAATTTATTAATTGTATAGGCGGCCAGATGAATACAATGCAGTTGCCTGATGACCTTTCATTGACAACATTGCCGTTGACCTTGGAGCCAGATAGGCCCTCGGAAGCCATCCATCCTGACCCTTCATTTTATGAATGAGATACCGGACCTCTAGAGTTGGCCATGCAGAGTTGGTCCGTGTCAGTACTGGAAACTGAGCCCGGGACTTCAGCCCCCCAGTACAGTGACGCATTACCGCAGAACACTGGTGATGACCGTTCGGCTGGATGATCCAACTTATTTAGTCAAACTTTGAATGTATTTTGACAGTTATACAAATCAAATTTTATATAATGAATGTTTTTAATGACTGTTGAAATTGCAAAGAGCGTGTGATAGATATGATGTTTTCATCGGTAGGATAAGGGAATGGGGTCACCCCTGTCTGCTTTGATATCTTCATTCTCAGTAGCTGAAACTAGACGAAACTGTGCAAAATTTTGTGGCTCACCAATCTGGCTGAACATTCTAGGCATAGGTGCTTAACTATCAGAGTTCCCTCATTAGTTGATGAGAAAAACCAACTCTTTCACACCTGTTTATATTTGTATGAGAGTCATAATTTTACCATTTGGATTATTCTTTACTAGTTTAGAGGTGCCATTTATTTTTTATTTTATTATTTTTTAAAGATTTTATTTATTTACTGGACAGAGAGAGACAGCCAGAGGGAGAACACAAGCAGGGGGAGTGAAAGAGGGAGAAGCAGGCTTCCTGCTGAGCAGGGAGCCCAATGCGGGGCTCGATCCCAGGACCCTGGGATCAGTACCTAAGCTGAAGGCAGACACTTAATGACTCAGCCACCCAGGTGCCCCTGGAGGTGCCATTTAGATATGAGGATTTACCTGACAAACTGTGTTGCTGAGGCGGTACACGTTATGGACTGTTCAAGCTTGTGTGGATTTGTTCTTCGTTTCCTGTCTGAGTTCAGAGTGACTGAAACTTTACCATTGTGGATGCTCTGTTTTATTTTATTCCTTTCCCCTGATTCGGTGTTTCATTTTCATTTCTGGTTCATTTCATATCTGGTTCACATAGATGGTCCACGTGGGTGCTAAGTTACTCCCCACTGGAGAGACAGCAGTGATTGGAAATTTGGTTCTACCATTTACAATTTGTTGATTTCTGCAGGTGGAGGGATAGGATGACAGAGTGGGTGTCTATTCTGAGCTCTAATCAGTTAAGACTTTCTAGGAGGGAGAACAACTCTTTGAGATGGAGGCCACAGAGTTTTTGTGTGGCTGTGGTTATTTTAGACCGGAGGCTGATATTGTAGAACTGAAGCTACACATTCTCGATGTTTTTTCATGTCTCTGTGTCCAAGTATGTAATTGAGAAAGGCTTCTTCCTCTAGTGTTAGTAGGATTCTGCAACCACCCCATCTCCAGAAGAGATTAACAAATTAGGTTGTTCATGTCTTAAAAGAGCTCTCTTTTGATCATTTATTGAAATAAGTATGTACTTATATAAATAAAATATTTCTGAATCTTCCCCCAAAGTGATGAAATTGAATTTCTCTTTTCTTTTTTCTGTTTTTTTTTGGATGTTAAGTTTTTAAAGTTTTTTTTTTTTAAATTTAATTTTATTTTTTCAGTGTTCGAAGATTCATTGTTTGTGTACCACTGGGGGGGTTAGGTGAAATTGAATTTCTAATAATTTAAGAGAGTTACAGCTAAAATGATTATTCTGATGCATTAGAAACATTTTAAGAACTCACATTTATATAAGTAAGATAAAGCTTTTTTTATTGTGTAAGATAAAGCTTTGGTGAATTGGACTGGTTTTCTCATTATGGTTTTCAAAAATAAATGTATGTTTTGTCTGATTCATCAGTATTAAGGATATTTAAGTACACATGTTATTTTACCTGGTTGATTTTCTCATTCATGAGGAGAATAGTGAGTCTGAACTTCCTAAAATTCTGAAGGTTTCATGATCAAATAAGCTAACAATACTCCTAAATATTGTTAAAGGTTACAAAAAGTAATTTGTGCTCAACTAAATTGAGTCATTATTCTAACAAACTTTTTATATCAGTAGTAATTATGTTTCATAGTGTGTCAATTTAAACATAATTTCTAAGGTCTCCAGGTAATTTAAAGTCTTAAGCTAATATTAAATTGAGCTAATTAATGGGTAATTCTTGGATATATTGATATTTTCTATGTAATATGGAATCCTGAAATATTAATGTCTAAGCATAATTTTAAGCTTGATATTTCTATATGCTATCTTTGGGTCATGTTAATAAATGGGTTCACTTTTGCCACTTTAAGAAGGTATAAAAGGGATGGGTGTGGGTGTAGAAAGTGTGTTAAACATATTCACAAACTATGTTACTCTGCTTAAACACTGCAAAATGATAGACAGTTGTCAATCATATACCCTTTAATTTTCTCTGTGAAATAGGAAATGTTCACATTGGTCCAAGTTATAATTAATACACATGGTTTAGACTATACTACAAGCAATGATAATAATAGTGAAATGCAAATGGATATGTGGCTTTGTTTTATCAGGAAAAAATACTTTTGTTCTACTATAAGAGTTTGTCTGCATACGGAATAAGAGCTTCGTGAAAGACAAGATCTGAAAAATAAATTTTATTTGCCTTGTTTTATAACAGCTGAATCTGAAAACAAGGCTTAAAATAAGTTAACATTTTAGCTAAGTTGGCTCATTTTTGATGGGCTTGTTTCACTGGTTTGCTGATTAATACTGTCGTTTCTAAGATGAAAGAGTATTCTATACTTTCTGTAAAATATGTCTACATAGCAGACAACTTGGGCCTACTAGAACAATTTTCTGTGCTTTATGTTGACTTTATTATGTCCTTGATTGTTTAAAAGACAAAAATCGAAAGAACAAAGTTCTCTCACTTGTGAAAGAGCTCGGGTTCTTTATGTGAGTGTATTACCTTTAATGTGTATTTCAAAATATTTTGTTGTCACTTTGATTAAATAGGTCACCATGCAGTTGGTTCTCAGACACCAATGATCCAACCAAAATCAAGTGCCCTAACTCTCCTCTGACAACTCTTTTGACTTTCCTTCACCAAGCCTGGATCCTATATTTAGAAAAAAAAATAAATGAAAATTTCAGGATATCTTTTACACCTAAAACTATCTTGGAGATTTCCCAAAGGTCCAGAGCAATCACAAAGATTTAGTTTTTACCATATAAAAAGAGAAATACTAGAAATAATTAAGTTTGTTTAATGTGTTAGGTCTCTCTTAAATTAGTTCAACGCTATTGCAGGAGCTACAGGGGAAAAGTCATCACATTAGAAGAGATGTGTAGCCTTTGCTTGTGTTTGTTGATGTACAGTGTTATTAATATAAATATTTCAGAAAGTCTGTGCCTTATGAGAAGACTCTGGGGGTTGGTTTTACTCTCAAGGGACACATTGATCAAACCCTTCTGAACTAATTATGCATCGTACTCCGATAGGGAGTTTATCCTGCCATATTCTTGTATTATTGATGGCAGTAATAAATTAACCACAATCATTAAGTATTTGAAATCTGCAGATACTTTTTGCCTTATTCCAGTGCTTGCCTGCCTGAAGGCCTTCTCATAAGATACAGACCAGCAGTTTTGCCTTTAGTTTTAGATCTTTGGTGGAAAGGATGATAGCAGGTGCTTTGAACTATTGACGTTTCTAAGTAGAGACACTTGGGAACAGGTTTCTGAACAGACATTGTTTAGATACCATCAAACTGTACCACCGGATTGAGGCAGGGTCCCTGGTTTCTTCCTGGTCTGGAAACAGATGACTTCCTCAAAACAGGCTGGCAAGCCTTGATTCAACAGAACAAGAAGACAAAAGAACCAATGACAAAAATTTTATTGTGATGAGTTGCTCGGAATTTTGCTGATGTTTTGTTAACACTCTATTTTTTTATATATATTAGGAAGCACTTTCTCTTTCTTTCTGAATCATTCCTAAGGACATTTAGTTAAGTACACTCTTCTTTTGTAAAGGAGAGGGAAACATTTTTAAATAATATCTGACTCTCACTGATCCCCCCAAATTTCCCAACTCTTATCAACTCCCTTTACTTCTCATGGCAAAATAGTTATTTAGGGGCGCCTGAGTGGCTCAGTGGGTTAAAGCCTCTGCCTTCTGCTCAGGTCATGATCTCAGGGTCCTGGGATTGAGCCCCACATCGGGCTCTCTGCTCGGCAGGGAGCCTGCTTCCGCCTCTCTCTCTGCCTACTTGTGATCTCTCCCTCTGTGTCAAATAAATAAATAAAATATTTTAAAAAAAAAGTTATTTAGCTAGGTTGAATATAAATCTATCCACTGTTTGACCAGAATAATTGAACTGGGCAGGCAAGGCCATTGAAGGAGTGTCATGTTTGAAAAGAATTCTGATTTTATCAGGAATAACAACTAATATTTCAAGAAAAAAGGGTGTCTTTCAGGGTTAACGTGGCTTAGGGTCCAGGCCTCACAGATGGTGAGGAAGGTCAATTCCTGGCAGGCCAAGAACCCCGGCAGGGCTGAGGGACCTCGAAGGGCAGAAGTCACCCAAGTTTGCAGGTACCATAAGTGACATCCAGTAGACAGTTTCTTGGACCTGGTTTCCTAGCTTCAGGATAGCAATTGGCACCGGCTTTAAAGATAAAATTCCATCTCCTTATGAAAATGTCCACACAGGATTTAATTCTGTGGCCTTGGTAATAACTCAGAATGGCATGGTTCTCAATTTACAAAGCAAATATATGGTTAATTAGCTTTCCCGCAACAGGCATGGAAATAAGAAAGCCAAACCCAATGAGACCAGCATTTTTGTGATTGAGTGTAATTCTAGGAGACAGTGTTTATGATCTCCAGGGCAAGCTGATTGGGAACATTTTTGAAAGCCTTTGAAATGGGCAGCAGATTACAGATTGTCATTTTTAACAGAATTCTGGAAATTGCCTAGCAGATCCTCGAGGGTTATCTCATTCTATAGGGGGCTGTGCCTTTATTGTCTTTGACTAGGCCATACTGTAGCTCTGTCAATTGCACCCAACTACTAGAAATGCAAATTAATTTTGTCTGATGGTGAGACAATTGATTTCTACTCTGCAAAAAGAAATGATCCAAGCATCATTACAAAGATTACATTTTGTGCCTCGGTTTGCACCCATCAGAAATTCATTTCAGTATTTCTGATGTTTTAGGTAGATGTGTTTTTCACGTTCTTCTTTGAGTCCGTTAAAGATATCCTTTTAATATTTTTTAAAGATTTTATTTATTTGTTTGAGAGAGCACACCAGAGTGGAATGAGAGGGAGAGGGAGAAGCAGACTCTCCGCTGAGCAGGGAGCCTGATGCGGGGCTCGATCCCAGGACCTGGAGATCATGACCTGAGCCGAAGGCAGACCTTTAACCAACTGAGCCACCCAGGCGCGCCTTGTCCATTTAATATTTGTGCGACAGTTATGACTTCATGAATTTGAAAGTGGTCCTTTTGAAAGATCATCCTTTAACCCTTTATAAGTAAACAGGGGCCTACAGGTAGTGGGCTGGTTGTACAGGGAATCAGAGGCCAGCCCGGAGCGCTCTAGTGTCCTAAATCATAAGATGGTGATTCTGTCTGGTTCATTTCACTCACCCAATGCCAACCAGCTCACTGAACTTGCATGTTAGTCCATGCTTCAAACATTCTGTCAGTAGTTCTGGTTTGAGGCTTGCAGTGTTGGGTAAGGAAGCATCAACTTTGGAATTAGCCCACCTGACCAATCCAATGGCTCATCTAAATAACTTTAAAACATAAGATGGAAATTACGGGAATGTAATACTGGACAAGATTTTATAGATGATATTTTAGTGAAGAATCCCCAAGTGGGAGTTCTGTGTTCAAGTAAAAAAAAAAAAAAAAAAGTGTGTTAAGTGAAAGGCTTGAAGCTGTGACACGAAGGCCAACATTCACGTAGTGAGTAGAAAAACAGGGACGAGGAAAATCAAGCCAGAGAGAAGAGAGTATAGAGGAAGAGCACTTCTCGAATGTATGTCTTGGATCCTTATCCTGTGTTTGAGTCAGCTTAAATCTTATCCTCTTTCCTTTGTTTCACGGGGAACTACCAACCGTAATATTCTGACATCTGAAGTTTTCCCAGATTGAAGTTGGAGGAATGAAGAAGGCTTTGTGAGATTGTCTGCAGTGTTCTGCCCAGTATTTAATGCACAATTAGTCAAGGACCCAATTAGAATGCAAGCAAAACTGAACGTATGGTTAATTAAAGCAACTGGACAGTGACGCTGAGAGCTGGCAGCTCTGGGACCTCAGGACAGTGAAGTTGGAAAATGTGGTCCATTAAGAGTTGCTCATAACCATTGTAAAGTTTGTTCTTTGGAGAAGAGTTTGTGCAGAATAATGACTAGTTATTAAAATAGGTATTTTAGGATCTTGGCTCAAAGTTGAGTTGCTAACTAGAATGTGTCCTGTGCCTTCATGTATAGGAGATTACTGTGAATGTCTTTATCTATATAGAGTCACCGGGGGTAAAATGGAAATGTGGAATGTAGAGCAAGTGAGGGGCTTGTTATTGAGAAAATAATCGAAAAAACCCAGAAGAGATCATTTATATCAGATGTTTCTATAACCTTCTAAAATGACATATTCAATAATTAGGAGAAACCAGATTCAGATTCAGATTTACACGCCTCTACTGAGCACCAACTGTATGCCGAGTCCCCATACTAAGACAATTTCATTGTTTCATGAGAATACATTATATGTTCTCATCGGACCAATATACTGACCAGAGATGACCATAGGATTACCAAATGTTGGGTCTGGAAGAATCATTGGAAACCATCTGGCCCACTTTGTAAGCTTTTTCTTGAGGGGAGAAGTAAGGAATATTTTGGTGTCTTATGAGACCTGTGAATCTTTTATGTAAAAAACAAACAAACAAACAAACAAACATATGTAATCCTATTCCAAAATTTGCCAAGTTTAACCAGAATTCATGAGCTATATTCATACATCTTGGGTTAAAAAGCCCTTAATCCAGTTGCCTCAACTTATATGTAAGAAACTAGCTTGATATGGCTCTGGGCAACCAGCCAGTTACTGGGGAGCATGGACTGAGTTCCAGAGTCCAGCACAACTCTTGTCACCCTGCCCATCCTCGGCAATTCTGGACCATTCAGTGTTGGGTGTTAGGTTTAGCTCTGTTGGGTTGTTTTGATGAATCAGCAGACAAAATATTTCAAAGATAGCATGTATTTCTGGCCCTCTGTGACAGTTGTATAATAGCTCATTGAAAGCTACTCTATGGCATTTTGTATGGGAGGACACATCCTATCAATATTGCATAAGGCCTGTGACTTGCCCTGCTTATTCTTCAGAAGAGCTAATGGGCAGTCTTCTCTAACCTGAGAGGAAACAACTATCTCAATCTGATTGCCAATTGGAGGATTAATTTGGTAATTTTATGTTTGATCACTGCTTTTGGAAGTGCTCCAACTGTCTGCAGTCACACCGAGAAGGAATTATGATGAGTTATGTCTTGTTTCTAATGATGAAAGTGGCAAAGTGACCATTTCCTCTCTAATTATCATGTAAATCATGTCACATCTATTGCTGGGCTTCTGTGATAGAGACTTCTGGTCTTCACCAATATTGGGTTCTTTATTTTCTCTTGGGTGATTGAGAGGATGAAACTTCCCAGTCCCACAGGGGTTAAGCAGGACATGTCGGTCCATGATTTCAAGTGAAAGTAACAAGGGTCATTTTCAGAACAAAGCATTTAAAATCTGAGTAATGGAAAAGAGTTACATAAAGGGTGGACTGGATTTTAGGTTTGCAACGGTATTTGCAAAGGTGCAGGCTGAGTTTTAAGAAAGCAACAAGGGATGGTGGTATACTCTGGGTCTGATGACTTTGGGGAGGCATTACAGAATCTAGGCTTTAAGAGACCAGAGAAGGGGGCAGTTTCCAGAACACAGAGAGAGAGGGAAAGAGAGAGCAAGTCCTGGTGGTCAGAAGAGGGGTGCAGAGGGCTACCATGACCCCATGGAGAGTGAATGGAGGAATTTCACCTGAAGTCTCTCAAGTTCTGCCCTTGGATATCTTGCTGGCATTCCCCATTGGTCAAGTTCGTTGAAGACACCATCCTGCAGAGCAGACTTCTGTGACTCAGAACAGGCTAGAGGGTGCTGGGAAGGGCCTCTGGAAGGGCAAAGGGAGATGCCCAGCAGAGAAACCCTTGGTGCTCTCTTCCCCTGCAGCAGCCATTATGGGGCTCAGGTTTACAGCAGCTGGAATGCTGAGCCCCCGCCTCCCCTCCACCATTGTGGAGGACAGGGGTCCTGAAGGGTTGTTGGTCCCACCACCAATAATGTTGCATGAGCAGGAAATGCTCTTGTTGTGTTAAATCAGTGAGATTTTGTTGTTGTTTGCACTTGGCTGATAAACCAACCTCTCCAAATTGGCACTTCACTGGGGAGGAGTTTTGATGTTCTTCTTGTTAATGTGCAAAGACAAGAGTTCCTTCAATGCCTGGGTGGAGGCGTGAAATGGATCTCCTTGTTTCTCTGTGGTTTATGAAAGCTTCATTAGTCCACATGGGGATATTGTTACTGGCTCGACGTCACCTCAAGTCTCCAGTGAGTCATGTGGTCAATATTCTCGTTCATGCCTTTTGGAACCTTTCAGTACCTGGAGATTTAATGCCTAAAATATGCATATACTGTGTACGATCAATAATTCAAATTTTGTCCAGTGTTAGCCACAGCACTGTGCCATGGTCAATTTTTCAGAGTTATTGATCACCCTTTTATCCACTTAACCTGAGTCCTTCTTTGGAGACAGCCTTTAGCACTGGGATCTACACTCTAGTGGGAATGACCATGCTGGGCCATTCTCCAGAGTTGACATCACATTTCACAAGAGCAACTCTTGTCCTATTGATAAGCTGGCTGGGCCACAACTTAATAATGTGTGAGTTCTTTCTCCCTGTTCATTCTTTTTACATTCGTATCCTAGTCTCCCAGGAAAAATTCTATACCTATCAGACCTGTTCCTGAACCTTCCGTGATACAGATCTTGGAATCCGGAGAATGTATAGAGAGAAGAAAGCTTGAGAAGTAAGAGAGAGAGAGATTTCATTCAAGAGCTTCAGTTTATCTTCATAATAGAAAGCTAAAAAGCAGGAAATAGGAGGAGACTCAGGAAAGTGTCCCCAGGCTGGATTAGGGGAGGCATTTTTAGTGTCTGGTATTTGAGAAGCTCTGGAGAAGCCAGAGGCATGAGAGATCTACAGAGGAGTAGAGGAGTTTGAGAATTTTTTCTAAGTATTATGAATGAGCTCTTCCATAATGCTGAGCCTGCCATATGTTTGGAATCCCCTTTGAACATGTCAAACCACTGGATTATAGTTTTGAAAATTCAAACCTATGCTCAGATGGTATCACCTGAGAACCTTGGATTTATTTGTTTTAAAAATTTGGTTTATATTCTGGAACATAAGCCAAATTTTCTCTTTTCAAAGTTAAGCATTTAGATAACTTCATTGTCTGTTTAACAGAAGACTGAAAAGCCGGCAGATAGCAACTGCCTCCATTTTCCTCCATCAAACCTAGAAACTCATCTGCAACCACTTATATCCATCATTTCCTCCCCACCTCCCGTTACAGTGGAAGACATGTCTTGTATCGCCACCCATAGCGTGTCTCTCCATCTCTGTTCTGGATTCATACCAGCTCCTGAAGGACCTTGTGACACTTGTCTCCTAGATGATCTAAATGGTCAACTCTGTCCTCTTCACTGGCTTTTTCAGATTTCAGATTAACACTTTCCTCTCTTCAAAACAAATTTGCTAACATTTCCCTGCCATCCCATTTCTTGCTTCTCTTTTTTAGTCCAGCTTCTTGAGAGGGGGTGTCTCACTTGTTTTCCCAACTTCCTCACTTTGAACTCACCCCTCTTTAACACATTTTGAGCTGATCTCTGTCCCCACTATTCCAGTAAACATATTCAGGACCCCAGTGGTATCTGTTTTGCAAGATCCAAGGCTCATCCTTCTACCTTGCTCCACCTATCAGCAGACTTTGGCCCCTTGGATTACACCCGCCATCTTGAAATTTTCCCTGTTAACTATCATAAAAGTGAATTCTCCTGGTTTTCTTTCTCTTTGGCTCTGGACTTAGTCTCCTGTGTAGATTCCTCTGCTGCCCTCCTTAAGATAGTATTCCTTGGAGTTCTTCCCTAAATTCTCAATTTATACACTTACCTTGGGTGCTGTCATACTTACTGACCTCCATCTGCATTCATATAGATGACCTCCAAATCTTTGTTACCAATAAAATCTCTCCCTTGAGATGCAGACTGATATATCTACAAGATCTACAAGAATCATCTCCCCATTACAAATACAACATGTCCAAATCAGGAGTCCTTTTATATGCCCACCTGTAACATTTCACACTCAGCCACAACATCTCGTACTCCGCACCTCATTGAATGGCTATCATCCACCCAGTTGTCCAAAGCCATTGTGATTCCCACTGACTCTATCCCTCCTCCAGTTGCCAACTCCTAGCAATACCACCTTCTAATCTTTCCTAGAGTTCACCCGCTTTTCTCCATGCCCACGGTCACGATCCAAGGTCAGGCCACTGCCTCTCTTACCAGAGTTCCTACCTGGTCCGGCCACAGCCTTTTGCATCCAAGTCGTTCTCTGTACTGTACCTGGAAGGAGTTTCCAGTAACACAAAAGTGATCTTATCAATTGCTTGGTGTCACTTTAAACTTTGTAAGATAAAATTCCCTGTAAGATGAAGTTTGCAACGTCTATCATTCTCGTCTCATCTCTCATACAGAAATCTGTATTTTGAACTTTGAACAAGTGGCTTTATCCTTTATCTAGTGCAGACAGAGATTTTAAAGTTTCTATGGAACTTCACCATGACAGTTTACATGTTTAAAAGGCATGATGGGAGTCAAAAATGGAGAATTTAAACATGATAAGCACTGAATGTTGAAATGGGTGTAAGACTTGTGTTTAGGTTTCATTTTTGCCTAGTGTGTAACCTATCCCAGTCACAGGATCCAGGGAGTAGAATGTGGACATCGTTGGACATCATTATTCTGCCTACCATAGCTATGAACACTCAGACAAAATTGTCTTCCCTGTTGGAGCTGATAATCTAGTGATACCATGTGAGATTCAGCTACTCCTCAATGTACGCCCAAGCCTGTAATAAATAATCTCCTTGATTACGAATGTATTTCCTGACCCCCACTGGCAAGTTTCAATGAACACACTATATATATAGTGTGTGTGTGTGTGTGTGTGTGTGTGTGTGTGTGTGTGAATGTATCTCGTTTCCAGGGTTGTGATCCCACCCTGCTGAAAAGAACACCTAGGCTTTATCCCATATTTTTCTAGTCCCATTTTATTTTCTATAGAAACTAAAGAACCTGGCATTTAATTTAGTAATTTTCCTTACACATATTGAAGGAGAGCCTCTGACCTCTGAGCCTCGTTTTGGAAACTGAGAAGGAGAAGGAGAAGGTGTGCAGAAGTATGGAAATTGCAAAGGTGCAATTAATACAGACAAAACCAGTGCAATATCATGTCTTAAAGAATCTAAAAAGTGTCAAAGTGTGTGCTTTCCAGGATCCAAGCTGAAGATGTTCAAAGATGGGAGAAAGCAGTGTGGCTTGAGCTGGTCTTGGACAGACAGGGAGAAGGAAGATAGTCATGGGTAGAACCAGGTTGCAAGGCTGTCTGGTCTAACATTTTTGGCAAAGTATTCAAACACGAATGATCCAGAAGAGTAGGTGATAACAAATTAGATGCATTTGGCTTTAAACTCTGTTATTTTAAAAATGTTTTCTTTTGAAATTGTATTCCATTTAGGAAAATATAAAAAGGAAATTGCATGTCCTCAACATAAAAAGGCACTAGCAATTTTCTGTATTTTAAAATCAGTTCCAAAGAGAATATTCTCCCCCCTGCCACTCCTCCTCACCTGCCTTCTAGTAACATCCCCCCCAGGATATCTATCTAAATCCCTAAACTGATGGGATTTCCTTGGTCTGGAGGAGAGATCTTAGGACCTTCTGGAAGGAAGTGCCAATTCCATGTCATGTACAATTTGTGACACTGCTTAGGTCGCGTAAAATATTCATATTTATGCAATTTTGTGGTGTCTAATCCACACTCATTTATATTTCCATGATTTCCTGGTAATGACACTGATTATGCAGTTGGCAGAGAGGCGTGAAGTGACAGTTACGATGATTTTGTCAACAGTGGGGTGTTTGACTGTAAACTGTTCCTGACAAGAAATCCTCCACGTTAATTTGTTTTCTCCTTGTTGCCAGTAGAAAAGTCTCAACGGAGACTGTGAAACTTAAAATCTCTGACGTCATTAGCGTCCAGAGGGGCAATCCAGGGAGAGGGAGAAGAGGGAAAAACAGGGAGTTGCTTCTGGCACTAATTAACAGTAAAGACGAACAAGATAGCCGGTAAAGTTAATCTGGAACTTTTTTGCAAGTAGAGTCTCTTCTGTGGATTGTCTGGTTGGAGAAAATGGAAGTGGGATGAGCTCAGTTGCTGCTCTGCATCACCTGTTGTCTTCACGCATTGGCGACTGCAGGTCTCCCTTCTGACTGGTCCCTACCATGATGCTATTTTTGCTAATCGTGTCACCCAGGCTGTGCCCTCAGGTGAATGGATGGCTCTTCCCTCTGTCTCTCTGACTCTACCTCACTGACTTCTTCTTGTCAGGTCTAATCTAGGCGCGTAGCCTTCATTCATCTTTTTGGTTTTCTCTGCCTCTGCCATTTAGAGCTTCAAGCAGATGAAGTGTTTTAGGCTCTACTGTGAATGACATCTGGGGAGAGTCAGCCCAGCCTCCCCAGATGGATGGAAGTTTCCTTTTCAAGTCTTCTCAGCCCACAAGGTTATTACTGTGGCACGCCAGGAATCTGAGTGGAAATAAAGTCCATCCATGGAAAATAGAACAACCCAGTTATTTTTGGTTTTGTTGTTGTTGTTAATCAACACTGAACCTCGTGTTGTTTTTCTTAGCTATAGAAGTGAGAAAAACTAGGAACTTAGGGTCAAATTCAAAGATACTCGTCCCTTCTGAAATATCTGCTCCCCGCCCCCAAACTTGATGTTTTCATCTGGGTTAGCATGTGGCTGGGAAAGCAGGCAAATGCCACATTAGGGAGACTGAAGTTAAGTGTACAGGTATTTCTGGGGGGAGTACAATTGTTGGGTGAGGGGCTTACAGCCTGTGTTTTGCATGCTTCGGGAGTAGGCGTGCAGGTAGGAGTTTATCTCTATGACATCTGGCTCAAATTTCAGGAGGGTGAGTCTCAGCCAGTGGGTGAGGCGGGGGAGTCCCCCCTTTCCAGGCCTATTCATTAAAGATCATGTGTTCGCAAAACACTGAGAAATTAACAGGAAATCTTTTCTTTGAAATCTTGTTTGTGCTGCCATATGGTATGTGACACAGGGGAGAAAGCCTCATTAATGATGACATTTGCTCTGTGGAGAAATCCCACCTATAAGAGGAGGCATCTGAAGACCGAGAGGAGCACCTGCAGCCAGAGGAACTTTCAGGGGTTAATCGGCTTGCCTCCTCCCTGCCGCACTGCATTCAAGTCAGAAATTGGTTGGCCTGTTTCACAGATGTGGGACAGAGACCCCCACAAGTGTGGTATTCGCTGGGTATCCTGGACTAGCCAAAGAGAGATGATAGCACAGGTCTCCTATCTGCCCTAGAAGCCAGTCTCATAGATCTGTTTTCCAATGTACACAAAATAAAATCACTATTTTTTTTCATGTATATCTTCCTTTTGGTGATTTTCTAAGATCCCACAAAAAACCTCATTTTAATGCATGTATGTCAACATTCAACATTAATAACATTTGTCATCCTGGGGAAAGAGTAGGTGTATTGCCGTCGATCAGCAGTTTAGAACATCCCGCATCCATTGGCAACTTCCAGGCACTGGTTTCAATGAGACACTTTGGAGGCTTGTGGGCTGAAAAATTCACTAGAGCAAGAGATGGAAAGTGTGGGTCACACTGACCAACTGTGGGCCTTTGGGGGAATCTCTTAACTTATTTGGATTTCTGTCTCCAATGAGTAAAATGAAGAGATTAAAATAGATGATCCCAGAGATTTCCTTCTGATTTTAAAGTTCTCTGAGTTCATGGGTGAGGAAGAAGAGTGGTTGACTTCCCGTCACCCTCTGGGACTCTGCGTTAGCAATGATTTCTGGTATTTCAGTGGAGGAAAAGATATAATGACCCTGCCCAAGTGGCAGGGGCTGGTTGATGAAGAAAGGCCTGGGGAGAGAGAAATACCTAATTCCTGCTCAGGATTTAATGAGAGGTTGCTTTGGGGCTAAGCTCTGTTTATAATAAGTCCCACCTGGGACTGACTGTATTGTTAATAAATGTCTTTGAGTTCCTCTGCCACCACCAGGATGCATCAAAAGAACTAATTACTCAGATTTTTGTTTAATGGTGCTTATCTAAATAACTTAGGAGCTTTTGAGTGAAAACAATAAAAATGCAAATGATTATGGTGCAGTGCAGTGTAATAAGGATATTTTCATAATCAGAAGTGAAGGAGTAGCAAAGCCAGCAGCAATAACCCACTGGTGGGTATTACTTCTCGAAAGTTCTGCCAGGTTTCAAGGCACTAGGGACCCATACTAATGGGTCTCTAACTTCTGCCCCTTAACCCCCACCTGCTCCAAGAAGCGTGGATGCTCCAAAAGCTGATCTTGGATCTCAGAAGGCAATTGGGTGGCATGTTCTGCAGGTATCATATGCACTAAAAAATTCCACAACTTAAGTGGTTGTTGCTCTTCAGTATAAATTTGTCTTTAACTAAGTTCTGTTAATTTGTTAGTTTTGAGAGTCTTGGAAAAGTACATTCCATGCTCATGGATCAGAAGAATAAACATTGTTAAAATGTCTATACTGCCCAGAGCAATCTATACTTTCAATGCCATCCTGATCAAAATTCCACCGGTTTTTTCAAAGGGCTGGAACAAACAATCCTAAAATTTGTATGGAACCAGAAAAGACCCTGAATTGCTAAGGAAATCTTGAAAAAGAAAAACAAAGCTGGGGGCATCACATTGCCTGATTTCAAGCTTTAGTACAAAGCTGTGATCACCAAGACAGCATGGTACTGACACAAAAACAGACACATAGACCAGTGAAACAGAATGGAGAGCCCAGATATGGACCCGCAACTCCATGGTCAAATAATCTTTGACAAAACAGGAAAAAATATCCAGTGGAAAAAAGTCTCTGCAATAAATGGTGCTGGGAAAACTGGACAGCTATATGTAGAAGAATGAAACTTGACCATTCTCTTACACCATACATGAAGATAAACTCAAAATGGATAAAAGACCTCAACGTGAGGCAGGAATCTATTCAAACCCTAAAGAAGAACATAGGCAGTAACCTCTTCGACATCAACTATAGCAACTTCTTTCAGGACATGTCTCCAAAGGCAAAGGAAACAAAAGCAAAAATGAACTTTTGGGACTTCATCAAGATAAAAAGCTTCTGCACAGCAAAGGAAAGAGTCCACAAAACAAACAGACAACCACAGAATGGAAGAAGATATTCGCAAATGACACTACAGACAAAGGTCTGATATCTAAGATCTATAAAGAACTCCTCAAACGTGACACTCACAAAACAGATAATCACATCAAAAAATGGGCAGAAGACATGAACAGACACTTCTCCAAAGAAGACGTACAAATGGCTGACAGACACATGAAAAAATGTTCATCATCTTTAGCCATCAGAGAGATTCAAATCAAAACCACACTGAGATACCACCTTACACCAGTTAGAATGGCCAAAATCAACAAGGCAGTAAACAACAAATGTTGGAGAGGATGTGGAGAAAGGGGAACCCTCTTACACTGTTGGTGGGAATGCAAGTTGGTGCAGCCACTTTGGAAAAGAGTGTGGAGATTCCTTAAGAAATTAAAAATAGAGCTACCCTGTGACGCTGCAATTGCACTACTGGGTATTTATTGCAAAGAAGCAGATGCAGTACAAAGAAGGGCCGCATGTACCTCAATGTTCATAGCAGCAATGGCCACAATCGCCAAACTGTGGAAAGAACCAAAATGCCCTTCAACAGATGAATGGATAAGGAAGATGTGGTACATCGTATACCTCCATCAGAAAGGATGAATACCCAATTTTTGTATCAACATGGACAGGACTGGAAAAGATTATGTGGAGTGAAATAAGTCAAGTGGAGAGAGTCAATTATCTTATGGTTTCACTTATGTGTAGAGCATAAGGAAAAACATGGAGGGCATAGTGAGAAGGAAGGGAAGGGTGAATGGGGGAAAATCGGAGGGGGAGATGAACCATGAGAGACTGTGGACTCTGAGCAACAAACAGGATTCTGGAGGGGAGAGGGGTGGGGGGTTGGGCAAGCCTGGTGGTGGGTATTGAGAAGGGCACATATTGCATGGAGCACTGGGTGTGGTGCATGAACAATCAATCTTGTGACACTAAAAAAATAAACATATTTGGGGGAAAAAAAAGTGCGTTAGGAAAGAGGTGTCTCTACATGGTGCCTTCCTAGTTGCATTGAAAAATGATGCATGAAATCGTAGTGTGTGTTAACGAGGCATTACAGTGCGAAGGCCCCAGCTGTGTTGCTGGCTTTGTTACTTCTTTTCTCCGTCTTTGGGGCAAATTGCATAATCTCTCGGGGCTTCATTTTCTCAGCATTTCTATTCACCTTCAAATCGGTCCTAGGAAAAAGGCTTTGTGGTGGGAAATCCTGTGCAGGAGAACACTCTGTTGACAGATGTCTCGTTTATTTCAGTATATGAAGTGACTGAGAAAACTTTGATACATTTCCCAAACTTTGTAAACCTCAGGACCTCTCTGAGGAACATGAGCTGGATGACCTCTCCAATCCCTCTCAGGGCCATGGGGGGTTCCCCAAGGTGCAATTCCTGCACAGTTGAGCAAAGCTACTGAGAGATGAATTAAATCCAATACCAAAGTTAACCTGCTTTAAAAAAGACCTTGAATTCTGGAAGGACTCATTGAGTTGCTGTATTTCACAGAATCTAAAATGCCACTGGTTATAAAAGGCACCATTATTTTATGTACTTCTAAGAAAAAAAAATGCTGCTAGTTAAACTATGACGTGGCTTCGGTTATAAGACTCGTCCTGATTTAGAGAGGTCTTACAGTCCCTGAATTCAAGGAGCGCTTGTGGAATCCGTTGGGGAAAGCTTCTGCCACCAGGCTTGTAAGGAGGAGCACGCCGAGGGCATTGGAGGGATTCATGCACTGAAAGACTCTACACTCATATCTCCTACATCAAATTTTTGCATGAATAAATTTCACCATAACTCTAAGGCATCGCTGGGCATCTTCCTGGCCTTTGAGGGATGAAGCCACTAAGATATAATACGATTGTGTAGCACCAAGGGTGGGTGAATTCCAGTGGTTTTTTGGATGCTGGTATGCATTGATGTGGCTCTTTATAGTCATAACTACTTTAAAAATATTATTTATTGGGACACCTGGGTGGCTCAGTCAGTTGAACGTGAGACTCTTGATTTCAGCTCCGGTCATGATCTCATCGTCATAAGATCGAGCCCTGCATCAGACTCTGACCTCAGCGTGGAGTCTGCTTAAAATTCTCTCTCTTTCTCTCCCTCTGCTCCTCCCCCCTCGTTCACTCCCACATGCTCTCTCTCAAATAAATAAAGTCTTCAAAATATGTAGTTTTATGTATCAGTCCTTAATTTTACTAATTCCATCTTTGAATGAGGAAGCTGGACTCTAGTTTGGATTCCCCACTGTCCAATAAGTGGTCCCTCCGAGGGCAGGTTAGGGAACACCCCTCCCAGGGAACGTTAGCCGTCCCACCTGGAGAAGGCGCCTGGGACCAGATGAGCCAGGAGGCCACTCACTGTTCCCTGCGAGAGTGACCACCTCACCAGGAAAAAGCACCAGAGGAAAGACAGCTGGTTCTGAATGCACAGGACAAGCAGGGTACGTGTTCTCCAAATAAGGGGATATTAGTCTCTTGGAAAAGAAGAATATGGAAGTGACCAAGCTTTATTCCCGTAGCAGCTAAAGGCAGTCTTCTGTTGTTTCTAATTTCTAGCTTTTTCTAGAAACAGACAAGTGTTGAAGAAAATTTGTTTTTGTTGTTGTTTTTCTGAACTGAGTTAAAACAGAAAAATATGGCAATGTTAGATTGGCTTTTTCCGGCAGCTTGACATGGGAATTACTGCTGGAGCTTATCTCTATAGCATGAGAAAGAAAAAAAAAATTGAACGCAAGCCTTGGCAAATGTGAACAGAGGGAGCGAGGTTCCTACTGGGATATTTGAGGGTCTAAAGACCCATCTGCACAGAAACTCGTTCCCTGTGGACCCTGCTGCAGCTAGTGTTTGGTTTGTTAGTCATTCCTTTGAATCAGGACATGAGATTTTAAGGCAGCGTGGGTTCCGGAAGGCATGGTGCATGAAGTAGGACTCCCCTTCACTACCTTAGCCTGAACTGGTCACTGGCTAGTGCTCCCAAAGAAACAGAAATGTATGGTGAATTTGAAGACTATAATAATCTTTGCTAGATGGGCTAGTGACAGAAGCCATTCTCAATGAGACTAAATAAATGCGATATTGTGACAGTAATTGTGGATTCCATATGGGACCCAAAGTAAGAAATGTGCTTGGGCTTCAGGAAAGCCTGGATCCAGGGACTGGAAAGGTGGGGGGTGTTCCTTTCCCTGACCTCCTCTCTCCCGTCTGCCTCCTCCTCTTCTCTGCTTCATTTATCAGGGAATGAGGCAGCTACTGGGGGCCGAGGGCTACCTGCCCCCCAGCCCAGGACACACAGAGAGAGACTGGCTTCTCGTTTCCGGCCGCTGCTCCTACCTGGCCCTGCTTGGATCAGGCTCTCATCCTTGGACTTAGAAATTCTGACAAGGAGAAGGGTGGAGGAAGCAGTCATTTCCCGGGAAGCAAAAAAAAAAAAAAAAAAAAAAAATGGCCAAACCAGATGCTGAAGAGAAAAAAACCTCGACTCTTGCAGGAGGAGAGACAGAAAAGAGGAGAAAGGCAGAGTTGCGGAATGATTAGTGTTCTTTAAACCGCAAGAATGAGAGCAGCAGGAGCATTGTGGGTCTGGGTGGGGAGATCCGGGTGAAGAGTGCCCCGTGCAGGTGCTTTTCTGTGGCATCCCGGGCTCTGTGTCGTGGTCGGGGTGTGGGCTGTGGGGGTGGTGGGCCAGGCTTCAGGTCCCGGTTGCCTCGGCTTCCCATCTACAAACCTGAGATAAAAGTGTATGTCCTCCCCCTCTCCAGGCACTCGGGTAGGGAGCATTGGGCTGGGATTTTGCTGGATACACAGCTTAGCACGTGGTAAATCATAAGGGTACCACATGTGATAGATAAATCACCAGAGTTCATCGTGTTGGACCAAGTATCATGTGGGGTTTCGTCTTTTAGAAAAATCGATTTTATTTCGTCCCGTGTCTGTGTTGTCTGTGTTGTCATATGTTTTCTTACACCTTGGTGATAAAAAAATATATCAACTTTCCTTTCAGTCAATACTTACAGAAGTTCTCAGGCACTATTTTGGTTCAGATACAAGGTAATGAATTGAGATGTTAAAGTCAGTTCATTTCAGTGAAATTTATTCCAAGCAAAGAAGGGTGCTGGAGGTGGGGGCAGGGGGACGGTTTCCACTGGTATGAGAAAATGTTTCCAGATATCAAGTGGCAGAGGAAAGTTAGGAATAATTATGTGGCAAAACTACTTCTTTATTAAAGTTTAAAGCTTCATAATATGCTTTTGCCAGAAAAAAAAAAAGCAATGCAATTTTTTTTTTAAAGATTTTATTTATTTACTTGTCAGAGAGAGAGCACAAGCACGGGGAGCGGCAGGCAGAGAGAGAAGCAGGCTCCCCCCTGAGCAAGGAGCCCGATGCAGGACTCGATCCCAGGACTCCAGATTCATGACCTGAGCCGAAGGCAGACGCTTCACTGACTGAGCCATGCAGGTGTCCTGCAACGCAATTTCTTTTTAATATTTTGTTTTGTTTTTTGTTTTGTTTTGTTTTGTTTTAGCAATGCAATCTTTTAAAGATTATGTTCTCTCCTTTTTGGAGGTGATGATAAGCTGCTTTAAAATGGGGTGAAAACCTGAGGCCAATTGCTACTTGCAAAAGAAAGCAGAGGGGCTGTGGCCATTTGTGTGCATGTGCAAATCCTTCTTGTGAGATTTATTGGGGGTCAGGTTTAGGTGCAGAGGCCCCAAGCTTGACTTTTTGAGCCGCAAGCTAACAGTTGCCTGAGGCTAAGCTGCTTTGAAGCCAAATGCAGATGTTTTGGGTTTCATCTCCCCAATGTCATGTTTCACTCTTCTTTTAAAGTTTTCCCAGATCTCTGCTGGGTTCAGATCTGCTCTTTTTTTTTTTTTTTTCCAAAGCAAGCTCCATGCCCAGTGCGGACTCCAATGTGGGGCTCAAACTCATGACCCTGAGATCAAGACATGAGTTGAGATGAAGAGTCAGATGCTTAACTGACTGAGCCACCCAGGGGCCCCCAAACCTCTTCACAATTTTGAATCCTGAATCTTCTCCACTGAGCCCCGCAGTTTTAGTAGGGTAACTCCACAGACTTTTTCTGTAAAAAGGGCCAGATAGTAAATATTTTTGCCTTGTGGGCCTCATTTGGTTGTGGTTACCACGACTCAGCTCCGCTGTGGTCACACAAAAGCCACCATAGACAATGCCCATGTGAATGGGCATGGCCGTGTTCCAGAAATTCCGTTTGAGCAATAGGGTGGGTGAGATTTGGCCCACTGACCGTAGTTGGCTGACCTCCGAGTCACACCGTTGGTAAAATGCAGTGGTTTCTATCACACAGTTACTTGGTGCTGTGGGTGCAAAATGAACAAACCTCTTAAAATTTCTGAAAAGCGGAAGAGAGTTTTATTCAAGCCCAAGTGAGGACAGCTGTCTGGGGCACACAATCTTCACAAAGGACAGCAAGCCCTGAGAAGGAATGCTTAATATGGGTTGTGCATGTTTTTTGTTACATCAAGAGCTACAAATCATCACGATAAAGGACATTCCAGAAAATGATAAACTTTAGCTTATGCTTCTAGTATGTGCAAGGTTGCAGGCTTCGGAGGTGTGGCAATGGAACCCAGGGAGATTTTCACTCTTATCTTTAGTTAGAAATGTTTCTTTTAGGTTATTTGCTAACCAAGCAGATGTACAATGTGTGCTTGGCAGAAACAGAGCCTGTGCTTTGAAGTTTGGTTAAGTCACTCTGACCTTGGTCAATGTCGAAGTGTAGCTTCCCTCGGAGCCCAGCAGCAGGGCCCCCATGCATAAAAAGTTGAAAGTTTCCTTTATCATTTCTCTCTTTGGATCAATAATCTTTCCTCAGAAAGCACTGATAATCAACCTTATTTTTTATGTCTCTTGGTGCCAAGGTGACTGGGTTGGGCCCATCAAGTCCCTTGTTGCTAAGGTCACCATTGGAGGGAAAGTCATATAAATCATGGGAAGCTTAAAAAATGATACATCTTTTTCTATTAAAACCAGTTGCAACACAGTACGTGTGCTTTTAGATTGTCTACTTTTACATTTGCTATAAAATTTATAATAAAGATACACGAACAGTGAAAGAATTCCGATAAGTACCATTTGAAGGAACCAAAGTGATTTTGGAGTTTCCTTTATCAGCTGGAATGGTTATTTTTAGGGGTTCTTAGACGGTTATTATCCCAACCTGGCTCGGGTATTATACCCAGTTATTTAACCAAACCCTAATTACGTTTTGCTGGGAAGGGCATTTTGTCTGTCTGATGTGATCATCATCTATGATCAGTTAATTGTTAGTAAAGGAGATTATCTTCAATAATGTGGGTGGGCCTCATTTAATCAGTTGAAGACTTTAAGAAGAAGAATAGAGAGGGAAAAACCCTGAGGCCCCTTTAGGAAGAAGAATTTTGCCTCAGCAATGCAATATCTGCCTGAGTTTCTAACCATTGGCTTGCCTTAGAGATGTCGAACTTGTCAGCCTCCACAGTCATGTGAGCTAATTCACAGATATATCTCTTATTGATTTCTTTCTCTGGAGAACCCTGCCTGATCTAGAAAAAATATGCCTAATGCATTATTTCTTACTCTGAAGACTCACTCTCCTTTACTGTGTTATTATCTTTACATATTTATTTGTTTATTCATCTGGCCACCCATCCATTCTTTTAACAATCTTTTCCATCTAAGTAAATGGTACCACCATGCACAAGTTATTAAAACTGGAATCCTCGAAGGTACCCCAGCCTCCTGTCTTTGCCTCTGAAGCATATTTCCTTCCCACCCTCACCCCATTTCCATGGCGCTGCCCCATTCTGAGCCCCCTTCTGGATAAAAGAACCTAAGGTAGAATTTTTCTCTGGGTTCTTTCTGAGTCTCTTCTTCATGTTGCCATGACATTTGGAATCCATATGCATTGAAATCATCCTTCCAAATTTGCAAGATTAATATCTAAAGACATATGCAGAAGAAGAGCAATTGTTACCACTATAAGCTATGATTTGATATTGGTATATTACACAGTATACCTTTTTTAATAAATAGAAATAAAGAGTTGGCATTTATATTTTTATACTCTTAATTTCCTCTCCTAGGATTTCCTCTTCTGCATATGTTCCTTCTTTATCTACCAGCCTACCATGAGAACATTTTTATTTTTATTTATTTTTATTTTTTTTCATTTGAAAAATATCACATAAAACTTTTTTTGTAATTAATTTAATTTTATGTTTTCAGTGTTCCAACATTCACTGTTCATGTACCACACCCAGTGCTCCATGCAATCTGTGCCCTCTTCAATACCCACCATCAGGCTCACCCAGCCCCCCACCCCTTCCCCTCCAAAACCCTCAGTTTGTTGCTCAGAGTCCACAGTCTCCCATGGTTCATCGCCCCCTCTGATTTCTCCCAATTCACCCCTCCTTTCTTTCTCTCATTGTCCTCCATGTTATTCTTTATGCTCCACACGTAAGTGAAACCATGTGATAATTGACTTTCTCTGCTTGACTTATTTCACTCAGCATAATCTCTTCTAGTCCCTTTTATGTTGATACAAAAGTTGGGTATTCATCATTTCTGATGGAGGCATAATATTCCATTGTATATATGGACCATATCTTCTTTATCCATTCATCTGTTGAAGGGCATCTTGGCTCCTTCCACAGTTTGGCTATTGTGGCCATTGCTGCTATGAACATTGGGGTACATGTGGCCCTTCTTTGTACTGCATCTGCTTCTTTGTAGTAAATACCCAGTAGTGCAATTGCAGGGTCATAGGGTAGCTCTAGTTTTAATTTCTTGAGGAATCTCCACACTGTTTTCCAAAGTGGCTGCACCAACTTGCATTCCTACCAACAGTGGAGGAGGGTTCCCCTTTCTCCACATCCTCTCCAGCCTTTGTTGTTTACTGTCTTGTTGATTTTTTTTAAAGATTTTATTTGTTTATTTGACAGAGAGAGAGATCACAAGTAGGCAGAGAGGCAGAGAGAGAGGGGGAAACACGCTCCCTGCTGAGCAGGGAGCCCGATGTGGGACTCCATCCCAGGACTGTGAGATCATGACCCGAGCTGAAGGCAGAGGCTTTAACCCACTGAGCCACCCAGGTGCCCCCACCATTAGAACATTTGGCACAATTTCATTACATAAAATTGTAAGACAAGGTTCATGCGTGTCATCATGAAAAGTGAGAAAAGGGGGAAAAAAGCTTAACTCTGCTCAATAACTCAAAACATGATACACTTTCCACTTTTCAGCAGAGGGGCTCACTGAGTCAGCCCACATATTGGGAGACCATCTTGCTTGTTCCGTCTAGTGACTTGCTGAGGATGGATGGGTCAATGTTGCTCTAAAATAACAGGAAACCATCACTGACTTTTAAAAAGAACTGCTAGGTAAGCTAGACTTTCAGACACCATTGGAAACAATGTGTGTGCCTACTTGCTAAGTACTGTCTCAGGCTTTACTTACCCTTCCTCTAACTTGCTTGTTTCCATTCCAGTGAAGGAAGGGCCTTTGCTGACTTCCGGTTTCTAGAATCTTCTTCACAACTTCCCAAACATTCTCAGCAAGGACGACCATGGTACATGTCCCGAGGGGACCTGCCCAGGAATAAATAGGGGCCCCCTATTAAGGGCAAAGTGGGGTCACATATGGTTAGAAAGGCAGAAATTAAAGCTGGCCCTCAGCATCACTTCCTCGAGACTGTTTGTGTGGCCAGAAGCCAGAGGGCAGGCTGCTCTGCCGGCCAGCACCACACTTGGGACAGACTCACTCTTGAGTGCCCACCCTGTGATGTCAGAGACCACAGGCCTCTCCCTGAGACAAGCCCCCTCCAGGAAGCAAATGTGTTGAGGCTTTCAAACTCCGAGCTCCTAGATCTTCCACTTCCCAGGCTGGGAGGAGCACAAGAAAAGGACACAGCTCTATTTTCAGTGCACCCCCTCTCCTTGGATTCACTTCTTGGTCTGGGATTCACTTCCCAGCTGGGAAGGGCCTTCCCCACCCCACCCCCGCCCCCCAGCCCCCCCGCAGCCCCCACTCCACAATCGCTCTTTCCGTTTGCACAGAATGGGCCACACAGTTAGCGCAAGCTTCCGTAAATCCGAGTAAAAGAGTTTTGTGCAAAGTTGACTTTTACCAGACTTCTTAAAGAGTCCTGATGTCTTTTCTCCCCTGAATATTTGAAAACACAAGACACACAATGGCATTCTTGGACAGTGACGGTATAAGGGAAGTTGGACTATTTTGTCCACAAGTTCTTGAATTTCGGGTAGGGAAAGTCCTAGGTAAACAGAATGCTTTATTAGAACTTTGTTCATTTTTCCTCTTATTTTTTAAATGTCTCAGTTACGACACCAACAAAAGCTGTGCTCACATCAGATTTGATGGACCTTCATTTGTATATTTCAGGCGACCTTGTTATCACCATGTAGGTATATTTCAAACAGCACTGTCTTTGTGTGCCAGGAATAGTACTTCTTTACTTTTATAACTTATCATTTAACTTTGTGACTCTGTTCCACAGAGGTGGTAAAAATTTTGCCAGTTTGAGATGACCTCACCATTTCTAGGGTCGTATTTAAACTGTGATTGTGAGAGAAGACAGGGGAGAACCTCTCTGGCATTTATTTGTCTGGCATGCTAGCATCTGCTGTTGTGTCTCTGGTCCTTGGGTTCCAGACCTCCATTGCACCCCACATTGTCCCCTCATTTTGCATGACCCATCTGTGGATCTTACATCTGTGTCCAGGATGCATTCTGTTTCCTGGGCTCTCCCTGGGGCCAGAGTCGAACCCCCAACCATCAGGAATCCTTGTCAGCACCCTTGAGGGCTCGGTCTGAGGAGAGCCTGGGTGTGATCCTTTGCTCAGAGTCCTTCCAGCATCATAGATCCACTGCCTTTTACTGACTGTCCCCCCACAAGCCTGGGGATGCTAATCTTTCCCGGGTGTCGAGAATAGACAGGCTTTTTTATTTGAAGCCTTGACTTGGAAAACCCCAGAGCATTTCCCTGCTTTTTGCCATAACATGGCTTTTTTTTTTTTTTAAGATTTTATTTATTTATTTGACAGAGAGACACAGCGAGAGAAGGAACACAAGCAGGGGGAATGGGAGAGGGAGATGCGGGCTCCCGCTGAGCAGGGAGCCTGATGCGGGACTCGATCCCAGGACCCTGGGATCATGACCTGAGCCGAAGACAGACGCTTAACAACTGGGCCCCCCAGGTGCCCCTGCCATAACATGACTCTTACCTGAGCTCACATACTCAGCTCCTCCTAGTTCTCAAAGGGTCCCTGCGAATGTGAAGGTAATGTTATTTAGGGCTGAAAGAGTGTCACCGGAGACAGTTTCTCTCCTTCATCAGCTCTGTCTAGTAAATGACGTTTTATTGATGTCCGCTTCCAGGTGGAAATGTACTAAGGTCTTAGAAAACAATGGTGAACATAAGACAATCGTCCTCTCTTTAAGGCTAACAATTCAGGATGAAAAAAACAAGAGCTGCCCTGATATGAGCTTGATAATAGGGTACGAACCAGCACACTGGTAGGCAGATGAGGCCACCAGCATACCTTTCAGGTGTCTGCACTATTTCTCGAGTATCACTGGGTCTCAGGAATCGCTATGTCCAGAATTTGAAATTACTGCTTTTACCACTGATGCGAGGCAATGGGGTCATACTCCTTGAAGCGATGGGGCAACGCAATTTGCAGATCCCGTCTTAAATACTGCAAATGTGTCCCTCAGCTGCTCACGGTTTGCATGAAAAACTTTACCCGTAAGTAGGTATGCCGGCACACTAATGCTGGTCTTAAATGAGCCGAGCAGATTAATGCTTTCTTATTGAGGAAAATTGCCTGATGGATCCTTAGTGTTGAACCTCTGTGTTTAAAAGTCCTAGTTGTAAACTTGAAAATCTATGAGAGATCACACCCAGGAAGTTCTCAGATTCCATCACCCAGTTTCCCCATGTGCTCGGGGGTCCCCCGTCACTGTGTACAATGTATATTGAGGCAGCTCGGGGATCCAGGTGGCCCAGGACCCAATGACAGGAGCATCACACTGAGTTCAAAATAGACTGCCCAACAGAATGCCTTCCCTACTCCCTGGGCTTAATATATACCTTTGCAGGATTTCGTAATTCTGAGTGTATTGATTTTATCACTGTTTCTGGAAGAATTACATTGCAATCAGTGGGGAGTCTTTTGAGAGAAGTTTCTCAGTAACTGTTTTCCAATTCTTTGTCCAGCATCTAGCCAGTTGCCTGCACATGGTCCGTGCTTAGGATTTGGCCCTAAAGCCATACTAACAGAAAATACTTGCTTGTAAAACTGCCTCAAGGAAAAGTCATTTATGCTGAAGAAATGAGGTCATTCTTGTACTCGGCCTGATTCTGTGATACCAGGGACTTGTCAGTTACTACCTGTATTCTGCACAGGGTATAATTTGCCTCAGTGGTTCACTAGAAAATGCTACATCTCACTGATAGATTTGCTTAAGAACAACACAAAGACTACATTTGTAGTCCATACATGGGGCAGAGTTTAAAAATAGATTTTTCCCTTGGAAATAACAATTTGGAAATAAATTTTCTTTTGCACGTTGAGATATTTATTTATGTTCTAGCTCATTGCAAAGGAAGACAGAAAATGGCTTAAGAAGATACAATATTTCCACATACTAAAAAATTCAGGAATATCAAAGAGGCATTTTTAGAAAGCCAAATAAAGGATCAAGGGGTCTGGAATTAAAATAGTGCCAGAGGGAGGGTCGCCTGGCAGGCCCTGTGGTCTTACATGTGGTGAGAGGTGGACCACAAAGTTGGTTCTAACTATGAGGCCTACAGAAAGATGCAAATGAAATCAGCCACAGAGCTGGATTTCAGAAAATGCTTGAGTCAAGTTTTAAAGGATGAGTAGAGTTTGCCAGAGAGTCAAAAGCAAGGAAAGGCAGAGGTAGTGAAAGGCAGAGGTCCTGGGTTTTAGCAGGGGCAAGAGATGTGCAAACATATTCCAACTTGAGAGAAAAGAGGCCATTCAGAGGAGCCCAGGAAGAAGGGGTTAAGTACAACAATCCATGTACAATACTTCCACACTTACTAGAGCCCCTGCAAAGAAGACGTCTGATAAATGTGACGGTTTTACTGTCGATGGTGGCTTTGGCGTTGTTTGATGGTGATCATTCTGTTGGAGTGGTGATGGTAGCGGGTGGATTGTTGTCGTGGCTGTTGGTGGCGGCTTCGTTGTGGTGGTTGATGGAGGCCATCTTGGTTTTGTTGTCACTGACGAAGACCATGGTGATGGTTTTGTTGTTGTGTTCCGTACTGAATGGCAGTGTTGGTGGTAGTGGTTTTGTTGACTTTTTTGGTGTGGTGGGAGTCATTGTGTCGTCATTCTTGGTGGTGCTACTGGGGGGCGGGGGTTTGGTTGTTACTGCTGTTTCCACTGGTGATGGGTGTGATGGCAGTGTAAGGAGTGGTCCATGGCTGGACCCCAGAGGACAAGAATGGCTGGGGTTCAGGCTGGCTCAGGTCTTCAGTTTGATTTCCTTACATTCGTAAAGATGTGCTGTTGGTCTGTGTGACACTCTGTGAAAACGAATAATAAGATTTTGTGCCTCAGAGTTCACAAAGGCCAAGGCCTGCTCCCCTTAGGAAAAGACTCTGGGCCCATAATAATTAGATGGTAAAATCTTGGAGCCTCAGAGCTCTAGACCTCAGCTGTTTTTGATAAAGACTATGCAAATTCTTTGTGGCAACACCAGAGAACCACTGAAACTCTTTCCACCATCTGAGAAATTTTAAAATGTCAATCGATCTGCAAGCTGGATTAGCAAGCTTGGAGCCCTGGGTCGGCAGATGGTGACAAGCTCCCAAATGCCAATTTGACCCCAGATTGAAATATTTCTGTACACACTCCTGATCTCCATCTTACTTTCATTCATGTCCATCTGTTTCGGAGGCCGGTTGTTCACTCAAGAATTGGGCGCTCTCTTTGTAATGCGGCAGGGGCACAGAGTGGCCTCTGTAGGGATCTGTAGGGCCATCTCACAGCATGAGTGACAACTTCTGTGTAAGCAATTTAGGGAAGGCGAAATGGATGGTAGCTGTCCAAGGTCTCACCCAGAGCAATGGTGTTGGGAAGATTCCAGGCACCAATTTTTCCATCTTGGCATCCCTAGGCGCTATGACTATACTTGTTCAGGTGCTTCTGATATTCTAAATACCAGGTGGTATTTTTCTGCAGTGAGCTTGGATGATTGTGCGAAGGATGAATAATGTAGAAAACAGCTCAAGGAGTGGAAAGAAAGAAGGTAGAACCATAGATGAGAAGAGTATGGGGATTTAACTTTTGCTTTGCAGTGTGGAGGCCCATCCATGATGTAGAAGCTTAGCGTGCCCATATTTCAGAAGAACCGGCCCCCTAACCAGCACTGCTCCAAAGGGTAAGCATGGCACGTGTTTTGGTGAGAAAGTGATCCACTGGGTTTCTCCAGGAAGCAGTGAATCTAATCTCATCAAGTCTTGGAGATTAAACTCAAACTTTCCTATAGTGCTTAGTACTGTGTGGATGTCTTAGTTATCTACTGTTGCAGAAAAATTACTCTTAACCTGGTGGCGTCAAATGACGACACTTGTTAGCTCACTGTTTCCATGGGTCGAGAACCTGGGCACGGTTAGGTTGGGTCCAGCAGCTAAAAGTCAACAGAGAGGTTGCAGTCCGATTCTTGGCAGCAGTGGCCTTGACCTCACAGCTCAACTGGGAAGGATCCTCCTGGGCTGCTGGTCTGAGGGCCTCAGAGCCTCTTCACTCCTGGGCTCACAAGATGGCAGCTTGCTTCAGCATGGCGGGCAAGCAAGAAGAACCAAGGAGAAGGAGTGGAGACAGGAAGGAAGTCATAAGTCTTTTAGAGCCTTATCTCAGGAGTGAGACACCACTGCTTTGGAGGCATTTTCTTTTTTAGAAACCAGTTGCCCAGTCCACCCACAAGGGGAAAAGAGTACCGGAAGAGGTGGGGACCTCGGGAGCCATTTTGATGTTGCCGAACACAAAAGTGGGTCAGTATTTGACTGTGATTATTATGGTTCCTTACCAGGTACTATTTTGTAAAATCTGAAGACACAGCAAAGCAGAACAGTAAAAATAGTTTTTTCTTGAAAAATATATAAAGGTTTATTGAAATCACATGTTGGACCTATTTGATAAATCTTCAATTACATCTTGTGTCTTTCTCCTCCAATTTCCTATTCCCTAGTTACTCAGGGCAAGAGGCCTTTAACCAGTGAGTATAAATTCTCCATTAATTAGGAATGGTCACCATCCTTTGTAGCGGTGAGCTAAAAATATTCAAAACTGAATTTGTCAAACTTGAGTAAAAGTACATCTGTAGAAGATAAGCAAGAAAGAGAAAAAAAAAATCCAGCAACACTCAAAACATGATGATGATGATGATGGTACCTTTCGTTTGACTTTTTTTTTTTTAAGATTTTATTTATTCAGTGCATAGGACAGGTGTGTCCAGATCTTTCGAGATTTTAATAATCTTTTGTTTACCCTTCTAGACGTCTGCAAGCTTAGGAAGGGCCTTATCTTCTAGATGAAAGAGTGCAATCTCAAGATGACAAAGGTGGTTAGGAGCACAAGGGTTGTAACCCAGCCTAACTCCAGAGGCATTGTCTCCACAGCTCCTCCACATTCTGGTTTGGGAACACACTTTTATAAACAATTTCATGTATAATTTGCTTCTGGACCATTTTTTTTTAAACAAATACATTTAAAAATGTATGTAGCTTTGGTGTCAGACATGCTGTTCTCATGAGAACCTCCAAGGAGCCACTTTATGAAAAGCTCCTTTGCTCTTTGCTGACATAGACTCGGCTTCTAGCCTGTCAGAGAATTTCTGCCAAAAAAGACTTAATTAGTTGTATAAATAAGCAGATTACTCATTGGTAGGGAAAAAACTCACACACTTCTGGTTCTTGGCTACCACCTATACAGGAGGGAGGGGACCCCAAAAACCCCCAGCTGCGGAACCTCATCACACCCAGGTTCTAGAACGTTACGGAAGCCATTGCACCTGCCCAAGGGAATGCAAAATGACAGTGTCAGAGAGGTGGGCACAGCTGTCTCCCAAGTGTAGTGTAGTGCTCAGGAAGGTCCCAAGATACTTCCTCAAGATTCTGATATCAATTCCTTTGGATATATAGCTAGAAGTGGGATTGCTGGATCGTACTATAGCTCTAGCTTTAATTTTTTGAAGATTCTCCATACTCTTTCCCACAGTGACTCCATGAACTTGCATGCCCACCACCAGTGTACAAGCATTGTCTCTTCTCCACATCCATGTTAACACTCCTTAGATCTCTTGTCTTTTTCGGAGTAGCCATTCCAACAGGTGTGAGAGAATATATCCTTTGGTTTTGATTTGCATTTCCCTAGTAATTACTGATGTTGAGCACATTTTCATACACCTGTTGGCCATTTTTATGTCTTCTTTGGGGAAATGGTTACTTAGTTTCTTAGAAAATGTCTTTCTTTCATTTTTAAATTTCATTATTTGAATTTTTTTTTTTTTGCTGTCAAGTTGTAGGAGTTCCTTATATATTTTGTGTATTAAACCTTTATCAGATATATGGTTTACAAGCATTTTCACTCATTCCATAGGTTACCTTTCCATGCGTTGATTATTCCCTGTGTTGGGCAGAAGCTTTTTAGCTTTATGTAGTCCCACTTGTTTACTTTTGCTTTTGTTGCTTGTGCTTTGGTGCCATACCCAAAGAATCATTGCCAAGGCATGTCAAAAAAAAGTCAAAAATTTTTTTCCTTATATTTTCTTCTAGAAAATTTTGAGTTTCAGGTCTTAGTTTAAATCTAATCCATTATGAGTTGATTTTGTATGTAGTGTGAGATAAGGGTTCAATTTCATCCTTTCACGTGGATATCCAATTTTTTTAAACTCCATTTATTGAAGAGACTATCCTTTCTCCATTATATACTCTTGCTAACCTTGTCAAAAGTCAGTTGACCACATATGTGTGGGTTTATTTCTGGGCTCTCTATTCTATTCCATTGGTCTGTATGTCTGTTCATATGCTGTTATTACACTGTTTTGATTACTGTAGCTTTGTAATAAATTTTGAAATCGGGAAATGTGATTCCTCCAGCTTTGTTCTTCTTCCTCAAAACTGATCTGGCTCTTCATGGTCTTTTGTGGTTTCATGTGAATTTTAGGATTGCTTTTTCTATTTCTGTAGGAATTTTCATAGGATTTTGATAGAGATTGCATTGAATCTATAGAGGATTTTACAACTTTACATATCTTTAAGTAAATTCGTTATATAAATCTTTTATCTCTTCTGCATGTTGTAAATATTTTCTTTCACTTTGTCATTTTTTGACTTTGCTTATGTTGTATTTATGGCATCCAAGATTTTTATTTTATTTTTATATAAATTTATTAATCTTTTCTTTTTCTTATTATGTTCAATTAGCCAGCATGTAGTACATCATAAGTTTTTGATGTAGTGCTTAACGATTCATTAGTTGCATATGATACCTAGTACTTTATTGCATTTAACTTTAAGTCATAATCAGCAAGCCTTTTTACTTTACTCAACTTATAGGAGAACTTACCTCTGTTTTCTTCTAATATATATATATTTCTTCACATTTAGATCTCTGATCTATTTGGAGTTTATTTTTATGTATGGTTTGCGGAATGGATCTAATTTTATCTTTTTCCAAATGACTACCCCAATTGACCCAACATCATTTATTAAAGAGATTATGGCTGTCCTGGTGACTTGAGATACCTGTTTTGCATCTTTTTCTTTACCTTGTTTTCTACTCCACTGTTCTGTCTATTGACGTGCCAGTACCACACTGTTTTAATTGTATAGGATTTGTGTTGTGTTTTACCTTCCAGTAGGCTTCTTCTTCCTCCCACTCTCCTCCACCCACCGAGTCCTTTCTTCTCAGTGTTTTCCTAGCTATTCTTGTGTGTTTATTTTTCTAACTCGCCTAGCTCCATTAAAAAGCTCCTTTGAATTTTTACTGGAATTGCATTAAATTTATAAACTAACAGGGAACTGACATCTGGAGAACATTGAGGCATCCCAACCAAGAACAAGAGATGTTGTTCCATTTGCTTCAATTATTCTGCAGGAGACTTCTTTTCCTCCTCTTATGTCCTTCTCTCCCTTCACTGCCTCATCTCTAAGGGGTAGCATGTCTTCTCTGTATATCCGTTTCTCTCCCACCAATAATACTTCTTCCAGGATGCCCCTTGGGTCCCACCCACTTGCGAGTGTCTTTTCTACAGTAGAATGAGAACTCCCTAGTTCCTGACTGGTGTCCAGTCATTTTGTGTGTATTGTTTCCCTTGCTCCTTCTGGGGCAGTTCTGTCTGTAGTTCTTCTAAGCCCTCTGGCCCTCTTCTCTTTATTCTTTTTCCTGCCTCCTCTCTCTTCTTCTCTGTATTCAGAGGCTTGGAGCAGAGGCCAGTGGGCGTGGGAGCTCTGTGGGAGTCTTTGCTTTTCCCTCTATGTTCAGGTAATGCAAAGATTGTGGCTTTCTCTCTCTTCTGGTAGCGCAGAAGGCATGAGTCCTTCTGAGTTTCATTTGTTGTTTTCCTTATCGATTTGATGGTTGTTTTGGGAGAGAGGCCGAGGTTCCAAACCAGACCACCATTGTTCTCCCAATCCTGAAGCTTGAGATTTAGGCAAATCTAGAGGTATATCTCACATAAGAAGCTGTCATTTTCCCCATTAAAGACTTGTTTATGTTCATAGACTGTTATAAAGAGAAAGGTAATTTCAACTGCTGAAGAAGTTCTGTGCCCTGAAGGGAAAGGGGTTTGTCGGGAGAAATTTTGAGGGCAGAAATGAGGGATCCCAATTCCCAGGGAACTCACATTCTGGTGATTAAGAGGAAAAGAATCTTGGAAGTAAGTGTAAGCAAAAGCTGTAAAATGGAGACTGGGTGGAAATCTGGATTTGACTTAATTTGATTGCAGTCCCTGGGGCTTTGTTCCACTATAATATAATAATGCAGACATTCTAATTTAGGTTGTGATAGTCACAAATGAATGGTACAGAGGCACCGGAGAGAATGTCCCCCCGCATGCCTTGGTTGTTGGCAATAAAAGAAGTATCTGACCTCTGAAATTGGATGTGCCTGTCCCTATTTGGGGGCTGCCCTAGTAAGATAACAGTGTATTTGGGGGCTGATTTTTTATGGCCTTTGAACTCGAAGTATACAAGGAGAAAATGGCCTCTATTTCTCTCCCACTTCTGTTTTTCATACTGCCCTGTGGGATTTCCCTTCCCTGCACAAGGAAGAGCATCTCAGGAAGATGCATACAGCCTTCCTAGTACTTCAGCTCATGTGGTAGAGAAGCTTCACTGCTAGGCATTGAAAGTCTAGATAGACCGAAAACTTCAATGTCACATCCAGTACAAAGCTGTTACCAACCCCAGCTCTTGTGCTTTTCCCCATGTCTTCGGATGGGGGCGGGTGCGGGGAAAACTGATTGGAGGAAGCAGGACACGTCTTCCATGCTTGGTGCCATTGTAATCCACTCGTCTTGTCTGCGTGCTTGGTCTCTCAGAGCTGACATCTCTTGGGAGGTGCCCCCAGAGCCCCTCCTGTGGGGCTCTGTGGTAGCCCCACAGAAATCTCTGCAAATAGATCACGGAACTCTGTGGAGGATCTTTTGCAATCCTCCCTCTGCTCTTGTTCTGATGGTATACCCACAGCCTCCTGCGGATGGGACCCCTCATCACTGGACCTTGGCCTATCAGGTGGGTGCTTCCAAATGGCTTGGCTTGACCATCTCCTCTACATCCTTGCTGTTCAAGGTGGTCACGCACAGGGGGTCCCAGGTGGGTCCTTTCTCTCTAGCTCCTACAGTGCCCTGCTCCAGCTAGCTGTTTTTATTATATACATATATTCTGTATTGTAACAATTATGTTATACTGTATTATATTATCTACATATAGATATGTAAGTTATATACCACACACAAATTGCATACATCATGCTAGGTACACAGTTGGGTTGCTAGATTGCCGTTTCCATCTTTTATTTTTTTAATTAAACTCAATTAGTCAACATAGAGTTCATCATTAGTTTTTGGTGTAATGTTCAGTGGTTCATTAATTGCGTATAACACCCAGTGCTCATCACATCAAATGCCCTCCTTAATGCCCATCCCCCAGTCACCCCATCCCCTCCCCCACCTCCCTTTCCACACTCTCAGTTGGTTTCCTGGAGTCGAGTCTCTCATGGTTTGGCTCCCTCTCTGATTTCTTCCCATTCCGTTTTCCTTCCCCTTCCGTATGATCCTGTGCCCTGTTCCTTATATTCCATATATGAGTGAAACTGCATGACAATTGTCTTTCTCTGATTGACTTACTTCACTTAGCATAATACCTTCCAGTTCCTTCCATGTTGATGCAAATGGTGGGTATTCATCCTTTCTGATGGCTGAGTAATACTCCATTGTATATATGGACCACATCTCCTTTATCCATTCATCTGTTGAAGGACATCTCAGCTCCTTCCACAGTTTGGCTATTGTGGACATTGCTGCTGCGAACATTGGGGTGCAGCTGCCCCTTCTTTTCACTACATCTGTATCTTTGGAGTAAATGCCTAGTAGTGCAATTGCTGGGTTGTAGGATAGCTCTATTTTTAACTTCCTGAAGAAACCCCATACTTTTTTCCAGAATGGCTGTACCAGCTTGCATTCCCACCAATCGAATAATCTTTTAATAAGTCCTGAAGGAATATGTTTAGAACTTTATTCTGGAACAGGAGTGGCTTTCCCCCTATTTGTTTGAAGCCTTAGCCAGAATCCTGAACCAGGGCAACAGTGTCAACCATATTTAGTTACAAACACTTTCTACCATTTGTGATCATCTCTTGTGGGCCAACCCCTATCCTAAATGCTTGAACTAATTTTCATCCTGTTCCTGGAAGGGAAATTTTCTTTTCTTCCTTTGACGGAGTAGGGTATTGGGATTCAGGGAGGCAAAACATCTTGTCCAAGATCACACATCTGGTGAGGCCAAATGTGGAGAGCACTGTCTGATTGCGAAGCCCGAGTTCTGGTCTTCATCACGCCATCAGATGGTTAGGCAGCATCAGATGCCTTCCGCTAAACTAAAACAGGCCTCCTTCTCCTGGAAGGGGCTGATTAAAAAGGTCGACAGGGACGTCACGCTTGCTATCATGAACGTTGGTGTGGATAACACTATATTCCCTGGAAACCATGGAGATAAGATCTACATCCCATTTACAGATGTGAGACCAAGTAAAGAGTGCAAACTACTGCTCCTCAGGGAGGGAAATCAGCCAATCCCTCACTAGGGACCTGTTCACATTTCTCATGACTCCGTGAATGTCGATTTTGACATCAAGCTATCTGTGCCCACGCGGAAGATACTGTCAGAGGCATGTAGCCTGACGCCGCACACCGGGCTCCACACGAGGTGGGAGAACCGTTTGCATGTATAGTCTTGTCATTCAAGGAGCAGACCCAGCCACCAGCACGGGGTTTATCTATGGATGAGTCACTACCTTCTCTCAGTCTTAAATGAAATAATGTTTAAACAAGTAATTATTCTTCCAATAGAGGGACAAAAGACATTCTGATCCTGGCTGTGTTATTCATTTCACCCTTTTGTGGATACACACCCGTGCTTGGTCCTTGGCTGACACAGACATTGAGCCACAAACCATTGGCCAGAAAGATCCTAAATGATCAATTTCCCCTGTTATTTTAACTCCCTCGTCTCTCCTAACTGTACCACGCACATTTTTCCTCCCTGACCTTCCAGCACATTCCCAGCTTTCATGAGCTTTGTACTTCAGTTATTAAATTACAAAAGAAATGGAGCAAAAGGACTGAAATATATTTCTCAGAAATACAGCTGTGCTAGCAACGGGCGTCGCATGTGAAGTATGTCTCTTATCCCACTTCTCCTCATCACATTTCAGCAAATAAATCCGACTCTCTGTGGAACAATTTTGGTGTTAGCACAAAGTAATTCGAAACAGTGGGGGGTGGGAGACACATAATTATGACCAGCAGAAGATGCACTTGCAAAAGCCGTGCATGAAATGATTGAGTTAGGAAAAAGCTTTGCCAGAAGCCCAGAAAATCTTTCTGTTTCCCCCTAAATTACAAAGCATTTATTCTATTCTGTAGTGATTTACATGATAATTCCATAAAACTACTTTGTCTAAAATTATTCTGTTTGTCCTCCTCGGTAATAATATGTTAGGATTCATCCACTTATTTATTCATACATTGGACAGAGTATGAGACAGTTTCTGCTCCTGTGGGCCACATAAAGATCATTATAGCCCTGTTGAACACGTGGGATTGAGAGTGGCCGCTGAGCAGGCATCATCAGGGAGGACCAGGTAGCCTGATCTGCATGGTCATGAGAAGCTTCCTGCACAAGGTGATGGCTGCACCGAGTCCTAGGGGAGGAGCTGATATTGTTGAGGGTGAGGTAGGACAAGATGTCCTGGGTGTAAGGGAGTAGTGTGACCAAGGACCGAGACATGACCGAGAACATGGAAGATGGAATCAAGAAGTATAAGGAATGTGGCAAGTGGGTGTCTTAGTTGGCTTGGGCTACCATAACCAAATACCATGAGCTGGGTGGCATACACAATGGAAATCTGTTCTTTCACAGTTCTGAAGACTGGAAGTCCAAGATCAAGAGACCAGCAGGGTCAGTGTCTGGTGAGGTCCCTTTCCTTGAATTGAAGAAGGCAGATGGCTGCCTTCTTACTATTCCCTCACATGGCCCTTCTTTGTTCCTATGGAGAGAGAAAATTTCCACACTCTCTCTCTTCCTCTTCTTAGAAGAACTCTAATACCATCTCTCCACTCTCATGACGTAATCTAACTCTAATTACCTCATGAAGTTTCCGTCTCCAAGTACCATCACAATGGGGCTTAGGACTTCAGCATATGAATTTGGTAGGACACAGTTCGGTTGATAATAGGGGTGTATATTAGTCATGGTTCTCCAGAGAAACAGAACACATATTTATGTGTTTAATACACATACATACACACACAGATTGAAAGAGTCAGAGAAAGAATTGGTTCACACAATGTGGGGGTTGGCGAGTCCAAAATGTTGGGTGGGTGTTGGACAAGCCAGCAAGCAGGAAATTCTGCTATGAGTTGATGTTGCAGTCTTCGGTGTGAATTCTGCATGGCCGCCCAGGTGGGCTGGAAACTCAGGCAAGGCTTCTGTGTTCGGGCCTCGAGGCCAAATGCCTCCTTGTTCAGAAAGCCTCAATCTTTGCTCTTCAGGGGTTCAACTGGATGAAACCTCTCCCCATCATGGAGACTGATCTGTATTTTTAAAAGCCCACCTGTTTAAATGTTAATTGTATCTAAAAAATACCTTCGCAGCAACATCTAGACTAGTGTTTGACTCAATAACTGGACACCGTAGCTTAGCCAAGTTGACACATGAATCCCTCACAGTGGACTGAGTGGGATGAATCAAAGAGGGGTGAACATGAGAAATTAATGGTCTGGGACTAGATTCCAGAAAAGCTGGCCTGTGCTGATGAACCACCACTGCCTTATAGATCTGGGATCATAAAGACAGATGTCTAAAGGACCAGGCAGGTAAGACAAATGAGTGAATTGAGACCTGCTTATATTTCTTGTACACTTTGTACATGCATCAAACATATGAGAATATTCTATTATATAAAGAAAGATGTGTTCTCAATTTCTTTTTTAGTAGAGCCCTTTTGATTTATCCTTTGTTTTCCCACATTTCATAGGGACAAGGATACACATGAATATGTCTCTGTTATAACCAAATAATGGTGCAGAAGAGGATAAAAAAATGACAACTATCATGTGCCTTTATTAGTGTTGAGGGAAGAGCTTTGGAGGAAACTTGATACATTGGAGAGGACCTGCTTTCTATTGGGGGTGGCCTGGCCAGTGGCCCACCTCATGGTGCTCTATGGACATATGGAGAGAGTGTGGCCAGATATTCTGATGTTTATGTGACATGTCCAAGTTTTGAACCATCAGTTCAAAATATCTTAAAAGACTCTATAGGCAAAATTCCTCTGTTGGAAATGCCGGGCCTTCTGCTGTCCGTGGTGGACGCCATTTATGGGCTTAGGTTCTAGACAGCATGCTTTCATGTGAAGTGAATTCGGTATCTACCACTGCATAACAAATGATCCCCCCAATTTCATGGCACAAATATTTATTATCACACGGTTTCTATGAATCAGAAACTGGGAGTGGTTCAGGCGGGTGTTTTTGGCTCGGGATTTCTTACAGGTGCTAGTCACCCTCAGGTGTCAGCTGAGGGCTGGACTGGGGCAGGTGGACCCACGTCCAAGCTCACTCACGTGGCTCTTGGCAGAAGGCCTTCCTTCTGCCTTATATGCACTGCCCTGCGGGATTGACAAGCTTCCTTAGAACCTGGCAGCTGGCTCCCCCCAGTGTGAGGAATGAGAGAGACCAGGATGGACACCGCGGTGCTTTTATAGTCTAACCTCTGAGGTGAAATCCCATCATTTCTGCCATCGTCTCTTGGCTGCACTGACCCCCCTGGAGCAGTGTATGAGGGGACTCCACAGCATGTGACTCCCAGGAGGCGAGGGTCACTGGGGGCCATCTTTAAGACTGGCTACCACACTCGGTTTTGGGCTGACATCTGTGTACAGGTTACATTTGAGGTAGGGCCTGTTAGGAGGATATTGGGTTGATAGGATGCCGATGAGGGCATATGGCAACAAGATAAAGGAAATGACAAATACTTAAGGAATAAAATCATTGAGAGCTTGTGATGGATTCAGACTCCTTTCTAACCAATGGGAAAGATTTATGGGAGGGGGTTCTGGGAAAAATATTCTATCCTGACAAAAAAAGCTGAAGAATGAAGGCATCCTTATTTCCCTGGCTTCTTCTTGAATTTTCCTGCCTTTGGAATAACTGTATGGGACAACGATGTATGGAGTTGTTGCAGCCATTTGTGACAATGAGGTGACAAATGATTGTGCTTGATGTGGTAAGGCCTGGCTGTTTGGTGACATTGCTGAGTCACTGATCAACCTGAAAATGTCTCATCTTATTAACAATACAGACTGTAAGAATTTAAGCCATGACGTGTGGGGCATTCTGTCACGTGCTGCTGAAAACATTCTTGACATACAGGGCGAGAGACAGCGGCATGAATTCTGGCCTAAGATCAAATGGTTTGGTAGAAGAACTATGAAGGTGATGTAGATGACGGTGATGCTAGAGGAAGCAAACAGGATGAGAAGAAAGCAGGTTCCAGGCCATGTAGGTCTTGCTGGAATGGGCCCGCTGGGGGGACATCCACACGAGAGAGACCAGCACGATTCGTTGCTATCTGCATTCCTCGTGGCTAGCGTCACCCGTCACACACGTTAGGCCTCTGAGAAATGTGTGCTGAGGAATGAACAAGTGGATGAAGGACGAGGAGGTCTGCACAAAGGCAGCAGTCACGGGGAGACGAAAAAAGACCAGTTGTCTGTGCTTGGTGACAGAGTCTCACTGTAGACGGCTTGTCACAGATCCCTGTAAAGATTTTAATCAGTTTGTATTTTAAAGTTAGACTGGGGGCCCCTGGGCGGATCAGTCAGTTCGGCGTCAGACTCTTGATTTCGGCTCAGGTCATGAGCTCAGGGTGGTGAGATCGAGCCTCATGACCAGCTCTGCCCTGGGCTTGCTTAGGATTCCCTCCCCCTCCCTCTGCCCCTCCCCTCCACCACTTGAGTGCACACTCATGGAAAAAAAATAAAAAAGAATCTATGGAAAAGGAGACATCACTGCGTATGAAATGCATTGAGAGGACGTTCGTTTTCTTTGCCCTCCATGTACATGTTTCTTTATACGGTAAATTGCCTTTGAAGAAAATGCTGTCTCCATTTTGGCAGAAGAAAACTATGTAGGAGAGAAGAAAAGGAAGTGAATGAACTTATACCTGCCAGGTGGCACAGGATTTTCAAGGATTCTCATTTGAACCCCAAGAGAAAGCCTGGTGGTCAGTTATTTTCATTTGAAGAGTATCTCACGGGTGGGTCCTTCTTCTTCTTTGGACTTTGAAGTTTATTTCTGTCCCCTGGGCTGCCTTCAAATGACGAGTTGCCCCAGCAGAAGAACACGCTGTAAAGAGAATATTTACGGTCAAGTCCTTCGTGTGCGCTCGTTTTCACTAGGCACTAGAAATAGGGTTTCAGCTGGGGACCCCGCCGGGGCGCTCAGCCAGCAGCCGCAGTGAGCAGCAGCCCAGCCAGATGGACACACGTGTCTGCAGCACTGGCTGGGAGCAAATAGTGAGGTTTGGACCAGCAGGGGCCACGGGGTCTTTGCAGGGTCTTCGAGGCTAATCTGAGTTGATTTGCATCACTTTCCCCCACAGTCAGCCCTGATTCTAAAACATGATGTGGTGCAAAAGCTCAGGGAGGGCAGGGCAAAAGCTCCATGCTTAGCCCCACATGGTTCCTCCAGGAGGGCAGGCTCTCTGGGCTTGTAAGTTGGCTTAGGGCGCGGGAATGTTTGAGGCCGTCTAGGGTCCTGAACGATGGGACTAGACTGCCCCGCCATGGTTTCCTCTCCATGTCTGGCGGCTAGACTTGGGATTTGGGGTGCACTTTGTGGAGAGGGGGTGCTCTGTGCTCTTTGTGCTCCCGTGTCCTCATTCCTGTCTCCGACTCTACCACCAGCCAGAGGGAATCCTTCCCTAGTCTTGAGGAAACCTTTCTCCTTTTAAGGTTTTTGGAGAGTTTGTCTCTGGATTCCTCTCATGGCTTTGGAGTAGCTATTGCTCTTAGGGATAAGAAACTTAAAGGTCTTAGGGTCTTTCTGCCCTTCCCTCCGTCGCATCCCACCGCTGAGGCAATAATAAGCCGAGTGATTCACGAATATCTGCTTGCACAGGGAGACCTTAGCAAAGGGGGAAATTGAGTGAAGAAAAAACTCACAGGCAAGAAAAACAACATTGTTTAATATCTCCACATAGTCCCTTACTGGAAGGGCCTGCTATCCTTTAGCCAGGCCTTGCCAAGCCTGAAGACCCCCTCCCCCTCCTGCACCATAGCCAGGGTATGGGACAAGCCTTTTCCCTGCTTTCCTTTGGGTGCACGGGTGAGTCCCGAGCACTCACATGGCCCTGAGCCCTGCCTTTCCTGCCTGCCTTCTCCCTGCTGCATGGTCATGACCTCAGATACACTGGGTCCGCAGGGCTGTAGGGCTCTGCTTCTGCTTTGGTTTCTGATGGCGTGTCCCTGATGAGAAAAGAGATTTTCCCTCCAGCCTTGCCCGGTTGCATGGCCTGGTCCGCACCAATGCTTTGGTTTTGCTCAGAATATAACAGAGCCGATGGAAACGATGACCCTGGGAGCCATGACCCAGCTGTCTGTGACTCCAGGACTGACTTATATCTACCTGATGACCTACCTCATGGTTCCTCCTTGGGCATGTCTTGGCCCCAGTGGGGGCTGACCTGGGCCTGGGGGTTTGGGTTGCTTGTCTTGAAGGCCACACCAATTTACCCTGTTTTCGTGTATGAGCCCAGCTTGGCTGCTTTCTCCCCTCTGGGTCATCCTGGCATCCCATCAGGCTGGGGCGACCACATCGGAAATGTTCATGTGGAAAATGGTGCTGGTTTGTAGCAGAAGGGCCCAGAATTATTTGTTGGGGGGACAGAGAAGGCTTCAAGTCAAGCACTCATCTTTGTGGCCTAAGTTATAATACAGGTCAAAGCATTACATGGTTTTCTTTTTTCTAAAAAAGATAAGAGATAAAGCACGAGCGGAGGGAAGGGCAGAGGGAGAGGAAGAAGCAGGCTCCCCACTGAGCAGGGAGCCCGATGAGAGGCTCGATTCTGGGACCCCAAAATCGTGACCTGAGCCCAAGGCAAATGCTTAACCAACAGATGCCCCCATTGCATGTGTTTCTAACAGAGCCCATTTTGAAGAACATGACTTAAGTATGAAGCTGAGAGGCTCGCCAGCTCCTTCCCTCAACTCAGATGTGGCCTTAGGGAAACCCCCCAAAGGAAACTCACTCACCTATGTCCCTGCCTCTCACTGAGCCCAGCAGGGTGGCTTTCTTGTCCCTAGACTGTCTTGGTCTAGTAATGAAAGCCTTGTACCCCAGAAACTCCTGGATCCCAGCAGATGGAGTGGAGGAAGGGTGAGAAGGGGAGGGGAAGGGCAGTTGGTCACCTTAGACCCCTAGACTGCCCTGGGCTCAGTACTAAGTTGATCAAAGTGATAATTAGGATTGGGGATGGGGATTTCTGCCTCAGTAGAGTATGGCTTCTTTTCACCAAATAGTTGGATATTAGGAAAGCAACATATGCATGCTTACAGGAAATCATTTCAACAGCACGGAAAAGTACGTGTGGAGGTTAGAAATCAGCCTCTGTCCTGACCTTCCCCGTTTCATATCTTCTAGCCAGGGGCAGCCTCTTCTAATAGTTTCCTGGTGTTAGTTTACAAATATTCAATGCACACAGATGCCTCTTTATACACAGTATGCGTGCGTTACAACCGTCCCTTTTTCTTTTTTGCAGCAACTCTGTTTTGAAGTGCTACCTCTAAGAACACCTATGCCTTTTTTTATTTAGGTTTTAAAAAATGACTGTATTGTTTTCTTCACACCCAAAACCAATGTCCAATTGTCTACTAGAGGGTACATAGCTCGTGCTTAGTTTTCTATGATTTTGAACAATCTGCAACGAATGAACTAGAAGCACATTTGTGCACGCACACCTGCTGGGTAAATGGCTACAGGTGGAATGGCCCTACCTTGGGGTATGTACGTTTCACACTCTGATAGCTAAGAAATGTGTGCCAGTAAGTTATACCCATTCACGTTTGCATTCACAGTGTGTGAGAATGTCTACTTTCAAACTTTCTCATTATCTCTGGGTAGCATCAAACTTTGCAACCTTTGGCACTCTGATAGCAAAAACCAAACCCCCCCCCCCAAAAAAAAGCTACAATTTTATTTGCATTCTTTTAGTTATAAATTGGGCTGAACCTCAGTTATACGTGAATTGGACACTTGTCCGATTTGTGGAGGGGGGGGGCTAACTTCCTCTCCTCTGTCCCTTCTCCTCCTTCTTTTTTGAACTCTGCGTGTTTCTTCTTCTTAAAAAAAAATCTATAGTTTTACGATGATTTTATTTGGTTTCTTCATCATGAATTGCCTCTTGTTGTTCCTAGAGGGAATTAACTATTTACATTTAAATATTTAAATCTCAGTGCGGCTTGGGAGCAGGCAGCCTGCCACTCATGGGATCTATTTCACATTACCAAATTAGATTTGTAATATCTAAATTTTTTCTCAGTGGAGCTGTTGCTGCAGGAAGTAGATAAAGAACAAGGGTCAATTAAAAAAAATGGAGATACTCTGGGAAGGGGTAAGTTTTTGAGGGAAGAAATGGTAATAGCAAAAATTGGATAAGCATAACATAAAAAGCTAAGGCACTCTTAAGCCCACAGGGTTCAATACTTCTGATCTGAATTCAAATTGCATCCCCTAGCTTTCTGAAGTTTTAGGAAAATCATTGCATTTGTTTTTGTCTCTTCATTTCTTCACCTATCAGAGTGTTGATTAATATTTAATATTAATATCTAAATAGAGCAGAGTACAATCAAAAAATTCCTAGACTAGGAGTTCAGGGAAAATGAATATTTGTGTGATTTTTTTCCCCCCACAGATCAACTTTATAACTTTGACCACTTGAAGTCAGTTTCCATTATCATAAAGTTGAATCTCTCAGCCCTAAAATCTTGGTCTTATGGGATATCAGCTGTTCTCAGAGCATGGATTTCATCCAGTGGCTACGACTTTGTCTTTGACAAATACGAATCATCTCTCCAGTTGTCAGCCGTGCCCCTTCATCCACTCACACCGGAAGTAAGCAGTTATGGACACAGATACATTGTCAGCAAGGCTCAAGGTCTTCACCCAGAGAGTGACACAAATGCCAAGTTTCCCCAAAGACCTGTTCTTTCATGTTCTGAGGAAGGGTGCTTGTGGCCATGTTAGTTCTACTCATGGACTGATCATCCTGGCTTTCCAGGGTTTCGTCTACTTTCTCCTGCTGAGCGGGGTGACCCTTTGTGTATGTGTGGTTGGATCTCTTCTGCATGGCTGTTCCCTTGTCTCCATGGGACCCTTGTCGCTTCCCCCAAATGCTTGCTGTATGAAGGGAGGCCCCCCTAAATGACTGTCTTGCTATCGGTCGCCCAATTTGGCCTGTCTCGTGAGCTCCATTTTGAAAGCACTCGTCACTGTTATAGACTTGTTTATTCATTTTTTTCCAGCCTTCTGTTTGGCCAGTGTTGGTTGGAGAAGTTCCAGAGTCTATGTCACTACCTAAGAGTATCATATCACAAAGCTCCTGTGCCACAGACGAGCTGTAGGCTCTGCTGGAATCCCAGTGTTCCCTCTTCCTTTTGATGTCGCCCTGCCCAGAGGAGCTGCCCTCTAGCTGCTGGCAGAGGGGGTGCCCTTATTTCTGGTATTATGGGCACTGATTGACTAGAGTCCCAAATCTCTACTGATGTCTTCTCTCCGGAGACCAGCCAGGTCTTCAGGGCCCACTCTGGTCTGTGGGATTGAAACCCAAGTCCTAAGGTCTAGCTCTCTTTTTGCCTGAAGGCAACAACTTAAAGGAGGTGCTGCTTGGCCCCTTTCACTTCTTTACTGACCCATCTCTTGCATCCGATTGTTTTTCCCCCTTTCTTGAAACTTTCTTTTCACTTGCACTTTTTCTTTCTTACCTCTGTTGACTCCCCCCCACCCCCACTTGGTCTCCTTTGATTTTATTTCCTCTATCTGAAGCCTCCATCACTTGTGTCAGCTCTGTCTCCCCACCTTCCCTTAAAACTGCCTTTCTTCTCCCTTCATTTCTGGTAGCTTTACAAGGTCATTCTGGACACTGCCCTCTGGGCTCTTTTCAATTACCGATTTGTATCAGTTAGCTCTTTCTACATCACAAAGCAGCCCCAAACTTAGTGGCTTGACAAAATAGCTAGTTAACTCTTTGTTCTTCTGACTGGCCATTTAGGCCAGGCTTAGCTGGGTGAATTTCTGCACACTTATGAATTTCTACTCATCTCTGAATTTCCTTTTATTTCCAAGATTTTTCACCCTTGGCACCATTGGAGTTTTAGACCGGATAACTCGTTGTTGGCGGGGCTGTCCTGTCCACAGCGGGGTGTGTAGCAGCATCTCTGGTCTGCACCTGTTAGATGCTGCCAGCCAACTCTCCTCCTCAATGTGACAACCCATACTGTCCCCAGGCCTGAAGAATGTCCCTCGGCGTCGGAGGGGGGGACCAGCCCCTGGTTGAGAAGCGCTAATCTCATGCAATACCCAGAAGAGTGAGAGCCAAAAGTATATTTAATGAATGAATGTTATTTTTACTCCTACAGATATTTTTACTCCTGTAAAACTTTTAGAAGCTTTTGACACTCACCAGACAGACCTTTAGTGAGTAGGTTCTCACCAGGTGAGCATTTCAAGGTTTAAAGGAAAGACAGGAAGGAAATAGCCTTGCAACTATCTGACTTGGAGACATGAGACCACATGTAGTTTGAACAGTAGATCCAACGCTCGACATCCCTTCTAAGTTTTTCTTCGGATGGGACATCTACACATCATTTAGTTGTCTACATAAAGTGACCCCTTGGCTAGTTTTGCCCTCTGCAGGTCAGATTCATGTTGTTCTAGCAGAGCCTTTAATGACAATAAGGAAATAGTCCATTCTATGAAAGGCTTTAACTTTTGTGCACTGTTTTATCATGAACAGTAGCGATGTGATTGTGAGGAAGAAGAGGAATTATAACTTAATGTGTGGATTCGATTTGGGAAACATCTCACAACCTTTCAAAACATATGGAGCAGATCAAACCTGTTGGAATAAAAATTGGAAAAAAAAGTTTCCAGTATATGAAGACATAACTTTACAGAAGTATTAGGAATCGGTACACATATAGATAGGCTTCAAAATTAGTATTTGTCAAAGCATCATTGATTCTAATTTCTAGAATTTAGATTTCCTTTAATTCATGTCTATCAATCATTGTTTCCTTGCTCCTCAGAAACAGGCATATTTTTTTCTTTGTCATTGTACCAGGTTCTGCTTATATGCAATATGAATAAGGCATTGAGGAAGACTTTTGAAACACCCAGTGTTACCCCATCACATTTCATTTTTCTTGTCAGAAAAGTAGTTTGCTCCATGCAGTAACTCAAAGTTATTCAACCTAGTCGCAGCAAAGCTGCCATCCATCTTGTTGCCAGACATATAAAGAGAAGGGTTTCAGTCAACGATGAGTTCAGGGAAGAGGCAGATGAATGTCATTACAGGACTCCCTGTGTGATGCGTCCGCCATATTGCCAATGAAATAGTAACCCCTTTCAGCATGAATTGCTCACCACCCAGGCACATGAGGAAATGCAATTCATTTTTCCCATTTCTGCTCTTTAGAGACTAATCGGTCAGTGATGTTCACCTCTATCGGAGGTATTGAACAGCCTCATCTTTCCTTTGAGAAATGCTGCAATGCTGATGCCTCCTATGTGCTATGGACTGAATTATGCCCCTCCACAAACACCAAAATTCATGTGTGGAAGTCCTAATACCCAGCACCTAAGAATGTGACTGTGTATGGAAATAAGGTCTTTACACAGATAACTAAGTTAAAAATGAGATAATTTGGATGGGCCCTAATCCAATATGACTTGTTGACTTACAAAAGGAGGAGATGAGGTAGGCAGACTTACACATAGAGAAGATTATGGAAAGATACAGGACGAATACAGCCATCTGCAAGCAAAGGAGAGGATTCAGAAGACACCAACCCAGCCAGCATCCTGATCTTGGACTTTGTGCCCCGAGAATTGTGAGAATATAAACTTCTGTTGTTGAAACCACCAAGCCTTTGGTACTTTATTATGAGAGCTCAAGCAAACTCACATGCTATATTCCAAGTCTGTTGTGCAGTTGTGTGATATAGATTTGGGTTTCTTAGAACGGCCCTCCCAGTCTTTTCTATTGCTTCCTGGGCAAGTACACAAATTGAAAATAAGAACAAAGATAATGAAGGGCATCTCCATGGAGACATATATGTCTCTATTCTTACATCTATGACTGGTCTGTAACTGACTTCTACGATGCCTATGATCACAATTTTCGTTATTTATTCAATTGGATCTCTAGTGGAACTAAAGTAGACATATGGTTTCTGGTCCAGAAACCTCATTATTTCAAAAACTGTGAACTTGATGAAAAATTCCATTTCAATGGTAGAAAACATAAGCTGGATATTGAATCAGGGTCATTTTTAAAATGAACTCACTTAGAATCTTTCTCTCTTTCTCTTTTTTTAAACTTTATTACCCAATTTGTGGGAAAAGCTCAAATCATTGCAAAAAATTTTTAAAAAGATATTCCACCACCATGGGTCACTTAGTCTGTAATGCAAGAGGTGCCACTATGGTTCTTCAAAAGCAGACAATGTGGCTGGTGATGTTAAAAGCCTCAATGTTCTATAAATAGAAGTAAATTGTAGAATCGGAATGGCAGTCAAACTATCTTTTGTACAGAGACAGGAAATGAAGGATACCAAGATTTATTTCTTCTTCCAAGTATCTTTCTGTAATTTAAAATTTGGAAGAAAAAATCATTTTCCTCAATACCCTTTAGACATTTGTTTAATCTCATGCAATGCTCTTCAAACCCACAAAAGGTAACCCAGGAAGAGTTGAAGTCAATCTATGTAAACACATTATGGATTCTAGTGACCTTCTCATACCACTAGCTTGTGTTATTAAAATGATTGAAATTTGGCCTTCCCTCCCCCCAAAGTTTTATTGAGAAATAAGTGACATCCATAACTGTACAAGTTTAAGGCATGCAGGAATGGTTTGATTTACAGATATTATGAAATAGTCACACAATGAATTCAGCTAACATATCTTCTCATATAGACACAATAAAAAGAAAGGAAAAAGGGAAAAAATTCTTCTTGCAATTAGAACTCTTAGGATTTACTCATTTAATAACTTTTAATAAATCACACAGCAGTGTTAGCTATAGTTCATCATGTACATAATGTCCCTAGTACTTATTTATCTTCTACCTAAAGTTCGTATGTTTCACTTCCTTCCTCCAACTCCCCCTCCCCCCACCCTTCACCTTTGGTAACTACACACACTCTGATCTCTCTCTCTCTCTCTCTCTTTTTTTTTTTTGGTTTGTTTGTTTGTTTGGATTCCATATATAAGTGAGAACAGAACTTTCTCTGACTTATTTCACTTAGCATAAGCCCTTCAAATTCCATCCATGTTATTGCAAATGGTCAGATTTTTTTAATGGCTGAACAATATTCCATTGGTTCTATATACCACAGTTTCTTGATCTGTTTATCCATTGATGGACACTTAAGTTGTCTCCATGTCTTGGCTTTTATAAACAATGCTGCTAAACTATGGAGGTGCAGATATCTTTTCAAATGAGTGTTTTTATTTCCTTTGGTTATATTCCCTGAAGTGGAATTACTGGAACATATTGTAGTTCTATTTTAAATATTTGAAGATCCTCAATAGTGTTTTCCATAGTGGCTATATGAATTTAAAATCCCATTAACGGTGCACAAGATTTCCTTTTCTCCACATACTTGCCTGTCTTTATCTCTTATATTTTTGGCGATGGCTATTTTAACTGGCATGAGATGATGCCTCAGTGTGGTTTTAATTTGCATTGCCTTAATGACTAAAGATGCTAAGCATCTTTTCCTGTATCCATTGGCCATTCATATATCTTCCCTGGAGAAATGTTTGTTCAAATCTTTTGTCCATTTTAATTGGGTTATTTGTTTTTTTGCTCTTGAGGTGTATGAGTTCTTTATATATTGTGAATATTAATCCCTTATCAGATATATGATTTACAAACTTTTTTCCCCATCCTATAGGTTGTCTTTTCACTTTGTTGGTGGTTTCTTTTGTGTGCAGAAGCTTTAAGGTTTGTTAAAGTCCCACTTGTTAAGTTCTTATTTTTTTGCTTGTGCTACATTGGTAACTGTGCATTTGAGTAATTGGGCTCTTCTTCTAGACTTTATAGTTTTTCGTTGGCAGAGATAGTTCTTCACCAGTTAGTTAAATTTGGGTTTCTGGGTATATCTGCTGGTAATGTGCTTGGGCAGGTGGGCATTGCTATTATGGTCTATTTTGGGGTGAAGCAACTGTTTGAGTTACAAGGATGGGGAGGGGGTGTGCCACTGGATAAGACCTGCTAGACAGGACTGTTGGCTTTGTTTACTACCCAAGGGGAGCAGTGGGAGGGCTCTGTGGTTGCCTGGACTCTCTGGTCAGGCTTACTAGAAGGCCAGTACTGGGTACTATATTCAATAGTAGACAGAGCTATGAACTAGTTTCCCTACCCTGGCAGGGTAGTAGGACAGGACCAAGGACCTGTATAATTCATTGCTGGGGGACTTGATTCAGGCCAGAGTGTGCACCGAATTCCCTGGTCAGATGAGGCCACCAGCGTTATTCTGCAGAAGGGAGAGTTGTGGGCTGTGCTCTCTATTCCAGTGCCTCTGTATGTACGGCTATCAAATTCGCTATGCAGCTTGGTGGGCTATGGTTGGGTTCTCAGCTCAGAGAGCCTGAGGGCTGTATTCAGCACAAGCAGGGCTGTGGGTGAGACTCTCTACTGGGCACAGTGGGAGAAGCAGCCTTAAAGCTAGTCAGTCCTTAAAGCAAGTCTGCCCTGTGCTCTAAGTTCTCTGATGGACCAGGGCCACTGGCTTTGCTCTGCAAACTATCAGCTCTGCCCACCTGCCTCATGGCTTGAGTGCGGCTGGGTCCCACATCCCTTTTGGTCGAAGGCGGCCAGAAGACACTCTCCACCGGTGGCAAGGCTGTGTCTCAGCAACTTCGCCTGGCCAGGAGGTGGAGGGGACACTGAATGGTGGGGCTGGGAGCCACCCTCAGTCTTGGCTGTGAAGGGATGCCCCCTGCCTGTGCTTAGCATGAGGACACTCCAGGCCTCGTACTGGCTTTGCTCTGAGGGCAATCAGCTCGGCTTGCTTGCCTCTCTGCTCAAGCACCAGCCCCTCTGATCAGAGGCTGCTGGAAGACACTCTCCCCTGCGGTGGGGCTGTGATTCAGCTCTTCCCAGGGGTTGAGTCCTACAGAGTCCCCTGAACCCCGGGGTAGGAGATCAGAGTAGGGACTTCTGCAAAGCGATCCACTCTGCAGGGTCCAGGAGGAGACTGGTTGTCCCCCTGGGTTCTCTTTTCCCTCTAGAGGAACTGGAGGCTCCAGGGAGACCTCTCTGCCTGGTGCTGCGCTCGCCTGGGGAAGGGGCAACGTGATCTGCTTGTAGCGATTTTCCTCCCTTCTAATAGTCCGGACTTGGTATCTGTGGTAGCAGTCTTTCCTTCGGACTCACCCCAAGCTTTAGGATTCTCACTGCGATGTCTTATTCTTGAATAGTTGTTAGTTCTCTGTGTGTGTGTGTAGACAAAGTCAGGAACAACCTATGTCACCATCTTAGAATCTTGATGATAAGACCATGATGCAAAATTTGGGGGGGAAAAAATCTCCTTTTGTTCAGAATGTTATGGGTTAGACACTTCATTAAGTTGGACACCAGAATATCTTTGGAGTTTAAAAGACACTGAAATGGGTTACTTGAGAAATCATGGGATCTCTTTCTCTGAAGAACTTAGAAAAAAATTGTCTAACTCTTCTGTCAAGGATGCGTCATTGTGTTTCTTCTTTGGGCTGTTGATGCCCAGAGACCCTACTAGATTTTTGTCGATATAAGATAAAAGTGAATTATTACTTCAAAGATGCTACAGACCTTTGGTTAACAATGTCTTTACAGAGGGCTCAGTCAAGAACCAGAAATAGCATGTTGCAATTAAAAGAATGTAGGCTTGCAGAGAGAAGAAAGGCAAGGTGGCCAATGGGCCGTCAGCTTGTAGCACATCAGGTTCCCATCACAACTGCCCACAAATATGGCCAAACACCAGAGCGTTTGCTCTTCCCATGAGTAATTAAAATCCACGGGGGAAGTGTGTTTAGATACAGAATTTTAGATGCCAGAAAAAAAAAATCACAGAATCCCCAAGACTATGCGAGTTTTGGTGATAGAATCTCTCTTTGGCTTTTGGTATGAATCTGACTTCTCCGTAGTGGTTCAAGCACATTAAACATAAGTAATAAAACAGGACTGTATCATTTCAACTCATATGAATCTTCACCAGAGGAATAAACAATCCTTTAAAGTCAGAAAGCTGTATCAGCTGCATATTAATGGGAGCATGAAAGCATCGAAGGGAACTGGCTCATTCTGGGGATGTTCAGCCTCATCACTTTGACTTTGGTTCATAGACTTAATTGCGCCTCTGATTGGACTTATGTGTTAGATCATTCTGTATGTTTACATGCACTGGATGCTTCTAATCACTGTGTTTATTCTATAGTTTGTGGGTAACTCTGAGAACGAATTTTTTTTTCATGTGTCTTGGTCTATTCTCTTTGACTTCACAGTTTACATTATTTTTTTTTAAGCAGCTTTGTTGAACTATAATTGATACACAAGAAACTGCACATATTTGATGTATACAATTGAATGAATTTGGACATATGTGCATATCCATGAAATCGTCATCACGATCAAGGTAATAAACATACCAATCACCTCAAAAGTTTCTTAATGACCCCCTCCTTTTCTTTAAGATTTTATTTATTTATTAGATAGAGAAAGACATAGTAAGAGAGGAAGCACAAGCAGAGGGAGTGGAAGAGGGAGAAGCAGTCTTTCCACTGAGCCGAGAGCCCTATGCAGGGCTCAATCCCAGGATCCTGGGATCATGACCTGAGCTGAAGGCAGAGGCTTAACCAACTGACCCACCCAGGTGCCCCTCCCCCTGCCTTTTTTTGGTGGTAGGAACATCCACCTGTGATCTACCCTCTTAATAAATATATTATGCATACAACACAGCATCGTTAACTATAGGCACTATTTTGTATGATAGCTCTCTAGAACTGACTAGTTTGTGGGGCTGACCCATTGAACAACTCCCCATTTTCCCCTTCCCACAGCCTCCAGCAATGAACATTCTATTCTGCTTCTGGGAGTTTGGTTATTTTCTATATTTCACGTAAGTGGAATCATGCAGTATTTGTTTTTCTGTGTCAGGTTTATTTCACTTAGCATAGTGTCCTCCAGGTCCATCCACATTATTGCATATGGCAGGACTTTCTTCTTTTCTTAATGTCTAGTAATATTCCATTTTAAGGATATTTCTTTTATCCATTCATTCATGAGGAACACTTGGATTGTTTCTGTATCTCACCTATTGTGACTAATGCCGTGGTAAACATGGTGCAGATAGCTCTTCAAGACCCTGATTTTGATCTGTTCTTTTCTACTGTACCATCTGACATTTCTCTTGACATTCCAGTAGTTTAGCCCTATGCACACTGGGGTAAACTGGAACCTGTTTCTGGCTTAGTTCTGAAGTGGGCAAGTCTTTCTTATTATAAACCTCCTTTCCTGCAAAAGGAGTAAGATGTCACTCCATTTTCACTGTATGTACTAAAATATCGTAGGATAGGATAGGTAAATTTGGAACACAGAGACAAAGAACATAGATAAACTTTTTTTCTTAATTTTTTATTTGAAAACAATTTTTAAATAATCTTCTTTCATTAAGTCTATGAAGTCCGACCATATCTGCAAGTAGTGTAGCCACTTATCACTGCTAGTCGGAAGATTCACAAACTGCCAAAATGGAATTTCCAGAATATTCTCCCTTCATTACTAATTACTAAATTAATAATTACTAAGAATGTATTGTTGTTAAAATAAAATTTGCTGATTTCTCAGGTGTGTTTGTGTATCATAAAGGTAACCACCTCCCCTCTTTTTTTTTTTTTTATATTGAGCAAGAGAGCATGAGTTGGGAGTAGTGGCAGGGGGAGGTGGAGAGAGAGAATCTTGAGCAGACTCCACACCCACCATGGAGCCTGACTCAGGGCTCAGTCTCACAACACTGAGATCAGGACCTGAGCCAAAATCAAGAGTCAAATGCTTAATTGACTGAGCTCCCCAGGTCCCCTCAACCTCCTGCTTGATGTTTTCCTGTGACAGCACATTTTCTAACTTTGAAAGTCAGTGGAAAAATCTGTCTCACGTTTGCTGAAAACAAAAAAGAATACTACAACTTTACAGGAAGGTGTTTTTTATACAGCCATGTATATGATTAACCAGGAGCTGAAAAGAAAATATAAAAATAAGTTAACCAGGAATTTGGGGACTCCAATTTTGACATAATATTGAAAACATGTGAGGATAGCATGCATATTATTTTATGATATTGCTGTAGAAATCAAACATAAATAATTCATTTGAAACTATTAATATAGAATATACCTAAGCTATTTGTACAAGCTTATTTTTTGAGGAGGTTTTGAATCATGTTTTCAAGTCCCAAGAAAAAAATCTGTTGGGATTTTGATTAGAACTCCATTAGAACTATGTATTCACTCCGGAAAACAGGCATATTAAAATATTCATAATGGGGGCGCCAAGGTAGTTCATTTGGTTAAAAGTCTGACTCTTGATTTTGGCTCAGATCTTGTTCTCAGGGTCTTGAGATCAAGCCGCACGTCAGGCTCCACGCTGAGCATGGAGCCTGCTTAAGAATCTCTCTCTTAACCTCCCTCTGCCCCTCCCCCATTCTCCAAATATATATATATATATATATATATATATATATATATCATGTTCTTATCTATGATTATAGCATGTTGCTCCTTTAGTTTATAAAAAAATTTTTTTTACAATAAAATTGTTTCTTTAATGATGTTATCCCTTGATGCTTAGTGTTATGTATGTGCTGAGAACAAGATCCCTGCCTATTAAAACTTTTATGTTTCTGGGGCATAAGTTAAGATTAATTTTTCAACCTTATTGAGTTTATCTCTTCTTCCTTGAGATTTTTCTCAATGATTTTTGTTTTAGATTTTTAAATCTTTTTTTTTTGCAGTTTTTAATAACTTTTGCCTTATCCTTCTTAATGGGTATGTTTTTATTTTTTTCCAGACTTTATTGCATAAACCAGAACTTTCTGAATTATATAAAATAACAACAGTGATGTTTATCATGTTCTTGATTTTAACCAGAACATGTTTAGCATTTTAAAATTAAGTGTGATAGCTGTTGGTTTGAGACTTAAAAAAAAAAATCATACCAAGAAAATATTCTTCTATTTGTAGTTTACTGAGCTTTTTTTTTAAATAGCAAATAGTGTTAAAATTCACTGAACTTTTTTTGGCAAATAGTAGGATCCCTAGTTTTTCATCCTGGTTCTCTTAATATATAAAATTATATTAACATATTTCTTAGTACTAAGCTGGTTTTGCACTAGAGGGATCAACCTTTTACAAGGTGAATCAATATTTCACGTACTATTAAATTGTATTTAATGTCCCTCTTTCCAAGTGAAATTGGACTTGAGTCTTAATTTATTTTGTGTTATATTTTTTATGCATTGGTCTAATGCTTTTCTGCTAGCTTGATAAAATGAACTGGATAATTTTGTCTATTTTTCTATCCTATGAAATATTTACATATATGGACTACTTTCTTTAAAGTTTTGAAGAACTTATTTGTAAAATAGTCTGGTTCCAAAGACTTTATGGTGTGTGGTTCATTGGTTGGTTTGTTTGGTAACTTCTTCTATTTCATCTATATCGATCTATCATCTATCTATCTATCTATCTAATCTATCATCTATCTATACACACATATATGTACTTGATATTTTCTTAGAAAAAATCCATTATTTAAAAACAATCAAGCTCCATCATAGGTTATCACAGGCAGTACTTTTTGTTCAACTTTATTGAGATAGAATTGACATATAACATTTTGTAAGTTTAAGGTATACAAGGTGTTGATTTGACTCACTCATATATCACAATATAATTACCTTCCTAGTGTCAACTAACACCTCCGTCATATCACATAATTGTTTTTATGGTGAGAACATTTAAGACCAACTCTTAGCAACTTTGAAATACATACTACAGTATTATTAACTGTAATTACTATGCTGTACATTATACCACTGGAAACTACTCATCTTGTAATGGGAAGTTTATACCTTTAAACAATATCTCCCCTTCCCCACCACACTCCCCTCCAGTAACTACCATTCCATTCTGTTTCTATGAATTTGGCTCTTTCAGATCCACATATGAATTATATCATACAGTACTTGTCTATCTCTGTCTGACATCTCACTTAACATGTCCACGTATTCTATCCATCTTGTAAATGGTAAGATTTCCTTCTTTTTTTTTTTTTTAAAGATTTTATTTGACAGAGAGAGAGAGAGAGAGAGAGATCACAAGTAGGCAGAGAGGCAGGCAGAGAGAGGGGGAAGCAGGCTCCCCGCTGAGCAGAGCCCGATGCGGGGCTCGATCCCAGGCCCTGAGATCATGACCTGAGCCGAAGGCAGAGGCTTTAATCCACTGAGCCACCCAGGCACCCCGATTTCCTTCTTTCTCATGGCTAAGTAATATTCCTGTGTGTGTGAATATAAAGAAGATGGATATATGTATACATATCTTCTTTATGTATTCAACCTTTGACTGACATTTGGGTTGTTGCCATATTTTGGATCTTGTGAATAATGCTGCCATGAACAGAAAGGTGCAGATATCTATTTAGGATTCTGTTTTCTTTCTTTTTTTAACTTTTCTTTTCTTCTTCTTTTTTTTTTTTTTGATGCACCCAGAAATGAGATTGCTGGATATTAGGGTAGTTCTATTTCTAATTTTTTGAGGAACTTCCATACTGTCTTGCAGAGTGGCTGCACCAATTTACCTTCCCATCAATAATTCACAAGGGTTCCCTTTTCTCTATATCTTGGCCAACACCTATTATCTCTTGTCTTTCTGATAATAGTTAATAATTATTTATTTTTCTTTCTTTCTTTCTTTCTTTCTTTCTTTCTTTCTTTCTTTCTTTCTTTCTTTCTCTTTCACTTTATTTTACTTTATTTTTTCAGTGTAACAAGATTGATTGTTTATGCACCACACCCAGTGCTCCATGCAATACGTGCCCGTGCCCTTCTCCATACCTACCACCAGGCTCACCCAACCCCCCACCTCCTCCCCTCCAAAACCCTCAGTTTGTTTCTCAAAGTACACAGTCTCTCATGGTTCATCTCCCCCTCCAATTTCCCCCAATTCACCCTTCCTTTCCTTCTCCCAGTGTCCTCCATGTCTTTCCTTATGCTCCACATGTAAGTTCTTCAAAGAAGACATACAAATGGGTAACAAACATATGAAAAAATGTTGATCATCGTTAGCCATCAGGGAGATTAAAATCAAAACCACATCGAGATACCACCTTACACCAATTAGAATGTCCAAAATCAACAAGGCAGTAAACAACAAATGTTGGAGAGGATGTAGAGAAAGGGGAACCCTCTTACCCTATTGGTGGGAATGCAAGTTGGTGCAGCCACTTTGGAAAACAGTGTGGAGATTCCTTAAGAAATTAAAAATAGTGCTACCCTATGACCCTGCAATTGCACTACTAGATATTTACCCCAATGATAATAGCCATTCTAACAGGTATGAGGTGATGTTTCATTGTAGTTTCTATATGCATCTCCCTGATGATTAGTGATGTTGAACATGTTTCATGTACCTGTTGGCCATTTTTATGTCTTCTTTGAAAAAAATGTCTATTTGGTTCCAGTGTCCCTTTTAAAATCATTTTTAAATTGTGGTCCTTTTGTTTTTTGTTTGTTTTTGCCCTTGGGTTGTGTGAGTTCTTTATATATTTTACATATTAACTCCTTATCAGATACACGATTTGCGAATATTTTCTCTCATTCTATAGGTTGCCTCTTCATTTTGTTGATTGTTTCTTTTGCTGCACAGAAACTTTTTAGTTTGATATAGCCCCATTTGTTTTTTTTTTGCTTTTATTGCTTTTGTGTTTTTGGTGTTACATCCAAAATATCATTTCCAAAACCAATGTCAAGAATCTTTTATCCTATATTTGCTTCTGGGAGTGTCACAATTTCAGATCTTCTATATATGTCTTTATATTGAATTAATTTTTGTGAGTAGTATAAGGTAGGGGTTCAATTTCATTCTTCTGCACGTGGTTATGCATTTTTCCCAGCACCATTTATTGAAGAGAGTATCCTTTCCCCATTGAGTATTCTTGACTCCCTTCCCAAATAACAATTGACCCTTTGCAGAGGTTCATTTCTGGGTTCTCAATTCTCTTCCATTTGTCTACATTTTTATGCCAGGACCAAACTGTTACGATTACTATAGTTTTGAAGTATAGTTTGAAATCAGGAAGTGATACCTCCAGCTTTGTTCCATTTTCTCAAGATTGTTTTCACTACACAGGATCTTTTTTGGTTCCATATGAATTTTAAGATTTTTTTCCACTTCCATAAAAAATTTCATTGGAATTTTGATAGGGATTGAATCTATAGATTGCTTTGGGTAGTACAAACATTTTAACAATATTCATTCTTCCTCTATGAACACTGAATATCTTTCTATTTGTTTGTGTCTTCTTCAATTTCTTCCATCAAAGTCTAGTATTATTTTAACTTGAAGAAAATCTTCTATGTCTTGGGGGACAATTTCTTCTTTTTTACTTTCCTGATAGTATTTGTTTTGTTTTGTTTTGTTTTCAAAGGGTGTATTTTTTTTAAGACAGCTTTTAGATTTAATATCAGTTCAAATATTTCCATTGCAATTATATTTTCTTCCCTCCTCTTTCCTGCCATCTTTCCTTTCTTTGTTTACTTTTTCTTCTTTTTCTGATTATCACTATTTTTGAGCTTCTTTAGTTAATGATGACTTAGTTCACTTACCTTTGTTTTATCTCATTCATAATGAAAGCATTTAAAGCTGCAAATTTTCCTCTGATTACATACTTGGTTATATGCCTTGCTGTTTTATATGTTATATTCTCATTTTGTTATTATATTTGTAGTTTATAATTATGATTTATTTTATTCTTAACCAATAGTTATATAGAATATTTTACAATTTTGAAGTATTTGGAAAAGTTTTATTTTCAAAAGTCATACTAAAATCTCTCCTTTACCCTGACTCCACTAAGTAATAGGGGAAAAATGCAAATGTTTTACTCTCTTCCTGCCTTTACTAATATATTCTGAGACTTTCAAAACACATTATTGTCATTAAATTATTATTCCCATTCCTGTATTTTTAAAATAAGATTTATTTATTTATTCGAGAGAGAGAGAGAGAGAGCAGGAATATACAAGCAAGAAAGAGTAAGCAAGAGGGGAAGGGAGAAGGGAGAGGAAGAGATCTCAAGCAGACTCCCTACTGAGCACAGAGTCTGACACAGTGCTGGATCCCACAATCCTGAGATCATGACCTGAGCCAAAATCAAGAGTCAGATGCTTAACCTAACCGACTGAGCCACCCAGGCTCCCCTTGCATATGTTTTCTTCTGCACTGCCAGTAGCCCACTTAAGTTCATCCACCATAAAATTACTTTATTTTCCACCCTGTTAATGTGGGTTATTACTTTCTCTAGTACGGGTAGAGAATGGTATGGGCTTTAGTTTACCTCACTTAAATTTTTTTCATATAATCTGTCTTCACTTCATCCAGTGTTCCTTTCCCCAAAGCCTTTCTTGTCATGATTCGCTCTTTGTTGTTCCTCAGAAGTGACGTCTTCTAGCTTCCTACCTGTTTTGCCTGCCTCACACACTCTATTTCCTGAACCATGTTTCAGGGGCTGAGGTATGTCCCCTCCTGTGTCTTCAAGATGGTGTTCCCCTTGCTCGTCCTGAGAGATTTCTCACAGGCTCTGTTGAATGTGAGGGTCTTGCTTCCTATGGTCACGGAGACCTGCCATTTCCTCAGTTTGAGTCTCTGTGCACCAGATGGCCTTACTCACCATCCCCTTGGTTATACCCACACAACTCTGTAGAAATTCAGAAGGAAGTTTTGTCAACCTTCAGAGCTTTAATACCTAGCATTTAGGCTGATCTTGCCCCAGTCTCCCTTCGTTCATTCTGTAGAGAATATGAAAGGTCTTCCAAATTTTCCTTAAGCTTGAATGTATTTCAACCCAGTTCCACCTGCCTTGGAGTTGCTGCAAACCTCTTCCCAATGCCAGAAACAGAAGTGCAACTCTGTCAGACCTGGATCTGGTTCGTGGGCTTCCATGTTCCCTGTTTCTTCATAGCTGTTTTACTAAGAAGGGTTTGAGGCTTTCTCAGGGGCTGTGGCAAGATGACAACTGAAGCAACAAAAATAGTGATAATAATGTTACTATTGGTTATAGTAATAATGGCAAGAGGAGCAGTCTGCCATCTCGTTAAGAGCTTTCATGCACTAAGTCCCCAGGGGTGAATTAACAGAGGTTCCACTAAGGCACACAGCAGGTGGATGTGGGAGGGTGTTGCTGGGAAGTCTCTGAACCAGCTTAACTCCATAATTAACACTACTAACCACGTGCTGGAACTAGAAAGGATTTTATGTAGTACTTGGGCTACTTCTAGAGCTCAAGAATCAGACTCTGAACAATGTCATGGCATTGGGAAAGGGCCTTTAATGATGAACAAGTGAAATAAAATGATGGAACATTGACAAATCAGTGAATTCTAGAGAAAAGTGAAGGAAAAGAGGGAAAATTCCTGGAGTGACTCATATGGAGTATTAGCCTAAGTAATCGATATATGAGAAAGAGTTAAGGAATAACTGTTTTATTAATTTTCAAGTCAGTTTTCATGTACCATCCTCTCCGATGCTTATATTGTAGCTGACAGGACTTCCTTAGCAAACATCAAGACCTTAAAAACTGGATTTAAATTGAGATAATAAAAGAGATTGAAAATTGAGATCAAACAATAGAAACCCATTAGAAAGAAATTGCCCTTTTAACATTTTCTTTTTACTGATTCATGGGTGGCAAGAGGAGGCTATATACTTCAAACACAAGCTAACATCTATTGGAATACCAACATGTTGGAAGCCAAAATTAAGAAAACCTGTGTTTGATAAGTAGGGTAACACAGACTCATTTTTTTCTTCTTCTATCTTTATTTTGGGGAAACATGTTTCCAAGGCCCTGGTTTGTTGCCCTTAAGCTAAAGACAAGAAGTGGCTTTGTGTTTTCCTCTTGTTTGATTTGCAACTACTGAAATTTCCTTTGATCTCATCTTAATGTCTTCCATATTTTTATGAACTAAAAACTTGTTTGATTTTGTTTTCTCCAATTGTTATAATTTATCACTGGCTTTCTTGTTGTCAACAGCTGCAAACATCTTAGATGCTACACTTAAAAGGGTCAATTTTGTGATTCATTTGTGTCTTAATTTTGGCCAAGGAACCTAATTAGTTCTAACTCTTCCCTCATGAATTACTAAGAAGCCGCTTCCCTTGTGTAGTAACACTAGACCCGGAATAGCTTTGTTAAAATTGGATGCCTCTCAGGGGAAAAAATAAAAAGCTAGTAATTTCTTTGAAGATAAACTATGGTTGACTCTTGGAGGTGAGGGTTACTGAGTTATAATGGTGAGTCCAATTCTAGTGGAATGTATTACATCCCAAAGTGGTGTTGAGCATAACAACCGGCCATGTTATTTACACGTCCTATATAATGGCTGACACTTTATACAAACCTGTCTCTAAATGGACCCATGCATTGGTTAACTGCTGGCTGTGTAATAAAACATTTTTAAACAGGCAATGTAGTTAGCACACTGAGTTCAGGAACAGAAAGCATCATACCAGAGGTCATGCTAGAATTCGGCAAGAAATGCAGATAAAGAACAACGATAAGAAATGTACTTTTCTCTTTATGGTGGCTCTCTATTAAAAAAAGAGTTTTGAGGAAGCTTTTTAAAAATGCCTGTAAAAAGCCACATGTTTTAACTAGTCACTCTACAATTCATTTACCTGCTATTTATGTATGTTTATTTTTCATTTGGTAGGCTGAGGGCAGACAGCCATCTCTGCGTCACTGTAAACCTTTGGGAATGCTTTGCTCATTTCCAGAGATGCATCCACCAATGAGGAATAGTTTTGAAAGCTTTTCTTGGGGAAGGAGTTGGGTGGGGAGAGGTGAAGGGGAGGAGAACAGTATGAAAAAGCAGGGAGAGAGAAAGAGCTTCTGAATTCAATAAGAAAACTTCCTACAGACAAGGAAAATGAATCCTCCTTTATTATGGGTCTCACAGGTCCTCAGTGAACATCTTTCTTAGTAAATAAGTTTTTGAAAAGTAAGTGAGAAAATCAAGTTGAAGGAAAAAAGTAAGAGGAAGCCAACATGAGGCTTCTCCCCAGAGGTGAGCTGAAAAGCCAGTTCCAAGACACTCGGGAAGGAGAACACGTTTTGTCATGTAACTCTTGGCATTTGTACAACATAAACACTTATTCAAGGGAGACATAGCTCTTTTTGGTATGCAGACCTGAGAGAAGGTTTTCTCATTGTCTCATGAAGACCAGGCCCTTTGATGTCGGGAACTATTTGATCCACAATAGTTCAACCACAAATTCAGTGAGAAATTGAAGGGCACTTTTGTTCAGGATTCCTTACTGTAAGTAGATAGCATAAAACCTCAGAGATGTTTGGTGTGAACATCTTCACAAGTAACTAAATTATGTGACCGGGGTCTTTAACGGTCTGGCTAAATGTAACAATAAAGACTTAATATTTAGAACCACTGGGTTTCGTAAGAGTGGACTTCCACCGGGGGAGTTGTCTGTGAACCCTATGAAATTGTATGCCAAAATGTGAGTGTGTAACCTATCATTGAAAATCCATAACTTCGGAGTGCTGGGTAGGCTCTGTTGGGTGAGTGTCTGGCTCAAGTCCTGACCTCACGGATCATGGGATTGAGCCCTGTGTCTGGCTTCGTGCTCAGCGGGAGTCTGCTTGGATATTTTCTCTCTCTGCCCCTTCCCTTGCTCATGCTCTCCTTCTAAAATAAATACATAAGTCTTTAAAAAATATTTGTTTAATAAGAATTAAAATTAAAAATAAAAAAAAGAAGAAAGAAAATCCACCACTTCATCAGGCTCTCAAGTAGTAGGTGATCCCAATTTTTAAGAACCACCAATCTGGAGGAAAGGTGGTATGAACTCAGGCGATCCTGTGGAATTATTTTCCTCTGAATTGACCTATCACTCACTGTTGGCTGGGAGTAGGTTCCAGGCGCACTCTGACAGGTACTGAGGGTACAGAGGCTCTTTGACACCAATCCAAGAAGGAGCATGAGCATTGGTAATCACTGGAGCTGGGATTAGTATGATATGTAAACTAAGAAGCCACAAAAGGATACAGCCCAGAGCCAAGGCCACTGTCCCTCTTTGTGGAGGTCAAGAGAATAACCCAGGACAGCTCCCAGACTTGCTGAGAATGGAACTCTCTCAGCTGCAGACAATAAAGAAAGGAGGGGATGTAGGTAGCCTCTCACGAGGTATCCTGGAGTGATTTGAGTTTGGGGTGGGGTTGAAGGGAGACTGCACCTTCATCCTTGTTTTATCCCCCTGTAAATTATCACCTGATCTGCCGAGACCTAGTTCCCAGCTTCGTTAGTAAGGGATAGAAGTTCTACAGACATTTTTTTAAGTTTAAGTTGAGTAAGTTCTTATTCATTAAATCAGAAACTAAGACACAAATAAAGCACTAAATATCCCATTTTGTTTCACCGGGTAATAAGCAGATCACCATTCCAGCTGTCCTGCCTGCTCCCTCCCTGGAACACTGGCCCTTCCCGGCCAACTCCAGCACCTGCTTTCACTTCACTTCCTCAGGAATCATGCCAGAGTTGCATTCCCATTTCTCCTGGTATAATCACCTTGTCCTACAAAACAAACTGAAGGCACATGTCTCACTTCTCTGGAATCTTCCATGAAACTTGGAGGCAGCAAGCATTCTACAGTTAAGATGAGTGGCACAGGCAAGCCTCATTTGGTCCACATGCATGTGTTAGTTTCCCGTGGCTGCTGGAACCACACCCAGATGGTTACAGCAACAGAAATTTGTGCTCTCACAGCTCTGCAGACCAGAAGTCTAAATTCCACTTGTAACTAAGGCCATGCTCCCTCCCAAGTTTCCAGTGGAGAATCCTTCCTGCCTCTTCTAGCTTCCAGTGGCCCCAGGTGTTCCTTGGTTGTGACTGCATCACTCCCAGCTTTGCCTCCATCCGAATATGGCCTTTCTCCTCTGCTCCCTGTGTATCTGTCTCCTTTTGCTTGTCTCTTATACCGACACTTGTGATTGGATCTGGGGGCCACCGGCATATTCCAGGATGATCTCATATTGAGATTCTTAACTTAATGAAATCTACAAAGACCCCTTTTTCCAAACAAGGTCACACTCCCTGGCCCCAGAGATTAGGACATGGACTTTACTTTCTGGGGAGCCATTATTCAACCTACTACAGTACAGTACTCCCCCCAGACCCCCAGGACTGGGTTATCTGCTGGGTCACACACTGTTCTGTAAAGAGCAAGCCATTGTGTTAGTGGGAAGGACTTTGGCCTGGGTTTGAATGATCTGAATTCAGACACACACTAGACTGGGTAGTGAGGAGGGTGATTTTTGTTTGTTTTGTATGACTTCCCTTCTATCCCTTCACTGTGTTGTCTAAATTCCCTGGATTAGCAAGTGCAGGTGGTGCCAGAACACTGATGGTAGGCACCATCTTTGCTGAGCATTTCTCCCAGTGCCCAGTTCAAACCATTTGTGTCCAATACCAAAGCAGCCAGTTCCCAAGAGTGAAGGTGCTAACATTGCTAACATGCCAACTTCTCCATTCTTGCCCTGCTTTGCCTTGTTACAACCACGGTCTTTACAAAGTGGTGATGCAAAGTGCTTCTGGAACTAGAGGGGATGATGACCCACAGTGCATCCACTGGGCAAGGGTTTTGACATTCTCAAATTCCTCAACCGTTGATGTGTTCCCCATCATTAAGATGTGGATGTGAAGCCATCCAGAACCTAGGGGACTCACCCTTGCTTGCAGGAGTGTGGGGAGGTTGGGCATCTACCTGACACAAACGTCGGTCTTTCCTCTGTCTGCATTTCTCAGCACACATTGGAAACACATACATCTAACTCATCAATGGTACTTGCCAAAAATGAAAATCCTGACCTTGTCCCAGATCTACTTAATCAGAATCTCTGAGGGACAACTGGGAATCTCTAGTTATTTTAATAAGCCCAACAAGTGATTCTTATATTCAATAGGTTTCAAGAATTCCTCTGTTTCTGAAAAAAAAACCCCACATATTTTCCTATAACTATATGGGATTTCATTTAACCTGCCCAAGGGATCAATCAGCTCTCTGTCCATGGCAAGAATTTCGAAGCTTAATAAAGGTCACTCCATCAGTGGCTTAAAGGGTTCCTAGATTTCTACAGATAACTAATTGATATCACTTAGCATAGTCATCTCAGCATCAAATCAAAAATGATGTCTTTATTCTGAGTTTCTGGTATTCAAATCTCCTCGGCAAGGAATAATACCTAATTTGCCACCTTAAAGTCTTGGGCTGCTTTTTTCCTCTATGCAAGAGGCCATCCTACTAACTCAATGACTCCAGGGATTTTCTTGTAGCTGCTCTTCCTGGATCGGCCCTTGGCCTGTGTAGCACCACATACCCATGAAGTTCCCATGGATTCCTATTGATAGAAGGACTCCTGCCCTCTATTCATTACTCGCCCCATTCTATTAGAGTTACACAAAACAAATACTAATTAGAGGTCTGCTGCAAGCAGGACATCCCTGCAGGCACTGCAGAGAGCTGTTAAAGAGGGTAGGACACAACCTCTGCCTTCTGGAAGCTTGAGGGAAAGTACACTGATGAAGCTGGTGACACCGGAAAATTTCTCGTTAGTAGATGAGCATTTCTGTCCTGCTCTGTGCATGGCCCTTGAAGACGCCTGGGGAATAAGAGGCAGATGCCCTTGACTCTTTGGTGGCCAGAGGGAGTAGAGCAACAGAGTAAAAAGAGAAGTTCCGTGGTGGGATCCTTAAATCTTCATCCGAGTGCACGGCATGCTTTGCCTGGCCGTTGTGTTCACCGTGACCATCAGTCAGGCTCATCCACCGTGAGGCTGCTCGTGGGGCTGCTGGCGGGGCTGCTCTCGGGGCTGGTTCACTCACGGGAGGGTCACGAGACCAGATGGTATTGTAGATACCAGTGTTACCTAAAAGTCAGAAACATTTCCAAGTCGGGTGAAAGCATCGCGTTTCCCTTTTCACGGGTGCCTCTTGTTTTGTCTGGCAATAATTTAGTATAAGTAACAAAATCATGGATACAATTTTGGGGAACGGGTGAATGTTTATGTTTTTAAGGCTTATTTTTAGTGATGTACTGATGTCACAATGTGTTAGGTTTAAAGAGATCGTTCACTATGTTAGACTCTGTAAATAGGCATACCAAATCAAATTCCATTTGTTCTGCAGTTCCTATTTAAAGTATATCGTTGGGGCACCTGGGTGGCTCGGTGGGTTAAAGCCTCTGCCTTCGGCTCAGGTCATGATATCAGGGTCCTGGGATCGAGCCCCATGTCGGGCTCTCTGCTCAGCGGGAGCCTGCTACCCCTCTCTCTCTGCCTACCTCTCTGCCTACTTGTGATCTCTCTCTCTGTCAAACAAACAAATAAATAAATAAAATCTTTCAAAAAAATGTTGATATTTTAACTTGTAGATAATTGGGTTCTGAAGAGCTAATGCACAGCATAGTGATTAAAATTCTGTATTATAAACTTTAAAATTGATAAGAGACTAGATCTTACTTGTTCCTACCACAAAAGAGAAATCAGTATATTCCATGATAGAGGTGTTGTTTAACAGCACATTGGTAATTATTTTGCAATAGATAAATGTATCAAATCCACACATTGTACACTTTAAATTTATCTAATGTTGTAGGTCAAGAATAGCTTAATAAAAATAAATTTTGGGGTTTTTTTTAGATTTTATTTTATTTTTTCAATTTAAAAAGTTAACATTTCACTGAGACACTTTTTCAATAATATTAAGTTTTTTGAAAGGCAAATTTTAGCAGGCATATATTTTCTATAACGTGCATATGTAATTGGCCCATTTCCTCCTGTGATTTATTTCTTTTGATTCATTTTTTCCTCCTCAATTTTCTTCTTTTCTTCTCTCTCTCTCTCTCTCTCTGACTTTCTGGTAAATAAAGCTACATGGAACATCAGATTACAGGCTTGTGTGTGATTAATTACATGACAAAGTCCCAAGGAATTTCTCAGAATTAATGGCCACTAGGGAATAGTTCTCCATGGGCCAGACCTCCCATCTGGTGACCGAGTCTCTGGGAAATGCCCAGGGATAACATCCTTACTGTTAGATCAACATTTTTTTTCCTTCCTCAAGAATAATATATTTCTCAAAGTGAGATTTTCCCAGGGGCAGCAGCTTTGTCATATTGACGACATGCTGGTATTGAGGACAGTTATCTGTTTTTGAGGGGCTGATAAATAAATCTAGGGATTGAATAGCTTATAAAGTAGATTTATTCAGTTGTAGTTCATTTTTTAAAAAGATTTTATTTATTTATTTGAGAGAGAGAGAGAGAGCACAAGCATGGGCAGGGGAGGGTGTGGCAGAGGGAGAGAGAGAGAAGCAGATTCCCCGCTGAGCAGGGAGCCTGAGGAAGGGCTCGATCCCAGGACCCCAGGATCATGACCTGAGCCAAAAGCAGATGCTTAACTGACTGAGCCACGCAGGTGCCCTTCTGTTGTAGTTCAAAAATGGTTTTATCTGCCTAAAGAATTTTCTTACATTACTTAACAATATTTAATTGTGTATATAACACAATGCACTATGCTTTTTGTAAAAACAATTTTTAGAAATAATGAAGCTTATTCCTTAGCACTGTGGACTGTAGATTATGCTGGAATATGTCATTTTATCAACAGCCATCTGCCCTGGCTGGGTAGTTTCCACAGGCACTGCACAAAGTCCTCAAGATCCATCGTTTAGATGTAACCACATCACTAATCTGAGTAGACACTGACACAATTATTAAATATGTAAATAATCACCATGGGCTGGCAGTTCCATGGTATCTGATATCCAAAGGATGTCCAATTTTATTTTTGTAAATAGATTTATGATATACTACAATACAATAAATGTGATATTATAATAAATATTATATATCTCTAACTGTATTATAAATACAGTATGTATAAACATGAATTGTTTTATCTATAGCTCTCCAAAAGTGTTTTACCTGGACATATTTTAGTCTAAGTGGGATGGTTTCTATGCTTCTGCAGCATTGGGTTATGTGACCAATTAATCCATTTCAAAGAGCAAGAGTCCACATTTCTTCAAGTCTCACTTTTGGCTGTTTAAGTAATGACACTGCTCTACAGTGCTTTCACCAGGACGAACCAATATTACTAGGTTATTGCGTCCCTCACCTGTAGCTTTACCTGTGAACTTAACCTTGATGCCTCTCACGTCCCCGGTGCTGCCCCAGACCCCCTCTGCTCTCCAAACCCCTACACTCGGTGGCCCCTTGGGTGTCCTCTGTGAATTCATGCTCCGTTCGGCAGAGAAGAACTGGGCATGAGCCATGAACTGGCCAGCCTGTTGTGAACTACACAAAGCCTCTCTCCTCCAGGGTCCAGATGGCAGTGGGTGAGAACGGAGGGGGGATGATGTGTCAATACCTCGGACTCACTCAGTCCACACTTGGTCTTCTTCTAGGCTGTGCCCAGACCTGCTCTTCTCCCCTAATCTCCATTTCAGTTTTTGGCCCCCCTCCTTCCCCTCTCCTTCCATTCTTATAACGGGCACCCACTTGGCTGGATGCTGGCAACACGATGGTAAAGAACACAGACCTTGGGCTGACACCCGGAAAGACGACAGTGACAACAGTCTGCTGAGACAAATGCACACAGCTGTGTTTGCAGGCAGGAGGGGTGAGAGGAAGGGCCCAGCTCTGGGACATCAGGCAGTTTGCATTTGGTGGACAGACTCCAATCAATTAATTGAGGCTGCCCCGAGCTCTGGGTTGCAGAGGCTACATCTAGGTGGAGGCAGAAGATTGCTGTGATCAATTAGTAATGTCTGCCACGGGCAGTAGCTAAAGGCTTATGGTCATGAATGCTAAGCACTTACATCCTATATCGCTAACATGGGTTTCTATCTTAAAGAGCCAGTGGAAAGCATCCCTGGATACTTGCCTGAGCATCGGATGGTATGCTGGGCTTGTGTTTAAAGCCACCTGTGCCTCACTCAGGAGGGCTCTGCTCCCCCTGGGTTCTTATCTCAACTATCAAACCTTCCAAAATTGTGGCTGTTCATAAACTATACTGCGTATGTTTTTTAAGGCATGCGATCAGTGAGTATTATCACCTGAATTTCTCAGGATATTATACACATCGGTCTTTTTTTTTTTTACACATGGGTCTTAAATCATATGTGTTAAATGGATTTCCAAGAGACTTGGAGACTTACAGAGATTGGTATTCTGTCTGATGAAGGATTATAACAGCGTGAGATTATTGTATGAGTTATTATGAGTTGTTGTTATTATGTTATCTATATTAAACATTGTGTATTTCAGTAATACATATTCTATTATAACACAAATGGCCCATTTTGGAGGCCATATGTGTTTTGGATATTTGGGGAGGAAAACAGATTTTGTGCATTCAGTGGTACAGGAAAGGCAAAGAAGCAGTAACACTTCAAATGATGTGGATTTGAGCCCTTGTAGTTTTGTGTTCATCTACATTAAAGGATGGATCTTCTCGTGTTCCTAGTCCCCTCAAAATGCCGCTTATTACTGCTGGTTTCTTAGAGTTCATCTTTTTTTTGTAAGATTTTATTTATTTATTTGACGGAGAGAGAGAGATCATAAGTAGGCAGAGAGGCAGGCAGAGAAAGAGGGGGAAGCAGGCTCCCTGCTGAGCAGAGAGCCCGATGCGGGGCTCGATCCCAGGACCCTGGGATCATGACCTGAGCCAAGGCAGAGGCTTTAACCCAGTGAGCACCCAGACGCCCCAGAGTTCATCCTTATTAAGTGGATTAAAGATGCCATTATATTTCATTTTATGTAGTCTCCTGGTCAATAGAGGCAGAGGCACTGGAAAGGGAGCAAACCCGAAGAGATGAAGCAGTGACAGTCATATCCTGCAGTTTGATGTCTTCCAACTGGGGCTATAGGCTGAGTTGGGCATTTTCCCACCATGCCTAGCTCACCTGGAAACCACGGGAGGCCGTTCAGATCAAGTTTGGTTCAGCAGGGCAGGTGCAAGGGTGACATCGTAAAGTAAGGACAAAATTCAGCCCCATCAAGCCCTCTTCAATATCTAATCACAATGTCAGTCATCTGATCTTTGCCTGAGATTTCGGTTCTTCAAGATCATAGCTCAAGTATTGTGTTTCTCTTTTCTCCCTTAGCTCCTAATTGTTCCTTTTTCCCCTTGAGTTTTCTGCTGTGGGTGGGGGTACCTACAATTTCATTTTGGTACCCTACTATCCATGCACTACTGGAGGGAGGGAACAGGGTTACCTGGGAATTTGGGAGAGGACCCAAGCTGACGGAATACCTCTGTATCCATTCTCTTTGGACTCCTGCTGGAGAGAGTGCGATACAGGTCTATTCATCCTCCATGACTTAAGTCTTGCGAGAGCAGATTTCCACTCCCCAGAGGGAAGCCTGGATAAGCTTTATGTCTGCCTAGTTCTGGGCAAAGTATAAAGAAGCTGCTTAGCTGTACAGCAAAGCCATGCTCTCCCAAATCAGCTTTATCAGCAATAAATGAGATGTTTTGTACAGCATCTGCCTGACTGTTGCCTGTCCCCCAGTTATTTCCTACATTTTGGCAAGGAAAATGGAGTGTTAGGTATTAACCTATAAAATTTATATAACGTTCCTGCACAGCCTTTCATTTCATAAGTCCATTCAGTCCTATTTCCATGAGTGTCCCAGATACCGTGAACATATTGGAGATAAAGAAAAAAAAGCAAATGAAACATGGCCCCTGTCCTCAGTGACTTCATAAATTGGCGAGGACACAGACAATTAAAAAATATCACAGAACTACATGCTAAGGGCTTAGGGAGAAGTAAATCCTAGTGCGTGAACATTTCCAAATGTAAGATGGCTACAAATCAACTGGAGGTCTATTAAAAAGCACATTCTGATTCTGTAGGTTAGGGTGAGGTGAGGGTCTGTATTTCTTTTTTTTTTTTTTTTTTAGATTTATTTATTTGAGAGACAGAGTGTGTGTGTTCGAGCATGGATGGGGAGGGCCAGAGGGAGAGAGAACTTCAAGCAGATTCCCCGCCGAGCAGGGAGCCTGATGTGGTGCTCCATCCCAGGAACCTGAGATCATGACCTGAGCCCAAATCAAGAGTCGGACACTTAACCACCGAAGCGCCCTATGGCCTGCATTTCTTGCATCTCCAGGTGACGCCTTTGCTGTCAGTCCATGGACCACACTGAGTAGCGAGTAGCAAGGCAATACACTAAACTACACTTCCTTGATGCCATATTGCATGGAAGAGAGGCACCCAACCAATTTATTTTGGAAAGACTTCTCTGAGGAGAAGGCAACTACCCTGCATCTTCAAAGATGAGCCATTTGTCAACAAAGATCTAGAGTACTGGAATGTCCGAGTGTGAGGAATTGTGGAAGGACATCATGGTTTGTTGTAATTGTCTGAGGAGCCATGAGACGCCCCCCACAGGCATGTAATGGAACGTGAGTGGGAAAGAGGTGAAAATTAGAGCTGGTATTCAGTGCTAAGTATGGAGTTTTTCTTTTACCCTGCAAGTCATCGGGACTGTTTAAGAACTTAAAGAGAATTTTCAGTGTCTAATTTTCATCTTTAATAGACTTTCATTTTTGAACCACAGTTTTAGATTCACAGAAAAATTAAGTAGCTATTACAGAGGATCCCTATTTATCCAACACCCACTTTCCCCTATTACTAACATTTTTAGTAGAGTACATTTGTTATAATTGATGAACAAATATTGATATATCATTATTTATTAAAATCCATACCTTATTCATGTTGTCTTCATTTGTATCTAAATACTTTTTTTTTTTTTCCTGCTTGGGATACACTAGATTTAGTTGTCATGTTTTCTTTGGTTCCTTATGGTTCTTGCAGTTTCTGAGACTTGCCTTATTCTTGATGACCTTGACAATTTTAAGTACTGCTCACATATTTTGTAGGATGTCCTCTATTGGGGTTTTTCTGATACTTTTATCCTGATAAACCTGGGATTATGGCTTATCCTGAGAAAGACCATAGAGGGAAAGTGCCATTTTCATCGTATAATATTAAAGGTACATAATATCAACATGAAGGGGAAGAATGAAAGGATGAGGTACAGGGATTTAAGGCAACAAAACTATTCTGTATAATACTGTAATGATGAATACATAACATTATGTATCTGCCAAAATCCGCAGAATTTTACAGGACAAAGAATGAAATTTGGTGTATGCATATTAAAAAAAAAATCACTTGGAAGTTTGAGCGGATCTCCATAAGAAAAGCAGATGAGACCACAGAATCTAAATACACTACAAATGAATGAAGTAGCTGCATTAAAAGGGGTGGAGGGCAAAAGTGCTGACCTAAATCACTCTGGAAATGAGCAGAGACTAAGACTAAAAGAAAAAGGAACTGCACAGAAAGCTTGTACTGTAGTTGATAAAGCTGTTTCCCACGGGTGTGGATTAACCTGTAAATACGTTATCTCACCTGGATATGGGACTTTGAGAAGTGCATTCAGATTACTAGTCAGCTGACCTTAAAACAAGGAGATTATCCTGGATTATCTGGGAGGAACCAAACTCCTCACAGGAGCTCTTAAAAGCAGAAGCAGGAGAGGAAGTCACAGAGATTGAAAGCACAATGGGTGCTCAAGGCGCTGTTGCTGGTTTGGAGGTGGAGGCGGGCCATTGCCAGGGAAATGGGGACCTCAGTCCTACAACAGCCAACAACAGACATGCATTTGGAGGCAGCTTCCTCCACGCAGCCTCCAGAAAGGAACCCAGCCCAGTCAACGCCTTGAAAGATCCTAAGCAAACAGTCATGCTGCATGGGACTTCTGACCAATGAACCGTGGGGTCACAAATGAGCTTTTCAGGGTGCCTGGTTTGTGGAACGTGGTTCTGAGGCAGCAGCACCCCAATAGAAGGACCTGAGACGAGTTCGTGAACCCTACTGAGTCAGTCTCCTCATCTGTAGAGAGGAGCTAATGTAGATAGGTTCCCCGAAGATTAAGTTAAGTCATTACACGACAGTCTCATGTGATTCATGGAACTCAGTGGAAATTCCATAAATGTGGGCACACTTCACTGATATACAAAATTCACTGTGGGAGTGAAGAGTGAGACGGAGAAACTCTGACTAGGAGAAGTGGCACTCTCATTGAACTTTGAGGAACCAGTAGAGTTTTGATAGACGGCCCAGATTAAAATTAAGCCAGTAAAGAATCAGGCAGAGAAAACCCCACAGTTTACACAAATCCATCACACATTGCACTGAAATATGAATTTGCATTTTAATAGGCAGAAAAAAATTAACTGGTCTCAGGCTGTGGCAGCTTCCAGAGGCAATGTTCAATCCCAAAAAATAAAACAGGAGCCATAACAACAACAAAAAAGAGGATGGAAGGAACTCAGTATATAATATATACAGTGGTTTATAGCCCATATGTTTGTCGAGCTGACTGACAGGCCCAGCACCAACACAGAGCTCGTTTTGACTTCAGTTGTATACCATTTGCTCTGTGTGTTCTGGAATGTTTCCATGTAAAGCACACCAGCACCCCTAAAGACAGCAGGGGCCACACAATCATGCTCGTGATTAACATCCTACGCACATGTTAGAATAACCTCCACATTTCTATAGAACTTGAAGGAAGCCAGAGTGAAGTGAAACCCCTGAGATTTTAAATAGTGTTAATTCAGAAATGACAGTTCTGCTAGCTTGTTGGAAAATGCCAATAAGAAAGGAGGGAGGCGTGGGAGGCGATCCCAGGTAACATGAGAGGGAGTGGATTCATGTCCTAGAGTTGCCACAACATAATCTCCCAAACTGGCGGGCTTAAGGCAACAGAAATTTCTTCTCTCACCATTGCAGAAGTGTGAAGTCTGAAATCAAGGTGTTGGCATCCGCTGGTTCCTGCCGGAGGCTCTTCGGGAGAACCGGACCTCGCCACTCTCCCTGCTTTTGGGCGCTTCTGGCAATCTTGGGTTCCTTGGCTTGCAGATACATCACTTCAGTCTCTGCCTCTGTTTTCTCAAGGACTTGTCCTCTTGTCAGGACACTGGCTGGTAAATTTTGGGCCCAGCTGGGTAATCCAGGATGATCTCAACACAAAATGCTCAACTTGATTAAGTTTGCAAAGACTGTCCAAATAAGGTAACATTCCTGGGGGGGGGGGTGAGGACTTGGAAATACCTTTTGTGAGGGTCACCATTCAACTCATTACAGGGACTATTATCTAAAAGCTATGGAGAAACAGCATATACCTTTATAAATGTGGGATTATAAGGGAAAATAAGACAGCAAGCCCAGTGTGGCTCATTTCTGTGGGTGGCATTTTATGTTAAAAAAAAAATTATCTAATTTGAATGTCAGGTAACTATTTAGCATAATCTTCCACGTGAACAGAAAAGCTTATTCTTGGAAGAAAAAACAGAAAAGTTTAAATCTCTGAAGGAAGTTGAGTCATTAGAAGCAACTGCAACCTCTCCTCCTTTTCTGTGACAAACTTACAAAGAGTCCATCATAAAAAATAAGAAAATTTTAGAAAAACAGTACAATTTAAAAATATAAGCTATTTTACTACCTTTATCTAAATTTTTTAAAAGATATTTTATTTATTTATTTGACAGAGAGAGATCACAAGTAGGCAGAGAGGCAGGCAGAGAGAGAGAGGGAAGCAGGCTCCCCGCTGAGCAGAGAGCCCGATGCAGGGCTTGATGCCAGGACCCTGAGATCATGACCTGAGCCGAAGGCAGAGGCTTTAACCCACTGAGCCACCCAGGCACTCCCCTTTATCTAAATTTTTAAAAAATATTGCTGTTGGTTGGATCCAAAAATTCCAACTGGTAGTTGGGCTGATTCGGTATTATCTTTTAGGACTTCTTGCCCCATCTTTTTTTTTTTTAAGCACCAGTGTTTTTAGAATCGCCTTTATTTAACAAAGTTTATATGAGAGTAAGCTAATTTCCAATTATTGTCTTTAAAACTTTGTTATGAATTAAAATAGGTAAGAGTATTCCACTATAAAGTGGAATTTCATTGCCTGAAGCAAGTCACCTGACAAAATTTAATTTTAAGTAGGTGGGCAGTAGCCAGGGCTCACAAGGAGAAAGGGCCAGATTATCTGAGAACAGTCAAACTACCACATGTCGGAATCCAAAGAAATGGCAATAGATTTTTTTGATTCGGGCTGTGGATCAAATCCACCTTCTTCCATATCTAATCGAAGCTCATGTGGTCTTGTCAAGGAAATTCAATTTAAATTATCATCTCTGTAACAAACAAGATAGAATTAGCCCTCCTATTAAAATTTCTTATGGAAGTGACCTAAGTACAGCCTATCTTGTTCTTTCTTTTCTGATGTATATTTAGAGAATATAATTTTCGGAAGTAGCGGCAAATATTTGTGGTGTCTGGGTCACCCTACGACGGATGGGGTGTGTGTGTATATGTGTGTGGGGGGTGCATATATATTGTGCTGGATGTTATCAAATATATTTGCACATATTTGGGTTCCCTTCTCCCTGGGCAAATAAGAAGACTTCGCCTCCCACTGCCCTGAAGGCAGGTGTGGTCGTCTACCTTACTTCGGACAGTGAGCTGATAGCGTATGTCACTCTTAGACAGAAACATTTAATTGTCTACAAGACACTTCACTGATATCTTTCTCTTGGTTATAATAACCAACACGGCATGCTCTGTTGGGGGAGGGGGGGAGAATAAATCCATCGAAAGCAGTCCTGCATTTCCGATTGAGGAATAACGTGGAGCTGAGCCCTCGCAGACCTTGACGGACATGTAACCTGAGTCAAAAGAAACCTCTGAGACTTGGGGTTTTGCTAGATTATGAACATAGCCATTAATCCCCCCATCACCTTTGTAACGCAATCATCTTTGCAATGCTTGGTGCTCTCCCCCAGCAAGGGGCCGGTTTTCCTCCTCCGCCCCCCAAAACTGGGCTGAACTTGTGGCTTGCTTTGATCAGTCGGCTAAGGGGAGCAAACTGAGAGTGAGGAAGGCCTCCTGCTCTCCCCTCAAGCCAACCTCGGCCCGCCTTTGAAGCCGGTGTCCGTGGGGAGGGACTATGTGCGGAGGGACTGGCAAATGGCCAGCATCCACCTCCAAGCATGCCCACGGGCCCGCCTTGGACCCCTTGGCCCCAGATGACAGCACCCCACGAGTGACCCCAGGTGGAAACCCAAGGAAGATCTGCTAACTCAGCCCCCGTCCAGAAACTTTTGGACTGAGAGTAAAGAAATTTGCTCTTTGGGGTCACGCAGTTTGTGTGGTTTGTATGCGGCAATGGATTACAGATGCAGCGTAAACTACGCTTGTCCTGATGAACCCGTACGTGTGGGTGTGCACAGTTGTGTGTATGCAGATGGTAGAGATCTGTGTATATATTATACACATCTACACACACACAGATATGTGAATATATATCAGACTGATTTTTATCAGCAGGCGGGGTCAAGAATGTGATCCTGGTTTTTTTTTTTTTTTTATAAAGAAAGAAATTCAGATGTTCCCTCGAATTTTCCTTATTCCTGTCAACATAATTTCAGCAGATGGCTAGATTAAAGTGGCCTTACAAAACGGACTTGAGGAAATCATTCTCTAATAGCTGATTCTTCTGGAGACAAATGATATTAAAACCAGATTGTGGGGTTAGAAGATCAGTATCTCTGTTTTTCCTTCTCTGTCCTGATACATTCCAGAATATTCTATGCGGTCCATTGCCAGACGTGATTGAGACCACCTTCAGGGTCAGAAAAGATAGCATTCATGTGTCTTTTGGAGGTTAGGATTACATCACTCCTAACTGACACTGTTGTGATTAGTCAAGCTGGAATCATTTGGGCTAAAATCGAGCATGGAAATCCACTGATGTTTTTAATAGAGGAAATTTTGTATAAAAAGTTATGAAGACTTTTCTAAATCATTTCATCTTAAGAAGAGGGTTGCTTTACAAGAAGGGACCAGAGTTCAGGCCAATTAGAGTCTGTGGCTAGAAAGAATAGGTTTGGCTGAAGTGGAAAAATTTTAATTATTGCTTGAAAACTAGGTATATTCTGTTGCTGCCGTAACAAACGACCATTAGCTAAGGTGATTAAAACTACACAAATTCATTACCTTCCAGTTCTTGGGATCAGTCCGGCGTGGGTCTCAGTGGGCTGCAATGTGAGCATTGAAGGGCGAGTTCCTCTTGGGAGGCCCAGGGGACAATATGTCCCCTGCTCATTCAGGCATTGACGTAGTTCAGGTCATCGTGGTTGTAGAACCAGGACCCCCATTGCCTTGATGGCCATTCCCTGGAAGCCATTCTTTCCTCCCAGAATCCTCCGATGCTTAGACCTTGTCCCTACCTTTTGATCCTTCTCTTGCTGCCATCTGATTCATCCCCTGTTGTCTTCTTCCAACTTTACGAGCTCGTGTAATTAGTTTGGACCCATGCAGATAATCTGGATGATTTTCTCATCCCAGGTATGTTACCTTAATCATGGCTGTAAGGTATGTACATGTAAGGTACATGTAAAAGGTAAGCCCTTTTACATGTCACCATGGAAGGTGACATCTTCACAGGTTCCAGGAATTGGAATGTGGACATCTCGGAAAGCCATTATTCTGCCCCCACTCCCAGCCTACAGAGAGGCAAAGGGTCGTTAGAGGTACATGTTTCGAGTGCCTTGAGACCATTGGGTCTCACTTCCCCAGGCGGCGCAGTTTTGGGTGTGAGCTCAGGGAAGGAGCGCATTAGAGATTCTGTGTGCCTCAGTGATTGGTGGGCCGTATTCTGGATGAGGACAAAAGAGGTTCCTATTTAGTCTTCATAGTGTGTCCATTTATTTAGAAAAACTTCAGGCTTTTCCATTATACCTTTATTCTTAAAAAGTATTTTTAACTACTTCTGAGTATTTAGGGACTCTTTTATAGATGAAAATTGACTGTTCATGTCTTGAGAAACTCACTGCAGAATCCGGGGCTCAGGGAACATGTGCAGTTCGGGTGTCCCCCCTGCAAAGGGGGACAACCCGAAGGATGTCGCCGCCCCTTTTTCTGACGCCATGGGGTAATGGTCCCAACCCAGAGACATTCTCTTCTTTCATGGGGAGTGGAGAAGACGAGAGGATGCTCACAGGAAGGGAACTCATTTGGGGCAGTCGTAGGGATCTCATTCAGAAGCAGAGTAATATATCAAAGGGAATCCAGTGGTAAAGTGAAGATCTTCTTTTGGGTCTATTGGGTCTGAACCCTTATGACCTAACAAAAATGTTCATGTCATATGTTTTCCCTTCTCATGGCTTTGGATGGGGCCCTCGCGAGGAATGTGCCCACACCCCAATTTCTCATGCATTGGATAGACCTGGTGGGGAGTCAGATCATGTCCCGTGACAGTGTCCAGTGGCCACCAGCTTGCTAGCTCTTTGAGGCGTTCATACAGATGGGAGGAACCAGATGGAAGCTACAGCTCTGGGCTGGTTGTTCCAAGTAGAGGAAGGTTCAGCTGAGACCTGTTATTAAATGTGGTACTGTCACCCTTCCCAGAGGGCAGCCAGTCTAGGCCTAGAGGGGAGTCACAATTAGGGATGTCAAAGTGGCCTTTCCAAAACCAACCTCTGTCGCTGCAGTCCCCATGTCTTTAGGGAGGGATACTCTCCATTTCATGGGGCAGGAGTACCATGGTTCCCAGGATCCCAGTGGTCCCGCCAAGTCTGGGCTCAACTGTCCCCTTTGAAAGTCCAAGAACTGGTTTGATCAGTTTTCACAGAGGCTATCAAGCTTTGGGGGTTTGATCCATGCAGGAAAATTAATAACACAGATTTATTAAATCTGAATGCCGATTTGCTAATTTGCCACAGGGGATAGACTTTGCAGGCATAAGGATCCTTGTATCCAAGGCAACCTCTCCTGGAAAAGCAGATGTAGAGTGAGAGCAAGGGGAGGGCGAGGTTTTGTGGGATGCTATATTCATATCATGTTTTTCGTGACTTCTGAAAACGAGGTTTTAGTGATTAGAGACCCGTGTTGTGTTGTTATGGTGGTTTTGGAGTAAATGATACTCCTCGGTTTTCCATCGCCCTGGACTCCCAGCAGGCTTGTCACGGAACGCGTTGCCTCATCCTTGCCGCAATATAGTTGAGTAAGTAACAATTTTTAAATTGGATTATCAGCCAACTTTGCTACCAATTACTTCTATATCAATAGCAAGTCATTTGGGGTAAATTAATTTGATCCGCAAGTAACTCATGCATTATTGATTGTTTACTAGATTTAATTCCAGGAACTGGTGCACTTTATTGCAACACTCGGAGAGGGTCTGCAGCGCAGCTCACGGTGGGGGCCTCAGCCCGGCACCATCTGCACCTCAGCGCCGCAGGGGAGCTTGGCAGACATGCGCAGTAATGGTTACTGAATCGGACTCCAGGAGGACATGGTTTTAAGGAAGTTTTCGGGTGATTCTTCTGTCCATGCAAGCATGGGAGCTGTGGCTAGGTTGGTTAAGAGCATGGATTCTCGGGCTAGAGGCCCTGGGTTTGTAGTTTGGCTAGTCCACTGCAGGCTGGATACCCTCGGGAAAATCACTTCACCTCTCTGAAACTCAAGCTTCCCATCTGTAAATGGGACCTAATTATGATTCTTGCTTCTCAGGGCTGTTGTGAAGGTTATTTGACTCAACACGTGTAAAGTGTGTTCTGAATGGCCCCTGGCCTTAAGAGGCACGTTCTAAGTGGTCGCCATTGTTTTTGCCTTAATTTGAGGGGTGATAGAGAATGAGTGTCTGCTCTAGGTTCTGATTTCCTGAGTCCTCAGCATCTGAATGGTGATGGGATGAAGGCAGGGAGCCCAGGACAGGGCCGGGGGAAGAGGGGACATGCGTCCTGGCACCTTGTGTGTTCCAAGGCCATGACTGGATGACTAATTCATCTGACTCAGGCTTCTACGCTCTGGCAGGCCTGTCGGTTTTTAAGATCACCCTTGTCTTTGAAACTCTGTGCCTAAACATTGACCCAGTGTCTTGTCCTGCTAGGGCCCCATCAGGAGGAGACGTGTAGGTCAGTCGGGGTTGAGACCAATCAGAGCAGGAATATTTGTAGTAGAAGCCAATGGATCCTTTTAAGAAAAGAGTGGGTTTCAGTGAACTGCTTTTGATTGTGATCCAGGATACAAGGTGAGGCCCAGCTATTTAAGATAATAGGACTTCCAAAGCACATAGTTAATGTTTTTTGTCTTTAAACTTACATAAATGAGTCATGTCAACTGACATAAAAACTAGGAAACACTAGATTAGCAAAAGAAAAAAAAATCACCCATAATTCTGTTGCCCTGAGAAAATAGCAATTAATTTTTTTAGATGTATGTTCCTCCAGCTTTTTCTGTGTATATATTTAAAATTAAAATTGTACTGTACTGGCAACCCACAGAATGGGAGAAAATATTTGCAAATGACACTACAAAGGTCTGATATCTAAGATCTAAAAAGAACTCCTCAAACTCAACACTAACAAAACAGATAATTACAGCAAAAAATGGGCAGAAGATATGAACAGACACTTCTCCAAAGAAGACATACAAATGGCTAACAGACACATGAAAAAATGTTCATCATCTTTAGCCATCAGAGAGATTCAAATCAAAACCACACTTAGATACCACCTTACACCAGTTAGAATGGCCAAAATCAACAAGACAGTTAACAACAAATGCTGGAGAGGATGTGGAGAAAGGGGAACCTTCCTCCACTGTTGGTGGGAATGCAAGTTAGTGCAGCCACTTTGGACACAGTTAGTACAGTGTGGAGATTCCTCGAGAAATTAAAAATAGAGCTACCCTATGACCCTGCAATTGCACTACTCGGTATTTACTGCAAAGAAGCAGATGCAGTACAAAG
>CM052809.1:131844580-131869471 GCA_028533885.1 Nasua narica
TCCATGTTTTTCCTTATGCTCCACATATAAATGAAACCATATGATAATTGACTGTCTCTGCTTGACTTATTTCACTCAGCATAATCTCTTCCAGTCCCATCCATGTTGTTACAAAAGTTGGGTATTCATCCTTTCTGATGGAGGCATAATATTCCATTGTATATATGGACCATATCTTCTTTATCCATTCATCTGTTGAAGGGCATCTTGGTTCTTTCCACAGTTTGGCTATTGTGGCCATTGCTGCTATGAACATTGGGGTACATGTGGCCCTTCTTTGTACTGCATCTACTTCTTTGGGGTAAATACCCAGTAATGCAATTGCAGGGTCATAGTGCAGCTCTATTTTTAATTTCTTGAGGAATCTCCACACTGTTTTCCAAAGTGGTTGCACCAACTTGCATTCCCACCAACAGTGTAAGAGGGTTCCCCTTTCTCCACGTCCTCTCCAACATTTGTTGTTTACTGTCTTGTTGATTTTGGCCATTCTAACTGGTGTAAGGTGGTATCTCAGTGTGGTTTTGATTTGAATCTCTCTGAAGGCTAAAGATGATGAACATTTTCTCATGTGTCTGTTAGCCATTTGTATGTCTTCTTTGGAGAAGTGTCTGTTCATGTCTTCTGCCCATTTTTGATGTGATTATCTGTTTTGTGAGTGTTGAGTTTGAGGAGTTCTTTATAGATCTTAGATATCAGACCTTTGTCTGTAGTGTCATTTGCGAATATCTTCTCGCATTCTGTGGTTTGCCTGTTTGTTTTGTTGACTGTTTCCTTCGCTGTGCAGAAGCTTTTTATCTTTCTTAACATCGAACTGCTTCCGAACTTCCCTAATGACATGTATGAATAAATACAGAGTGTAGCAGGTGCCGGGTCAGTATTTGTTCAGCAGACAAATAAACAAGGGCAGTGCCAAAGATCTGGGGCTGCCAAGATACTTAATACAACTGTGAAATGAAGTTGTAGAACTCGGAGACTGCTTTGCATTGTAAAAAATGCTCCAATGCTGCTGCTTTGGTCAAGTGCATTGGAGATAGTGAGTCTCAGAACAAAGGGAGTGTTCCTAGCTCTCTCGCAACAGCTGGGAATTGTGGACCTCACCTCAAACACTCTTAGAACACAAGGTGGAGGAGTTTCACATCACTCAGGAGTGCGCTGGTGGGAAGGGGGCTTTCTGGAGGAGAAAAGCTGAAGAGATTCTTCAGGGATGCCTAGGTGCAGGTTCTAATCCCTCGGTCCCTGTGAGCACTTGGGCCTTGCGGGGACTGAATTTGACTTGAGATCCAAATGCCAGCCGTGATGTCCTGGGGCATAGATTGTAGGTTTAGATTCTTCCTAAATGGGGCAGGGGTACTATAAGAAATTGAGGTTTTCATTTTGGCAGGACTCTGCCTTGCCAACAACGGGTCATTCCTCATTGCTGATCCCCTCGTCCCCCAATATAGCGAGTGTGGGGCCAATGGAAACTTAGCCGAGGTAAGTGCTTCGGCTTGAGGTAACCATCTCGTATCCTACAAGGCCCAGTGCATTGGGAACTTCATCTCTCCTTACGGGGGGTGTGATTCTGGCCTCTTCCTGTCCAACTTCAGTCCAACCCAAATAATGCAAGAACAATGCAGATCAACCCTGTTGTAGATCCAACAGACTATTGAGGAGAGAACAGGCATGAACATTGTTTTCATAAACCAATTTTTAAAGTGATTGGAAGCCAAAATGAGGCCTAAATGTCTGCACCCAACAATCTGGGTCAACAGAAGAAATTTGAGCTGTACTAATTATCGGTCCATATAATTAAGATCATGTTTTTCTCGCCCTGGTTGTTCGGTTCCCTCTCCTTCCCCCCCTCCACACCGGCATGTTTCCATGGAAATACTGACTTTCTCTGTTTTAGATCACAGCATGATGTACTGTGAACATATCTGATAACTATTACTTTTGGAATATATTTGATCTCATCTTGTTTTTATAGCCAAAATTGCTTATTTCATGATTATGTGAATTCTAAAGAGGAAGTAAGTTTTGTAAATCACTGTGTTAAGTCACCACCTGAAAAAAGAGAGTCCATTGAACCCAGGAAAGACCCTACTCCTGATTGCTTAATTGTTAACACTATCCAAATCTGTGCTGCGGTAAGATCTGTGATTATCTAAATTGTGTTTCATAGCAGGCAGAAAGAATAGGTATTTTAAATTGGTATTATCTATTTAATTGCAATAAAACCACACTCAGACCAGTGGAAAATTGAGGAAGGATATTATTTCACAAAATGAAACTTCTATATTATCACTTAATATGTATGGAGGGAGTCTTAAATGAACAAAGATACATATTAATGATGACAGAAAATTGGAATTTAAGGTTTCCCTCATGTTTCCTTTTCTAAATAGATCATAGTTTCAATTTAAAATATGTTGGAGGAAAAAAATATATGTTGGACTAACTTCACTCTATACAAATACCTGCAAAGCCTTGGGTTCCATTGCTGGTTATTCTTTCCTTTTCTCACACTTTGAGGAAGGACTGCAGATTTCTGTGCGTATCCTTTGCAATCAACAGCAGTGGGATACAGATACGTAGATGTGGGGTTTGCCCAGCTTTCTGCAAAAGCATCATCATTAGGTATGTCTTGGTAGAACTCACAGTCATAGTTGTCCCATCAATCGACTATATTTTATCATTCTCCCAAGGAGGCTGCACTAGTCACACCCACGTGCAGCAAATCCAGAGTTTTCCTTCTAGAACACCCAACATTTGAGTATTCCCTGGATCATGGCACAGGGAATTATGCATCTTTTCTGAAATTCTATTCTCTCTTCTTTCACCCAATAAAGAGCCAGTACAAATAATCCCTAATATCCTTTGCAGATCTGACATGATGTGGTTCAGTATTAAATTTACTGTATTGAATTTAAAAAGTCAAGTTCATGTTTTTTTCACACGCTCTGAATTAGTGAGAGCCACTTTATTTCCTGGTCACCAACCTTATTCTTCATCCTATCCATTTATCCCACAAATGTCCACAAAAGGATATTAGTTGATGATGGGTAAATGGAATAATATTTTCTGCTGTAGGAAAGACATTATGAAGTTTATGTAATGCTCAATTTTGAATAACAATATCTTTCTAAAGATGAGAAGCATTATGCATTTTTCTCATTGCTATTCATTCAGCAATGCCTATAGAGCAGACCCATATATATCCAAACACAAATATCTGTTCCTGGATGCAGGGAATGGGGCCAATGTCCCGAAACCACATGAAGTGAGAGACCATGAAGCCTTGTCCCAGCAGCTGGGGAAACAAAGCAAAGAAAAATAATTTGGGTCTTCCAGGAATTGATAAAATAATGTCTGGAGAAAGTTGGTTCAAGGAAGAGAAAGAGAAACCAGGTGCTGGAAAGGTGCTGGACAGCCTTGTTTGAGGGAAATGTGGAAAGCTCAGTCTTAACAAAAAAGATCTGGCTCCTGAGGTGAGAGAAAGAGCCATTCAAAATTGGACGAGGGCAGATATGACACTAGGGTTTTGTTTGTTGTTGTTGTTTTATTTTACTTATTCATTTGAGAGAGAGAGAAGGTAAGAGCAAGAGCACAGAAGCAGGAGGAGGGAGAGGGAGAAGCAGACTCCACACAGAGCAGGGAGCCGGACACGGAGCTCGATTCTGGGACTCCAGGATCATGACCTGAGCCGGAGACAGACACTTCACTGACTGAGCCACCCAGGTGCCCCTGAAACTATGGGTTTCAAGACCATGTATAACCTTCTTCTTTCGTGTCTCCAATACAACAGCTGCAACCAGCACATATTTAGATGCATATGTACTGTGGTCCAGTAGACCCAGATCCACAGATCTACTGGATTGCACATCCTCTGGGCAGAGGATAGCCAGTTAGTATGCCCGAGGTATTCTTTGCAGTTCAGAATGAATGAAACTTCTAATGCCCATATGGTAGCCTTATGCTTTGTAAACCTTTCTTATAGCACAGTAAAACTCTGACCTGTCAGAGTGGGTATGTGAGAGGAAAGGAATAATTAAATGTATAAGGGAGACCCCAGAAAAGTAATCTGTATTTTTTTCTAGAAAGTTCTTCTACAAGTATGTTTGAGAAAACTGTGAGTTCAGTGAATGCAACAGTCAGCTCTAACTTAGAGATCACCAGTTTGAGCCCTAAGTACATCATTCAATGCCTGGTTTTGAGCAAATCACTTCTCTGGCTCCAGTTCCTAAATGTGAAAAGTGGAAAGCACATCCCTGCCTTTCTCTATTACCTGCAGCTGTTATATTCTAATACACCTAAAGTGACAAAAGCCCACTTCAAGCTCGCTTTAGCAAAAGCTGGAAATGTATGGGTTCATTTAAATGTCAAGGCCAATAGGAAGTGAAAGCCCGCTCTGAGCCCTGGTCTTGCTGTCTCTTCACTAAGCACTGCTGCTCTCTGCACAGAATCCATTCATAGGCAGGTTTAGGTTTGCCTCTCATGGTGGCAAGATGGCTGCTGGCAGCGCCAAACAAATATCCTGTCTTGGGCAGAGAGGGACATTTGCCCAACCTGCTCCAGCAAAAGTTCTGGGATTACTTCTGACTTGCCAGATTTGGGCCTCATGCTCATTTCTGAACGGATCACCCCTGGTCAGGTGAATGGAAATGTCAATTGTCACATCAGGGTCTTGTGTTTATTTTTGGATTTAGAGATGGGAAATCCCAAATAAGACACAGAAATAAAGATGACAGAGAGGTGGTTCCTCCAAAGAAAGTCAGGGTAAAGGTGGGGAGTAATGAATGCCGAGCAGGCAAAAAAGAGACGTTGTCCAAGTCTCATGTGAAACCATGGAAAGGAATCTTCACTCTCATTGAGTGTTAACACGGACGGCTATGGTACTGAATGGTTAGGGACACACACAGGATTTGAAGTTAGACTGTGGTCCACATCTTGGAAATGCTACTTTTTACTTGCTTGACTGAGGGCAATTTCCAATCCTCTGTGCACCTCGACTTCATTATCCCTAAAGTGGAGATAATATTGATTTCATAGAGTTGTTAAGAGGGCAAAGAGAGACTATGTCTGTCAATTGTTTAGCATTTTAAGTGCTAAATACATGGCAAAGATTCTTCCCCTTCCCAAAAGCCCCTGGCCTCAAATTCTTTCACTGTGAATTCTTTCCATTCCCCAAGAAACAGATAATTCCCATGCTATTTAAATTGTTCCGGTGCATAGAAAATAAGAAAAGCTGAATAATTTCTTGATAAATCCAACATAACATGTATAATCAAATTTATCACATAGAGCACCAGAAAAATCTACAGACCAATCTGCCTTATAAATAAAGAAGTAAAATTTCTAAATGAAATAGCAAATAGAATCAGCCACATATAAAGACATTAGGGTACCATGACTAGTAGGGTTGACTTCAGAGAAGCAAGCGTTAACTGACGTATTCCGCTTCATCAGGCTTCCTTCCATAAAGAGATGGCATCAGACGGGACAGGCAGGGTGACACGAATGCACAAAACATTCTGTTTCTTCTTTATAGTGCTTGGACACTCCTTTCAACAATCTCTTTCCAGCATAATCTTATCCAGTCTCATGACTTTAAATATCATCTATATGCAAGTAAATTCCAAAAGTGCGTTTTCAGGCTTTGTGGCTCCCCAAATTCTGAATTTCTCATTAATGGCTTAATAATGCCTCAGAACATATCCACACCAGAGCTCTTGATTTGAACTTTCCTTCAGCATCCTCCTTCTTGAAATATGGCACTGTCACTCAGCAGTGGATCATGGCAATGACCCAAGAGTGATTCTTATTTCTCCCTTCCCCCATCAGAGCCATCTGAAATCTCTGTTGGTTCTACTTTCAAAATACATTACAACTCCAGACACTTCTTTCCAGCCTATAGCACCAATCTAATTTAAGCCAACAATATCCTTTGCCCGTTCTACTGCAGGAGACTTCAGATTGGTTTTCCTGCCTCCGCTCTTGCCCTTTCCTGACCCCCAAGTCTATCATCCAGAGTAAATGTTGTTGTTTTTGTTTTAACAACAGCCAGAGTAAATGTTTTAGACATAGATCTGATTATGACAGAGAACCCCACCAACACACACACACACACACACACACACACACACACACCCCTTATGAAGGTTTCCTGTCACACAAAGGATGTGGTCTAGTTCTTAGTGTGACCCAAAGCTCTCCGTGATCTGCCCATTCCTGCCCCTCCATTCTCCTCTCCCTGGGTTCTTCACCTTGCTCATGCTGCTCCAACGACAGCAAAGTTTGATCCTCTGTTTTTCTGGAACTCTTCAAGCTCTTTTTTTGACTCAAGAAGGCATTGTCATTTCCTGCCCTCTCCACTTGGAATGTTCATCTCCTGGATATCAAGAGATGATTTTTTCTCATTTGGTTCACTTTTCAATTATCACCTCCTCTTGGGCAAAATCTGCCTTCCCTGACAGTGTTCTCCAATATAGCATTGCTCTCTATGTTACCCGGAAGTATTTATTTCTCTACTTGTTTAATTCTCATCTCCCCCACCAAATTGCCGAAAGGTAATTTCCAGGAGGACAGAGACTCTGTCTCGTTCATTACCATGTCCTCCATGCTTGGATAATGCCTAGTCCATAATACATACAGTAAATATGTATTGACTTATGGATAAAAAGAGGAAGGGAGAAGGAGAAAGAGAGAAAGGTAGGGAGAAAACAGGGGAGGAGGAAGGGAGGGAGAGATTTGAAGTTCCATAGCTGAAGACAAAATCGTGAGGACTAAAGATTATCCGTAGGAATCACAAGCAGCCTCTCTGGCTGGCCTTTCCTTCCACACTGTCACTAACAAGGGATTCTTGTTTGTAAAGCATGTTGAGTTCTTTACGTGTAGGACTTGAATTCAATGTATTATCACATTACACCCTGATTCTACTTGCTGCCATGCACATAAATTTCAGCATATTGAGCAAAGTAAGGAAAAAAGCCCAGGAATACATTATCAGGATGCATGGAGGGAGAGAAGGAACAAGTAAACGGGAGTGCCCTGAATAGCAGAAACAAAAATTGTAGTCCGAAAGAGCAACTGCAGATTCAAGTGGGGAGAAACAAATGAACAGATTTAAAGAATGATCAGTCTGAAAGAGTCTGGAGCTTTTTAACCAAAAGGCTGTGAATTTGAGAGGCAATACATTCCTCATAGGCTTCTCCAGGCCTGAGCTCCGCTTCAGGGAAGGTTCGGCAAGGGTGCACTGGGCAAGGGTGCCCGGGGCCTATTTCTCTCTTATTCCAACGATCTTATTAAACATACAATAATGTTAATACATGCGCATTCTCCTTACAGCAGGAATTGTTCCCTACATAACCAAGTGGGAAGAGCCACTTGGGAAAGGTATTAAAACTATCACTCACTTTCATGATGGCTCTAATCTCAAAGTAAATGTCCGCGTGCCCCCGGAAAGCAGAAAGATGATCATTGCAGCCTTCTACCTGGTGAAAAGCTCGCCACTGTCAATCTAACTGCCTGTGAAAAACCTCACACTTTCTTTTGAGGAGCTGAATGATTTGAATATAAATAAGCAACTCTTTCCGCCTGTCAGTTACCTCGAGAATATTTAGTGTTGTCTCTTTTAATGATTGCTCATTACAGAGGAGTGCGAGTGAGCGGATTTAATCAGGGTAATACGGGGTAATCATCATGTGAATTTCTCCACATCGGGACTTGCTCCATCTGTTCCAAGCCATTTGTCCATGTAAAACTGTCACCATTCTGAGCTGATGACTGACAGGTGAGGCCAGACGCCTACGTTTCGCATCTCAGACCGAGAAAATCTCTGACGTGTCCTTCTCACCGAAACAAACTGCTTAAAAGACGCAGAGGGGTTGTGTTTTTAGGACTTCTTTCATTGGTCTGTTGGGTGGCTCATTAAAACACTTAGCTCACCCTGGTTGAGCACAAGAGCATGGCCGAGACCGTGGTTATCCTGATTGATGCGGTGGAATCTGGGGGGAAGACTGGGGAACACCACCTTGCGGTGCTCCACATCACCACCGACTTGTAGCCCGCCGGGGCGTGGAATGGGGACATGGGCTTAGCTGCCACACAGATGCCGTGCTCCCAGGAACAGACATCTTTTCTTCTGCCTTCCTCCCTTGTCAGATGGGCGACATGGTGGCCCTTGTCAGCAGCCTTTGTGTGTGCTCACTGAAGAGGTGGGTGATGGAAATAATTTAATGGAAAAAAACATGTAGCTTAAGCCTCATGAATTTTTATTTTTTCCTTCATGGGATTTCTGCGTCAGAAGACCAACGGGAACGAAAGTTCTCTGTGAAGGGTTGCCTCTACTCCTCAAGCTAGTTCTAACAAATTATAACAGAATGTTTGAGAACCACCTAGTGCCTCAAGAAGCTTGAATCCAAAAGACAAAGAGCAGTCAATAAACACAAGGAGACATAGTTATTTCCTTTTAAGTCTTTGCTCTGTTGTGCATTCTCTCTGCTCATTTGCTGTCAACGCTGAAAGACTGGACCGCGGTTTTAGCCTCAGAATTGAATTTTTTCCACTTTTCCCCTTGCGTCGTCATGACTTTTTTTGCAATAGCGAAGAGCCCAGACCAGGCCCAAGGGCTCCGTACGTGAATGTCGTGACAGTATCGGGGCAATAGGAAGAGCAGGATGGTGGGCCTAGGGCCTGATGTCTCCAGGAACAGTTAGAAAACAAGAATCCCCATTCAAGGTGACTTTGGAACATGTATTTCTCTTTTCCTTTGTTGTGAAAAGCCTTACATAACCGGCTTTGGTTCTGCTTCACAGAAGTACCACAGGCCAAACACCAAAGGAATGAATGGGGCCGGGGATGAGGAGAAAGCCCAGGTGGGCCCTCGCGGAGCTGAGCGTCAGAGGCCCCCGGACGAGGGGCACAGGCACAGGGCTTTGGTGGAGAACCAGGGCAGTAACAGCTGCTGCTCTTGCGAGAGTTCCTGGCTTCGTCATTGCATAGGTGGAGGCCCTTCTGTATTGCTTTTCCAGTCCGCAGAATGTAAAACCTGAAGGCCCTTTTTAAGCACTTTTTTCCCCGTCCACCTGAGGGAGAGGAACAAGACTGATCCTGATTGTCATGCTTGAATCTGGATCTTTTTTGATAGAATCCACTCCCAAATGGCCTCCCTTAGTGTCCCTCTCGTGATGGTCCTGCTCGTCCCCTTCATCTCATTGAAGTTGAGACAAGAACAAAGTGGAGTCCCACTCTGCACAGACATTACATATTCAGGGAAGAATGATAAAGTGACCTAGAGATTTATACTCACCACTAATTTTCATATGGTTGCTTTTCCAGTTTTCTAATAGGAAGATTCATTCTAAGTATCCTTCATGAAACCACTGGACAAAGTGAAATGTTTCCATAAGGACGTGCCTCATTACGAGGTCTGCCGGGAACAGTATGGTCAGGTGCTAAGCTGGAAAAGCTTCAATTCCCCCCAATATGTAATAAATTGTTCCCCACTTTGTACCCTGCTAGTAAATGATCCAAAAACCTAACATGGTTTTAGGTCACAACTGTACGTGTGGCTGGCCCTTAGTCTCTGAGCACCTTGAGGACAAAAACCCTGTTCCATTTACCTTAATCCTCCCAATATCTAGGACAGTGGTGTTCAACTGGAGAGAATTTTGCCACTCAGGGAGCGTTTGGCAACATCTGGCAACACGATTGGTTGGCACATCAGAAGAGTGGGGTGAGCTCCCCACATCTAGTGGGTAGAGGTCAGGCATGATGGACATCTCATGTCACACAGCACATCCTCCCTCCCACAAAGAATTACCCAACCCAAAATGTCAACAGTGTGGAGAAAACCTGACTTAGTTTAACACATGACACCATATACATGTTAATAAATTCCAATTTAATTTTCCCAAAAATAGTCCATTAGACAAGTATAGCAACAAACTGAATCAGGTACTCTTTCTCTTATTACTTTTCCCCTGGAACAACCAGCTCATGCTGTAAAAATCTCATAATATCGAGAAACAGGAAAAAGGTTTCAAAGCCAGCATCATCCCGCAGATGGTTACGGGTATGTATGCTGCTATGTGAGTCTCTCAGTGGCTTTGGCGTCCTTTAGGCTTTGGACTGATTGTATCCATATACGTGCAAGCCTAATTCCTTTGTCTCTGTCTTTTGTGGTCCTTTCTGTTTATCACATATATTTTATTACATAACTGTTTTAAAATCGGCGGTCCTGAATCGCTGAATTATTGTGGATTGGATAACTAATACTCAGCAGTCCTATGTTGCTCACCATTCTATGCAGTTAGAGCACAGGTGATCATTTCATAGGGATGTCTTTTCAAAGAATGCCTTGCTTGCTAACATTAGGTAGAATTAACACCTACGGGCAGGGAACTCAGTCTTCACGGTAGGAATGAAAGATTGAGAAGCGTCCACTAATTATGTAGTGAAGGCACCCTTCTCCCAGCGCTGAAGGTGTCTGGTTCCGCCATTTGCTTATGATGACGTTGGACACTAAGTAGACCTGGAAAATGCAAAAACTCACCAGGAAGCAAATCATCACTGGGGTATCTCTTTCTTATTTGACTGCCTCGGAACCAAATTGACAAAACGGTGAAATAAACAAATGGACACCACCTTCCTGCTTCACTGCCTTCATCGTCAGAGTCATGCTCCCCAAAGGACTTCTAGTCTAGTTGAAGAAAATTAGGAAGCTCTAATAATCCAAACTGTCCAAAAATCTATAAATACATCCATTTTTAAAGTAACTGATTTTTTTCTTCCCAAAATGCTAGAGTTTTATCTTATTATCCATTGTCTTTTTTCAGCGATACAATTTCTCATCGGAGTTTTAGCAAATGGCCTCATTCTGGTTGTAAATGGCACTGAGTTGATCAAGCAGAGGAAGATGGTTCCATTGGCTCTCCTTCTTTCCTGCCTGGCTATTTCCAGGATTTGTCTGCAATCGATCACCTTCTACATCAACCTGGTTATTGTCCTCTCCATTGATGTCCCTCTATTTGTTGAGACTTTTTTAACCTTCATGTTTGTAAATGAATTGGGACTTTGGTTTTCCTCGTGGCTCGGTATTTTCTACTGTGTCAAGATTGCCCCCATAGCTCACCCACTCTTCTTCTGGTTGAAGATGAGGATATCGAAGCTGGTGCCGTGGCTGATCCTGGGGTCCCTGCTCTATTCATCTGCCCCTTCCATCTTCTACAGCAAAAGTTCATGGGTTTTTTCCCAACAAGTCTTTTTGGACTTTTTCTCCCCAAATGAAACAACCCAAATCAAAGAAACATCTGCTTTACAAATTACCTTTCTTGTGAGGTCAGTATTGCCCTTACTCATCTTCCTTGCATCTGCCCTGCTCGTGATATTTTCCCTGGGGAGACACACCTGGAAGATGAGAAACATAGCCATGGGCACCAGGGTCCCTAGCACGGGTGTCCACGTGAGATCACTTCTGTCTGTTCTGTCCTTCCTGGTCCTCTGTGTCACCCACTACATGACAGCTGCTTTGCTTTCTTCTCAGATTTTTAAGCTCAGGAGCTTCATGTTTTTATTCTGTGTCTGGGTGTTTGGGTCCTATCCCTCTGGACATTCTGTGATCTTAATTTTAGGAAGTCCTAAACTGAAACAAAATGCAAAGAAGCTCCTCCTCCACGGGAAATGCTGCGAGTGAGGGAGAACTTGGATCCATGTGAGGAACCCGCGGTTCCCCACGATAACACTACCCACCATCCCTCCGTCGCTCAGACAAAACCATCTGTGCAAAATACACGAAACATCATCTAAAGACCATTTGTCCAATCTGAGGCATTTTTATGGATTCGCTCCTTTTTTGATTTCCAAAGTGCAACATGGGCAGATTCCATCAATGTCAATATCCTGGTTGTGATATTATACTTTCGACTTGCAAGCTGTTTCCTCACTGGGAAAGACCGGGTGAGTGGTACAGGAATCTATCTGTATTATTTCTCACAACTGCGTGTGAATCAACAATGATCTTAAAATGAAAAGTTTAAAGAAAAAGGAAAGGGTGTTCGAACTCGTGATGGCCGAAGAATGCAGGAATCCCGTGGGGTCCTGGGCGTCTGACACCTCATCTTAGATGATCTAACCTGAAAGGACTGGCTCCTTTCCTGTCTACCTGCAGATTATTTTTGCTCTGTTAGAGTCATGGACAATGGAAGCATTCTTCATCATCAGATCTGAGAGGAAGCTGAGGACAAGCCAGCTTTCTCTGTCCCTGAAATCTTGCTCACCAACTTCACACAGCTGAGATGCTGGATGCCAGGTTTACATGTCCCATCAACTGCTAAAAAAAATTTTTTTTAAACTAAACAAATTTTTAAAAAGTAGTTGGAAGAGGAAGAGGAGTCCAGGGCTGGATTTTCCATTTTCCCTAACTGGAAACACTGACCAGAAAATTACTTGCAAAGATGCTTCATTTTTGCATTTGTGTGCTGGGCTTTGGGACCTTTTCAACAGGCAGTAACAAATTAGAACTCCTACCTCATTGCCTGGTCTTCCCAACAAAGCAACATCGGTAGGTGGGTGGGCTGGGGGTGTCTCCATCTGCTTCAAGCCACAGATGCACTTTCTGTTTGAGTGATGATTTTAGATGCTGAGATATATATATGTGTGTTTCTAAAACAGTTTCAGAACCCCTTTGCTTCCAGTGTAGATGTTCCTCCATTTGGCTAGAGCTTGCCGGTAACGTGTGATGATGGAAAGCCTCTTTTGGTTTGGGTTTGCCAATTGCCATCAATGTAGATTCCAAGGGTGATTTACTCGCCTAAGACACGCAGGCTTGGTTGCACCAAACTAACAGAGGTCTTTGATTCAGAAGATGCAAGAAGGTGTTTATCTTCTTGGGTGTGGAAACTGAGCTCTGAGGCTACTCTTCCTCTGTCCATGCATCCCAGCCTTTATTCCCCAAGGAGCAAATTAACAGCTTCCATCTTCCTGCTGTTTCGTTTTCCTTCGTCCCGGCAGGTGGGAAGGTGTATAACCTATTGTACGCACAGCCAGCTCTGGGAACAGTGGTTGTGTCCTGCAGGGACTATTGGCCCCTCTTTGACAAGGGACAGTGAAGAGTTACTTTTATTTTCTGTGCATCTCCAGTTCAGATGGAGGCTCTTTGAATCATAGTGTGTATACCAGCAGGCAGATAGAGAGAGAGTGGGAGCGATTTTAAACATTCAGGAAGAAACTCGTAAATATACAACTCTTGTGTGATTTTTTTCCCCTCAGATACCAAATTCTGATTCTATTTCATGCAACTTCTGCTTTAATAACACTAGCTAATGAGATGAATATTAAGGTACGACTGTTTGTATACCTAAAAGTTACCGAGGAGTTCTAAAGAAGAGAGGGCAGGGTAAAGATAACTATTCTAGAAACATTTTCACAGTCTGCTTTCCTCGAAATATTTCTTCCAGAAATGTTACCTTGCTATCACATTGATGAATATTGTGTAGGACACTAATTGCTCCATTGGAGAAGCAAAACAGACTCAGCCTTTGGTCTCTCTTTAGCAGCCCTTGTCTGGACTACTTAGCCTGGACAGATGGGCTTCTATCCTGCCCGTCTAGCCTGGGGTAGAATGGGGTTAGCCTCTGGAGTAATGCAGATTCTTCCTATCCTAGGCCTGCATCTATAGGGATGGACTGGTCCCCATTGTGGCTCCTGGGAGCCTTGGCCGGGGTTCACATGCCCATGGGTTGGGCCAGAGAGCTGCGATCTATAGGACACAGTGCTGCGCACTCTTTGCTGTGGTCTCCCATTTGGAGGAGATCGGGCATCCCTGGTCAGTCAAGGGCAAAGGAGGATGGCCCACCAGGCAGGTTCTTACTGAGAAAGGAGCCAGCATAGTTTCAGGTAGGGCTTCCATTTCAGGTAGGGCTTCGGTAAGTAGCCCCAAATCAGAATGTAAGGCTTGCTGCATCACGTCGCATTGCCCCTTCTGATACTGACTCCTTCAGTGCCCACACTATGGGGATTCACTGTGGCTTCCAGTGACCAACATGGTGGCCGATGGCAAAGGCTAAATCTAGGTGCTTCTATTAACACGTTTTTTTTAAGTATAAATGCTATAGCAATTTGAATATTCAAAAAAGAAACACAACAGTTTTAAAAGTCTCACAAATTACAAATGCCTTTTAAATCCTCGGTCACTCAATCAAATATCGTAACTGCTTTGAAGATAGAATAATCTGGACCTGGAAGTGCTGGGAGCATGTTAGCATTTAATGTCTACCGGTCTTCAGGCTGATGACCACCCATTCCAGAAAGATCTTATGCCGTGTCATATGCCAAAGTGTAGTCATACTCAGCAGATGATAACTATTCTCATCCTAGTCTTGGGGACTATGGTTGCCATAACTTTTGTCCACAGGGACCTACGTCTCTATGGGTAACAAGAGGGACAGGTAGTCAAAAATATCCAGGAGAGAAAGAAACCAGGCAGATCATCCGAATTGACTTTGGCAATCAATGGGCTAACAGATGTTACAAACAGATGGCCCCCATACTGAGACAGCTCCAAACGACAGGGGCAGAGAGCCCCCACATGTTTCAAAAAGTGTCTTGCTAGGGTATGAGTTCAGAAATCAGAGTCGAGATGGTGTTAACGCAAATTTAGTATCAGTGGTATTTTCTTATTTAAAAAATTATTTTGCCACCCAATAATTGCAGACTGTTTTCTGAAACCTTAACGCCAGGGGAATCTGTCTCAATGAGCTGAAAATATTAAGCTTTGGGGGAGGGTCCACATAAATTCAGACGACTGGTGGACACTCATTTCACTATCTTTCTATATCAAGCCCGCATCTCCCTCTCTTTCCTTGATACACTAAAGTACATGATCTATCCCTCCATACCTTCACAGGATTAAATACCGATTGTTTTTAAGATATGATGTGAACATTTGGTTTCATATCTGTGACATCTGGATCTACTTCATCATTTTGGCTGGGAATCAGGGGTTGGTAATTTTATCCTATAATTTAAAACATATTCAAATCAATGAAGTATGGGTTTCCTTTATTTATTTTTTTGGAGTTTTATTAGTTTCTATTTTAAACAGTTCTCCACAACATCAATAACATAACATAATATTAAATAAAATATGCATTTAAATATCTGAAAATTATGCCCATGTTTAAAACGATGACCGGGAACTTATTCTGCATAAACCTCAGCATTCTTAAGAAAAGAAATACATTGTGACTCTCTATTTTTGAGGCTGGAATGCAGGTTCCTAAGTGAAATCTTCACTTTCTTATAACTAAACTCTCTTATTCACAGATATTTTGTAAGTAATGCATGTATCTGCTGATGTGTAACTGGGTAGGATTTGAATCAGAGACTGTCTGAGGTCTTGTCAGTAAACTGAGTTCAGTACTTGGTGGGCGCACTTTGGAGGGCCTAAATTCTAGAGCCACTGGGGAAACCAGATTCTTTTGAAAATAGGCAGATGTGGTTCATATACACAATGGAATATTATGCAGCCCTCAGAAAGGACAAATACCCAACTTTTGTATCAACATGGACGGGACTGGAAGAGATCATGCTGAGTGAAATAAATCAAGCAGAGAGAGTCAGTTATATGCATTCACTTACGTATGGAGCATAAGGAATAACATGGAGGACATTAGGAGAAGGAAAGGAAAAGTGAATTGGGGGAAATCAGAGGGGGAGATGAAGCATGAGAGACTGTGGACTCTGAGAAACAAACTGAGGGTTTTGGAAGGAGGGGGTTGGGGGGTTGGGTGAGTCTGGTGGTGGATAGTGAGGAGGGCACGTATTGCATGGAGCACTGGGTGTGGTGCATGAACAATGAGTCTTGGAACACTGAAAAAATAAAATAGGGTAAGGGAAATCCTCTTACACTGTTGGTGGAAATGCAAGTTAGTGCAGCCACTTTGGAAAACAATGTGGAGATTCCTGAAGAAATTAAAAATAGAGCTACCCTATGACCCTGCAATTGCACTACTGGGTATTTACCCCAAAGATACAGATGCAGTGAAAAGAAGGGCTGTATGTACCCCAATGTTCATAGCAGCAATGGCCACGATCGCCAAACTGTGGAAGGAGTCATATATACCATGGAATATTACGCAGCCATCAGAAAGGATGAATACCCAACTTTTGTATCAACATGGACAGGACTGGAGAAGATAATGCTGAGTAAAATAAGTCAAGCAGAGAAAGTCAGTTATCATATGGTTTCACTTACGTATGAAGCATAAGGAATAACATGGAGGATATTAGGGGAAGCAAAGGAAAAGTGAATTGGGGGAAATTGGAGGGGGAGGTGAACCATGAGAGACTGAGGACTTTGAGAAACAAACTGAGGTTTTTGGAAGGAGGGGGTGTGGGGGGATGGGTGATCCTGCTGGTGGGTAATAAGCAGGGCACATATTGCATGGAGCACTGGATGTGGTGCATAAACCATGAATCTTGGAACACTGAAAAAATAAAATATAATTAAAAAATAAAATTAAAATGTTAGAAAAAAAGAAAATAGGCAGGTGGAAAAGGATTTGGAAAATAAAGATGGGGCTAACAGTGGAATAGGATATTACATTACTAAATACATGAATTGCCCTCTGGCCATAAACCCAGTCATTTAGAGAGCAGATGTTGTACTTGTGATTGTAAATTAATGTTTTATTCCACTTCAAACCTAGGCAATTGGCTTCCAGAGAACATTGACCAGATATGGCCAGGAAGCTCAGCTTCATGATAAACATTCGCCAGCACATTCTCCACTGCTTGTCTGTTCTAATGTGTGAAATTCTCGAAATAAGGACTTGTGCCTTTGATCACGGAAGCATGATGTTCTTAATGGCACTGGTTGATGATAGATCCGGAAGACAGGCTCTGTGGAAGGAGAGAGGAAACCTTGAGCACAATATTTAGATTCGGAAATCTAAGTGGATTTGTATAATCCCATATAAAGATAGGGAATTCGTCCAGACACCAGCGAAACCATTGTGTTTCAAGGCTGATAACCTGGCTTTCCCCTGTTCTCTCTAAAACCACACCTGCTATTTTGGTCATTTCAGCAACTTCTGTGCAATGCAGGAAGCTTAGGAATGAGCTGATCCTCTCTTCCTTGGTCTGTGAAATGGGGATAAAAAGGATGAGTGCTACATACTTAACACAGTTCCAGATACTTAACTGCGAGCTCTAATGATGTGACTCCCAAGCCCTTGGGGAGGGAGGCCTATACCCAACAGGAATACCCAGCAGCACTCTGGAGAGCAGGAGAGCACCCCGGGAAGGAGCATGTCGAACCACAGACGGTCACAACTGAAGCCTGATGTGGAATCTAGATCTACCGCCAATGAGCTGGGGGGCTTAAAAAACCTGTACATCTTGATTCCCCATCTTTGAAGTGGGCTGTGAGTAATTCTAAGCTTCATGGGAGGAGTTGACGAGCGAGTGGAATCAATGCCTTGTGGCTACTAGTATTTTGAGTTGTTAAACTGTATACACCTGCTGACACGTGACCATTTCGGACCTGCAGAGAGGGCAGATTCCCGTATTTCGTGCTAACCATCGGTCAAACAACCAGAGGGCTTGGAGGGGAGCTAATTCCAGACAAAGGCAAGAGCATGCGTAGAGCTCCCTGGACAAGAAAGGACATGCTTGTTCTTGAGGCAGAGGGCAAAGAACAAACCCTGGGGAGCCACGCCGTGGTTCTGAAGTTCTGCCATAGACACTCCCTTGGCCAAGGGGCCCAACCCCATAGAAAGAGGACCAAGACAGGACGTCCCCTCAGAGAGGGCAGAAACTATCTGAGAAAAAGAACAATTCTACCCAACTTCTGGGTAATTGTAGCTCTGCTGTGCCAAAAGGCTCGGTGTGTCCTCAAAAAGTTAACTGTAGAATTATCGCATGACCCAGTAATTCCACTCCAGGGTCTATACCCAAGAGATCGGACATAGAGACTGGAGCGGATACCTGTATCCCAATATTCAGAGCGTTATTCACAACAGCTAAAGAGTGGAAATCACCCAAGGGTCAAGCAATAGAGGAACAGGTATAAAAATGTGGTACGTCTGGACAATGGCCCGTTATTCACACATAGAAAGGAATAAAGTCCTGACACGTGCTGCATCATGGGTGAAACCCAAAAATATCGTAAGTGAAAGATGACAGACACAAAAGGATCCCTACCGTATGAGTCGGATGTCATGAGGCACTTAGAGAAGGTGAATATATAGAGACAGAAAGTAGAACAGAGGATACCAGGGGCTGGGGGCTCACAGGGTTGGAATTTCTGCTTGGGATGATTATAAAGTTCTGGAAACAGATAACAGTGATGGTTATAGAACATTGTGAAGGTACTTAGTGTCACTGAATTTTACACTGAAAATGGTTAAAATGGTAAATGTTATGTGTATTACCACAATGAAAAGGAAAAAGGCAGGGGAGCCTGGGGGGCTCAGTCGGTGAAGTGTCTGCCTTTGGCTCAGGTCATGATCTCAGGGTCCTGGGATCGAGCCCCGCAGGGGGCTTCCTGCTCAGCAGGGAGTCTGCTTCCCCCTCTGCCCCTCCCTCCCTACTCGTGCACGCTCTCTCTCTCTCTAATGATTAAAATCTTTCTTTTTAGAAAAAGGAAAGGCTGGGTGTACTAGTACCGCTATGTCCTGGTCCCAGATACCTCTAGAATCTAGATGGATCACTACCGTTTAAACACGGGCTCCTCCTCTCTTCAGAGTCCGCAAGGTGCGTTACAGGCCACCCGACCTAGGAACATGCAGTGGTTGTTGGGATGGAGGCAGGAGAACCCAAGTCGTTTGACATTCTCCTTGGAAAGAGGTTAGTCTGTGGAATTTAAGAAACAAAACAGCTGAACCTAGGGGAAGGGAAGGAGAAATGAAATAAGACGAAGTCGGAGAAGGAGACAAACCATAAGAAACTGTTTAACTCCAGGAAACAAACTAAGGGTTGCGGGGTGCGGGGGGGCAGGGGGGGCGGGGGGATGGGCATTAAGGAGGGCACGTGATGTGATGAGCCCTGGAGGTTCTATGCAACTGATGAAGCACTAAACTCTACCTCTGAAACTAATAATACTCTATATGGTAATTAATTGATTTTAAATAAATCAAAAAAGAGGTTAGTTTGATATTCATCTCAAAGCTCAAACACAAATAAACCTAAATGGTAGATTTCCCTCTTTCTTCCTTTCTGTCTTTGTTTAATGGGTGCTGATCGGTACTTGGGGAAAATCATCAGGGAATAGAAATTCTAACCCCTCGGGGCGTCGAAGTTGGGCTTGATTGCTTGTAGTCAAGAATTCTGAAGACCGATTCAATCATCGGTAGCTAATTCAGAGAGGGAACAAACTGATTACGAGTGGTATGCTTGTAGAATGTTAAAAATAGAAATGCCTCCCTGGGCGGGACCAGGTCCTGTGGAGGTGAAGGCCCTCAGAGCAGGTTGTGGGCACAGCGTCGGGGGACAGCCGTCCCCCCAGATATGAGTGCGACCCGAGTTGAGCTCAGCTAGCTCAGCCGGGCATTTGCACCCGAAAACAAAGGACTCTGGTTTTGTCCATGCTCTGTGTTTCCTTACGCTCCCGGGCCCCAGCCCTGTCAGTCCCAGCGGCTTCATCCTGCCGCGCGCCCCCGTCTCCCAGATGTGGTCTGACGGCTGCTTCTTGGGTATGAATAGCTCCCTGTTGCCCTGTTTTTCCACGAAGACAGCGAATGGGCCTCTTGTGATGTGATTCTCCAACGTGTTCTCTTTGGGGGTTTAAATCATTGCTAAAGGGAGCAAAAGTTAAAAAAGCAAAACAGAGCAGTTAAGCCAGCGGGGACTTCCTCCCAAAGGAGCCTCGGGCCCACGGGTCTAAGCCCCCCAAAGGCCAAGGTCAAGCGAGACCTGGGCATTTTCGGCCCCCTAAGTTCAGAGCATTCTGATGGGAATGTGGGCTCCTGAGAAGTCCAGTGATTCTCTCGCTGGATTTTTTCCATTTCTACTTGGATTTCTTACTTATTGCAAATTACATAGAATTGAATAACAAATGATGAAGAAGAAAATCATCCAAAATTTGTCATCTTACTAAATCAGCAATTCTGATTTGCCTCTGTTCCCATTCAAATGTTATAAATAAAAACATTTAATTTTATATCATTACAATCACCATAAAGCTATATTGTTATACATTTCATTTCCCTTATTATATTAAGCATTTTCTCATTGATCATTGTAATAACTACAGACTATTCTGTTGAGCTGATGCCAGTGCCCAGAAACAGAGGCATTTGGTAAATATTTGTTGAAAAGATGAATTAATGTACTTTACTTACCTACTCCCTTATTTGGGAAGCATTGGATGTGATTTCATTTCTACTATTATGAATAATGTTTAATAGAAATCTTTGTGATTATTGCTTTTCCTACCTTTTGCATAATTTCATAGAGAAAGTTCTCAGAAATAGGATTCCCAGGCCAGTGGCTATAAATCACATGAGCAAATCGCTTTTTAAGGAGATCTTATGGATTTTCTGCGTGGCCGGTTAGCGATGCAGAGTCTGCTGGTTTTTTCACATCTTGACCAGCACTGCTATTTAAGATGTTTTTTTAACATTTTCTAATTTAGGGGCACCTGAGTGGCTCAGTGGGTTAAAGCCTCTGCCTTCAGCTCGGGTCATGATCTCAGGGTCCTGGGATCGAACCCTGCATTGGGCTCTCTGCTCAGCAGGGAGCCTGCTTCCTCCTCTCTCTGCCTGCCTCTCTGCCTACTTGTGATCTCTCTCTCTCTGTCAAATAAATAAATAAAATCTTTAAAAAAAATTTTCTACTTTATAGGGACAGAAAGGCTTCAATTTGAAAATCTCTCTCTTCTAAAAGAATGATGGAGTAACTTTTGCTTTTCATCTTCATTTGATTAGCCTTTCCCTGTGACCTGACCCAGACCCTAATCAGCTTCCAATGTTTCTCAATAAACCTCATTTCACTGAGTTAGACACCTTCCAAAGGGACCCCGTGGAGCATCGGGCAGCTACTCTGTTCTGAAGAGATCAAATTTAAGTCACTGGACTCTTTTGATCCACCCAATTAAATAACAGAGCGTTGGCTGCGTTTCTGTGACTACCACCTTCCAGATAAAGCTGTCAACTGCGTCATTTAAATTAGATGCAAACTCAGTCTGTTTTGGTCTTTCTCTCCCCAAATATCCCCAGGACGCGTCCTCTCTGGCTTCCTCCTCCAAGCCATCATTCGTCATCTCTAAACAACAGCTTCTGGACTCCCCCTCCCGCCCCCAAAGTGAGGGCATCTCAGTGGTTGTGGGTACCTGCGTCTGGGGGCTGTAGGGTTTAATAAATCGGCGAGTATAGGAAATAAATAAATGGGCACAAGACTCCGTGCTTTTGGGACAAATCGCAAGAGAAAGGCAACTTGGCGCGCGGATTAAGAAGTCAGTGGGTGAATAGCCTCTTCTTTTCATCTGTAGTTCTGCTAAAGGAGGATGCTGTCCTTAAATCCCAGACCGCACTATCTGATGATCCCGGGGGCTTGGGGGGCCATTGTCCAAATGGGGGCGACTGCGGAGCAGGAGGACAGGATTCGCAGCTCCTCTTCCGTGTCTGCTTCTGGGTTCACTGAGGGTGCGGTGGAGCTCCCGCCACACGTTAAGGGCGACTCCAGCCCAGTCACCCATCACTGCTTAGACACGTGGAGGAAGGTGGCAAGCCAAGTGGGCAGGGCTGTTCTTCATCTCCTCCCGGAGAAGCCCGCCGCGGCCACCCAGACCTGGGGACAACCAGTTTCCTGAGCAGGGCTCACAGCAAAGGAGCTTAGGGACTGAGCCCCAGCTGATGGGAGCTGTGGAGCCTCAGGGCGAATGTTCTGGAGAAGACTCGGACCCTGAGGAGGGAAGTGTGCCAGGAACGTCCCTGTGACAAGGGCAGCGACTGTGTTTTACATATTTTTTTCACACCAGAATACCACTGGCACTAAGGCACCCAGCTGGGTTCAGATGTAAATAGAAGTCTTTCACCAACAGAAAAATAAGCTGCATGTGGATGGAATTTGGGGTGGGGGAGGCCTTTCTGAGCAGAACATTGAAGTCAAAAACTCCACAGAGCTGATGACCTAAACATTTACAACATCTCTAAGGAGAAAATCTCTCAGTGACAATCATCAGAATATTAGGAAACTTTCTTAACGTATATAGCAGAATTGACATTAACAAGGTAGGAACTCCCAAAAGCAACAAGGAAAAGTCCAGCATGTGCAGCAGAGGAGGCAAAGAGCCAGAAAGTGCACGAAAAAGTCATCACCAAAATGCAAACCGGAACAACAGTTGGAAGGCACACAGCCTAGCTGGCAGGTGAACCAAAACGGAAGAGCCGGGGGGGGGGGGGGGTTGCTGGGAAGCCCCGCACACGGGAGGTTCTGACGGCAGCCGGGGAGCTGCTGCCCAAGGTCCCCAGAGGTTTCACAACGTGGAGACTCTGCGCTCGCAATCCCGCAGTTCAGGACTTAGTACCAGCGAATAATGAGATCAGCACCCCAGATGAAAATTGAGAAAAGCTCATTTCCTTGACATTCCGGCCTGGGTGGCTCACCCTTCAGGGGCAATGGAGGCCATCCCGAAACACGCTAACCATATGACAGGGTTTTTGATGAAAGTGAAAATGTGGAAACCCCGAAATGACCGGGAGGGTGTTTACATAAACCGCAGCTGAACCGAGCAATGCCATACTCCCACATCTATTAAAAATATTAATGTCGACCTACATGAGGATGTCTGTAAAACATTAGATGCAAAAAATAGATAGTCTGGTAATATATATGGTATTATCTATCTATCTATCTATCTATCTATCTATCTATCATCATCTGTCTATCATCTAACATCTATGGCTCTCTTTCTGCCTTCTGACCTTCTGCCTTACATTCAAAGCTAAGCCTCGGTCCAAATTCGCCTGGCTCTCACAGGGAGGCTCTCTCTTTCTCTCTCTCTCTCTTGTTTTTATCTCGCACGCAGCCTGTGTTCACTCCTGCCCAGCTGTTCTCTGGGGGATCCTGCTCCTTCAGGCTCTTAGTAGGACCCCAAAAACAAGTTCCCCGAAGCCAGCTTGAAAGCAGAAGAGGCCTATCATGCACCAGCGGCTGTTCTAAAACATGTAAATCTCTTTTCTCGCTCTCCTGTTCAAATTCCTCCATTGTCTTGCTTTCATATTCAGAATGAAACGCTACTTTCTCTGTAGTTCCTAAGATCCCGTGAAATGTGAACCCTCTTTGAATTCTAACTTCTTTCCCGCTGCCTCTTTTCCTAACTTGGTCTGCATGGAGTACATTAGCCTCCATGCTGTCCCTAGTTAATATACCAAGGCTATGTCTGCCCCAGGGCCTTTGCACTCACTTCCCTTTGCTCAGAAAATTCAGCCTGGCTCTCTCCCTCATTTGCTCAGGTCTCTGCTCAAGTGTCCCCTCCTTGAAGAAGCCCCTCAGGATCATCCTATATAAAACACAACCTTCCCCCCATCCTTCTGTGGCCTCGAACTCAGCCTAGTTTTCCTCTTAGCACCCCATAATTACTTACGCATTCAGTTGTTCTTTTGTTTATTACCTTTCCCCAGCCAGAACAAAAACTCCACAGGGGGAGGCTTTGCTTGTTCTTTGCTGCACCCGTGGTTCCTAAAAGAACATCTGGTCCATATATATTGGTGGAAAGAAAGAGAGGGAGCCACAGTAGAAATGAAAAGACCAGAAATGAATTTTATCCGTGGTGACAAAGGAGGCAAAATCCACATCGGAAACGATTTAAAAATTGTAAGAGACCGCCCTGACGGACCTCGTAAAAATGACCTGGAAGATACTGCTGGGGCTGGGACCCTGCTCTGCCCGGAAGCTTCCCCGGCGGCCTCTGTAAGCAGTGGGGACAGCCCGGACCGGCTAGGCTGGGGCTGGAGCTCCTAGAGCAGGCATTCATGACATGAGTGAAGGAATTACACAAACAAGGATGCCTGGGTGGCTCCGCGGGTTAAGCGTCTGCCTTCGGCTTGGGTCACGATCCCAGGTTCTGGGATCGAGTCCTACATCAGGCTCCCTGCTCAGTGGGGAGCCTGCTTCCCCCTCTGCTTCTGCTTCTCCACCTGCTTGTGCGCTCTCTCTCTGTCAAATAAATAAATAAAATCTTAAAAAAAAATCACACAAATGTGCATGCTTAAAAGCTGACAAATGTTACAAACCCTGTAAAATCCAGAAAAATGACATGAAATAGTTATTCGTAGTAGTAACGGTAATGGACAGCCTGATGCCCTCTGCAATGCTCATTTCCCCGGGTTTTTTCTCAGCATGCTCTTTTATTGCCCCCTCCTATGAAACTTATTTTGCCATATCATTTTCTGTAGAGAGAATAGAAAACTAATTCCATCTTTCCTCTAGCAAGGCTGACAGAAATTTTTTTTATTATTGATGGTTTAGAACATCTTCTTTCAGCACCACCTCTGATAAGGGGTAAGGCCGCAAGGGGTGACTTTCCCTGTGGTTTCTTGCTCCGTGGGCCTCCCAGCGGGACTGGGAAGGTGTGCAGAGTCAGGGAAGCTCTCAGGGGCCCTGGATCTTTCTGGGGACTGGGAAGGGGTGCAGGATCAGGCCACGCCCTTGGAGCTCTTGTCCCCCAACCTCTCTGGATATGACCTCCCACGGCCACTGCCTGGCTTGCATGCCCAGCTCCCCACCCCCAGGCCTTTGCTAGACCCCCCCACCAGCAGGGCATCCAGGGGACCGCTGGGCTGGAGCTCCCGAATCCGCCCTGCATCCCTGGGGCAGGACGCAGCCCAGTGGAAGCCTGGTTGTCCTCACGGCAAGGTCCCCCCACTGACTTCGAGCCAACCTTGGCTCGGGAAGGAACAGCTCGGGGGCTCG
>CM052809.1:131869971-131885914 GCA_028533885.1 Nasua narica
TTTTTTTTTAATGAGTTCAAAGATGTTTTCTTTTAGTTAAGCCTCCTGAGTTTTCTAGGTATAAAATCATATTTTTAGTTATAATCCTATTAGGTAAAATCATATTCTAGGTATAAAATCTGCAAAAAGCGGTACTGTTTTCACCTCTTTTCTAAAATTTAGAACACTCACTTGATTTTGTCTTATCGTATTAGCTACAACCTCCCAAACAAGTTTGAATTTTAGTCGGAGGTACCTTGTCCTGTTTCCCACTGCTGTCAGGGTGCATTTAGGATGTAATAATTTCATACCATGTCTTATAATGATCCCTGGTGTCATTTAAAAATAATTTTAGGGGGGCATCTGGGTGGCTGAGTGAGTTAAAGCCTCTGCCTTCAGCTCAGGTCATGATCTCAGGGTCCTGGGATCGAGCCCTGCATTGGGCTCTCTGCTGGGCAGTGAGCCTGCTTCCCCTCTCTCTGCCTGCCTCTCTGCCTGCTTGTGATCTCTCTCCTCTCTGTGAAATAAATAAATAAATAAAATCTTTAAAAAAAAATAAAAATCATTTTAGGGAGATATTTTATTAGAAGTACTTAACCAGTAATTTTATTTTACTTAAAGTCTTTAACCACACAATTTCTTTCTCAATTAGATCAATTTTTTTTCAGGATCTAGTAATTCTTTATTCAAATTATTTATTAATATAATGAACTATGTTGCTGGATTCCCTAATGTTGAACCATTCCGGCAAGTGTGGATTAAAACTTTTGTGTAGTGGGTGTCGTAGAAGGTATCATAAATTACATTAAATGATAAGTGAGAGGCTCAGAGAAAATATTCCAGATACAATGCATACAAATTGCATACTGTGTAACATATATGTTATACATAGAGACACACACTATAGAATATCAAGTGATCTTTACTAATTAACAAAAAAATAGAAAATAGACAAAGGGTGTAAATATGCAAAACACAGATGAAAAATAGAAATGACCAGTAAATATGTGAAAATAGACTCATTCTCACTAATAATTTTTAATGGTCTATTTTGTTTAGTTTTTGTATATTAATATCTTTAACATTTAAAAATGCAATGTTTTTAAATTTTATAATCTATATATAGTATATCCCAAAGTTACTTCTGAAACAAAAGATAAATGTATAAATTTTAAGAATTACCAACATAAAAAAAATGAAAAAAATATACATATATATGATTAAGAAGATGTTTTGTGCATTCTTTTCCTTAATGAACTAGTGGTACAATAAATAGATGGGTGAAAAAGTAATCTGGAAAATCAGATGATCTGTTATTGAAGGATGCTTTCTATAAGGAGGCAACAGAGAAGGAATGGAAGAAATATAAATTAAAACGAGATGCAGTTTGGCTTTGCAAAATGGCAACCTCTGAAAAGACGATTCATATTCTCATTCTCCCTCGCCCTCTGCCACTCCCTGCACTCGCATGCTCATGCCCCTGTGCGTTTTCTCTCCCTTGCTTTCTCTCAAATAAATAAATATTTAAAAAGACCATTCACATCAAATGCTAGAGAGAATGGGAAAAATTGGTGTCTTCGTGAATATGTAGTGGGAGTATGAGTTAGTATAACCTTTTATTTTTTATGTTAATTTAATTTAATTTAATTTTACCATTTTGAATTTTATTTTATATTTTCAGTGTTCCAAGATTTATTGTTCATGCTCCACACCCAGTGCTCCATGCAATACGTGCCCTCCTCACTACCCACCACCAGGCTCTGGGAAACAAACTGAGGGTTTGAAGGGGAAAGGAGTAGGGGGTTGGGTGAGCCCGGTGCTGAGTATAACCTTTTAAAACATAATTTTGTTTCCCATATTAAAATGTGTAATATGTAATATGATAATCCAGCAATTTTCCTTCTAGGAACCTATACAAAAACCACAATATGAGCTCGTAAAGATAAATGGATCCCGGTTTTCACTGCTACCTGATACAAGAGTTAAAATAGGAAAGTCTCTTAAATGTAAGTCAAGAGGGGGCTTGTTAAGCAAATTATGGCAGAGGATACAATGCCGCGGAAGCTTGTGGAGTGGTTCACGGGAAAGCGTGGCTCTAAGCTAACTGAGTGTGTCAGTCAGAGCTCTGTTCTTTCTGCTTGTTTGTTTTCGTTCCATTCTTAAATATAAAAGTACATCATTGCTTTTATGTATACTGTATACAGACTCTGGGGACATGCATCATTGAGGATAGCATAGCCGGGATCAGACCAGGTGATTAGTTGCAAGTAACAGTAGCTAATTATGATAGATTTAGCAGAAAAGAGTAGACTGAGGGACCCACAGTATCCTTGAGACATCTGGAGAACTAAGCTCACTGCTTCTAGAAATTGTGCCCTGTGCCATGCACAACCACGGCTGGCCAGGCGGTGGGATCTTTGCTGTCCCTGAGCTGTTTGCATCACCGCCAGGCTTTACCATAGCTGCTGCTGCCCCCGGTCCCATGTCGCTTCTGTTCCTGGGACTATCCAGGCAAGTACTGATGCTCCAGGAACTAGATACCTCTACCAAAAGTGGATTTCCCGGGAGCCTCTTTCCGTAGGCTGCTTCTTCCCGAAGCAGAGCCTGGAAACATTGGGGATTCCACTACCAAGAGCTGGGACTCCCAGTTCTCTCTGTTCTGCCTTGGGGAAACGGGACTCACAGAAAACTCTACCTCCTTCCTCCTCCGACCAATTCTCCAGCCCCTCCTTGCTCTCCTACCGGAATGTTAGCTCCACAAGGAAAGGGACTGCTGTGGTCTGAGTGTATGCGTCTACCCAGAATCTGTATGTTGACATCCTAGCCCGCCAAGATGATAGTATATGGAGGTGGGGCCTTTGGATGCACTTAGATCAATCATGCGGGTAGAACCCCCATGAAAGGGATTAGTGCCCTTATAAAAGTGACCCCTTGCCCCTTCTATCACATGAGGACCCAGAAAGAAATATTTTCAGTTATCGAATGTGTATGAATGGTGAGGATATTCATATGCAGGTTTCAACTGGTTACAAAATGAATGAATCCAGGACATTTCTCTGTGGTTGATCTGAGGACTCCACATCTAGAAGTGGATTGATTACACTGGAAAAAGTAGAGCAAAGAGCAGAACCCACTTAGGAAACACACAGAGCTATTGGAAGAATGTAGGTGGATAACGTGACCCCAAGTAGGCATATAAAAAGAGTTTTGAGCCACCAACGATGTCGTACAGAGATGCCCAGGGGCACTGGGAGCTCAATGGAAGAGACAGGTATGGAGAAAAGGGCCACAGGACCAATAATGCAATCAGCTTCCTTACATGTTCGGGTGATCGGAGTTCAACAGGAGGTAGATTCCACGGGAGAGGAGTCCGCCAAGAACTCGAAAGGAAGCAAAGCTATTCGGGACTGCAGTCCAGCTGGTGGTCGCACAAACTAATGCCAGGGATCATCCCTTGAATTCCCATTTACTGAAGATCTGCCATGGGCAATCATTGGGTTGATGCTTCCAACCGTTGTTGGAAGAAGGTGCAATGTCATACAGCATTCTTGCAGAGAAATTGCTCATGGGTTTGCAGACCTTTCTGACCACATCACGACTCTTCACTCAGGAAATGCTCTGAACTTTTCCGGCTTTGATCGAAACAAAAAACTCCGAATGCTTGTATTTCTTTGTCTAGCGTCTTATGCAGCCGAAAACACTAGGCTGCTTAAAAACATACCCTGAGTCACTGTTGGACTCTACCACTGTGTCAATATTAGTTCAGAAGTTGGCATTCCGTCTTGTTTCAGCCACCTCTTTGATTACTAAATCGAATGTCTTATTGTCCCTTCACCTTTTGATGCGAATTGCTACAAGCCACTACAGTTCTATCAAGCATGGAAAATAAAGGTGAACATTGTTTCCATTATTCATTCTGTGCTTGACACGGGGTGGAACGTCACGGGAGAAATGAAAAATAAGAATCTTTGCCACAAAGACTGTGTGGTCAGGGAAATCGTGAGAAGGGCTGGATGATGTGGTTTGTACCTGAGCGCTGAAGGGAAACACGTCCATGCGACAGACCTTTAAAGGAAGAGGACACCTGCTCTCTGCTGTCCCTGCCAGGGAAAGGAGCACCAGGATTAGAAAGCTGTGGATTATCATCGATGTGGCAGGGAGGAAGTAATAGGCCAGCGACTGCCACCAGGATTTGAGAGGATGAAGGTACAAAGGAAATGTGATAGTTCATAACTGGACAGCTTCCGCTCTTACAAGCGTCTAAGTAGAGGGGGAAGGAAACACGACCTATGTCTACATGTTGTTTCAGGAATTCCATGACTTTTCCAGGCGATTCGTCGGGCAGAAGAAAGAATGAAAGCCCTGGGGCCCCAGAGGAAAGGCCGGTGCCCACCACGATAAAGCCATGAGGACATGGGGTTGCTCTGTCTTATTGCTGAGTGTTACTTTTAAGGCAAAGATATTCTCCCTACGACGAGGTTTCAGGGTCCCACTTAAGAAGTTCCCAGTAGCGTAGCAGGTCTGTGTCCTAGTTCAGGCAGTGACAAACTCTCGTCTATGTGACTGTCCAGCATCCCTACTCCCCTTCTAGAACCGGAACTGCCTTCTATGCTAGACGCTGTTTCGGCGGCCGGTCCAGATGCCTTTCCTGAACCAGTGCTCCCGGCCGTGGCGGTGTGAGCTTTGGGTGCTAATGATTCGCGGCTGCCCCCACTTTCCACATCTTCCGCTGCCTGGAGCTTGCACTGGCTCCTAGAGCCACAGACCGATGACTTAAACGACAGCAGGTTATTTCCTTATAGTCCTAGAGGCTAGAAATTCAAGATCAAGGTGTCACCAGGGTAGTTTCCCTGAAGCCTTGGTTTTCTTCTTTTTGGCTTGCAAATATCCTTCTCCCCACTGGGTCTTTAAATGGTCTTCTCCCTGTACCTGTCTGTGCCCTAAACTCCCCATCTCGTAGGAACGAGGGCCCACCCATGTGACTTCATCTGACCCTAATCACCTCTTTAAAGGCCCCAATTCCAAATACAGTCACATTTTCCAGTCCTGGGGAGTTATGATTTTAACATGTGAAAGGAGGGAACACAATTTAGCCCAAAATACACCAGAATCCTTTGTTGTTGTTGTTGTTGTTTAAAGAAAACTTTCTAAGGCTTTTTGGAGCCTGGTTATTAACATCCTCTCAGTATTTGACGCCTCCCAAGGCAATATCCAGTCCCTAAAACTGCAACCAAAAGAACTGCACTTCTTTTTTATTTTTTTTAGATTTTATTTATTTATTTGAGTGGGGGTCATAGAGAGAGAGAGAGAAACAGACTCCCCACTGAGCAGGGAGCCTGATGTGGGGCTCGATCCCAGGACCCTGGGATCATGACCTGAGCCAAAGGCAGACGCTTCACTGAGCCACTCAGGTGTGCCAAGAACTGCACTTCTAAAACTATATCCACTTCCCCTCAACCGCCAGCAGGGTCACCGAGGACATGGCCAAGGAGGGATAGGACACGGACAAGGAAACCCCTCCCTAGGAGCAGGAGTCAAGGACAGAGAGGACAAGGCTCTCTCCAAGGCTGCACAAGAGACGTGTCCAAGAGCTCCTTTTGCCACCAGGGGGCGGTGCTCCCGCCCAGCAGGGACAGTGACATGTGCCTCCAAACAGTGACCACCTGTGCCATCCCGACCCACCCTTTTCCTGATTCTGAGTTGAAGATGAATAAGAAGCAGAGATTAGGTGGGACCAAAACAGTCCCATTTCCTGGAGCTTCCGCGGCTTTTCAGCAATTCCTTACAGAGTGGAAGGTGGTGTCAAAGCCTCGGGTTTCTGCATGGGTGTCGGCTGATGATGGGGCCCAAAGACGCCCACGTCCTGCTCTCGGGCACCTGTGAGGATGTTCCTTCACATGGTGAAAGGGACTTTGCCAATGTGACTAAGGGAAAAATTTCGAAACGGGGAGATTATTCCGGAATATCTGGGTGGGTACAGCGTAACCCCAGGATCCTGAGAAGCAAGGGGTGGTGGTGGCGGTCAGTCAACGAAGCTGACGAGAGCAGCACGAGTCAGACCGAGTGTCGTCCTGAGGACTGGGGAAGGAGCTCCAAGCTAAGAAAGTGGGCGGCCTCCAGAAGGGGAGGCTCAGATTCTGCCTCCGAAGAAACACAGCCCCGCCAGCCCGCTGACCTGCACCCCATGAATGGATCTAGGGGCTTCTGACTTGGGAGATCACCAATTCCTGTTGTTTTAAGCCCCCGAGTTTGTGGTAATTTGTGATGGCACCATGGGAAACTAAAGCTGCGTGTAGCAGGTCTAAACCCGTGTTCCATAGCTTTGGTCCAAGAACCACCATATGCTCTTCCAAAACGCGCATCAGGTTAGAAATGTAACGTGTCATCTCGTGTTTAAATGTAGAACTAACTGGGCAAGCACCGGCCTGAGGGGGAAACATGCGATGTTGTCGTTACCGATCCCTCCCTCGTCCTGGGATCCGATCAGTACCCAGGGGGCTGAGTGACCCGGAGAACTCACACGGGCTCTCCTCACTTCAGGCGGTGCTGGGAAGGGCGGCACACGCGTTGTCTAAGCTGCAGCTCAGAGGTCGGCTGGCTTTCTTCTGCAAAGAGCCAGAGAGTAAATGTTCTAGACCTTGCCGTCTCTGTTCTCTGCTCTTGTGACAGCTGATAAGAGGTGAACAGGTGGATGTGGCCACGTGCCAACAAAACTTGATTTACAGAAACAGGCTGCCGGTGGCGTGTGGCCTGCCCCCCAAGGGCTAGCGAATTGCTCCTCACCACCTCCTCACCCTGGGACGGATTTGGTGACTTGGATCTTCTATGCAGGCTCCAAGGGCACAGGTCTTAGGGGAAAGGCTTCAAGCCACCACAAACTCCCTTACTAGGTGACCACCAGATGGGGTGCTGCCCGGGGTGCAGGTCTCCCAGCAGAACTCGTCCCCCACTCCCCATGCAGCAGCCCCAGGGCCACCTGTCTGTGTGGGTTGGTCTGCTCTCCTCTCGCTACCCTTTCTTTACACCTCTTCTTCTGCAAGAACCCAGCTCTTTCCTCCAAGAAACCCCTCGGCCATTTGAGAAGGGAAAAGAAAAGGAAATAAGCTTCTTTTCCATTCATAACCAGAGGAAAATGATGTCCTCCATCAGATTATCCTTTATTTTTCTATTATTTACAGTCTGTTGGATGTACGCTTAGACTTGGGTTTACTGCTTAGTAAACTGTAGGTAGTTTTCAGTCTACGTGAATGCTCAGTCACTATCGGCCAATCCTTTTGTTCCCTTAAAAAGTCACAGGTTGGGACGCCTGGATGGCTCAGTTGGTTGGGCGACGGCCTTCAGCTCAGGTCATGATCCTGAGGTCATGGGATCGAGTCCCGCATTGCGCTCCCTGCTCAGCAGGTGGCCTGCTTCTCTCTCTGCCTGCCAATCCCCTGCTTGTGCTCTTTCTCTCTCTGACAAATAAATAAATTAAAAAAAAAAAAAGTCACAAGTTACAGAACCTCACAGATAATGCAGATAAACATCTAACTTGCAAGTCTTGTAATTGAAAACAACAGTCTGGGTTCTCGTGGCCCGGAGCTGGGAGGCTACGTGACCAGCTTTCCTTACATAATGGCCCATTAACCAGGCTCACTCCTGTCGGAATGCCCCACTCATGCTGTCCTTGACCTTTTGCTGCTCCTCCACTCTCCTCCACAGGTCGTCTGTCTGGTTTTAGGAATCCCACAGTCACTGGTCCGACGAGGACGACAGTCGTAGATGTGAACAGAGCTGTGCTGAATAGGCTTATTCTGAGGAGACAAAGGGACTGGTCCTGGGTGTGAGCCACCTGCCTTTCCTTAGCATCAAAACAAAACAAAAATAAGCTCTTCAGGGCTTAGTAAAAATACATCTACTCTCTGGCTTGCCAGTTCATGCTAAGCTGATAGCTAATTTTTAGCATTGGGACAAATGTTTCCAATTACTGCATATTAGGCTTCATTATAATAAAGAAAATGTTTAATGGGTTCATCTTGAACAAAATGGCGAACTTAATGGCAATTTTAAGAATATTTTTATTCAACACAAGTTTTTATTTGAAAGAAATAAATTTATAGCTTCAAAAGAAAATTGTTAGCAAAGGTTGTAGAAATGGAGAAGTATGCTCTTTTCTTCCCCTTTTGTTCTCTTGCTATTCAACCTTCCTTCATCCACCTACACTTACTAAAGAAGAGCCCTCACCTAATGACACGCTACCTTCCCTTCCCTGGAAAGAGCTTAGGAATCAACAGGAGGGGAACAAAGGCATCTGGAAATCACGAGTAGGCTTATCATCAAATCATATTTCTTGAGCATCCAGAAGGGGAAAAGCACTATGCCAATGAACGTCTGAACTGAGTGAATGGGAAAACAGCAGAGATGCACAAGCGAGGCAAATTAATCTGTTGACTAAGAAAACAAGCTAACAACTGCTGCTTCTACACATTTTAAAAAGAAAACAGTCCAAATGTCTGTGATATTAGCAGAAGACAATTTTTCTCATATTATATCTAAGAATCTGCTGCAATTCGCTTATCTGAAGAACTTGAAAACTTGAATGTTTGAGAGTAGGAACGATGGACTGTCTACTATTCTCTTCCAGTTCTCTGTCACTATTCAATTTTCCCTTAAATGAACTCAGAATAGGGCAGTATGACTGAGCAGTGCTAACTTTGTTGATTAACTTTCGTCAGTGACTCAAATTAAGAAGGAAGAGAAGCATCGATTGTCCCATAGAAACACCGGGAATAGGTCTCACACTAATTTTGGTTAATTTGGGAAATAAATTGTAAGATTTCTCTTCATCTTGTAATTTGGGAACTGCAGTCTGCCAAGTGCACTGGTGCCCTCAATTTAATGTATGTTGTATCAACAGTAACTGAACAGAAAATTAGAACCGGAAAAGCAGACACTGAATAACGGTATTCTTTCCTCACAAGGCACCTACGTGGTCTTCTGTGGAAAGTCAGACACCACCTGAGGATCCTCTGTTTTTCTTCATAAAGTAGAGGCTGTGGGCGGTAGGGCAACTTATTTCCATTACATGGAAATGGGACGACTTTCTGGATGTCGCTGCTCAGGTGAGGGGGAGAGACTGCCAGGCCACTGAAGGGTACAGAAGCAGTGGGGCATCCCGGGGAGCTCACCATGTGCTCCTCGGCTTCTCAAGAGCTGCTGGTCATCACCGAAAACTTTTATTCTTTTTTTGCCATGCACAAGTAAAAAATAGTTTGTTCTTTGTCACAGTGCAAATGCCCATATGATTTCAATGCTCCATGAGAAAAATTGAAGACTGGGAGACTGATATGTAATAAATCAGAATACCAGAGGAGAAGAGGTAAAATGTAAAAGGAGAGGAAGAGGAAGAGAAAGCTCAAAGGGGACAAGGAGGCGTTAAATAGAGGGAGGAAAAGAAAAGGCCTGTCTCAGTCGGTTCAGGCTGCTGTAACAAAATACCATGCACTGGGCGGCTCTAACAACAGACATTTACCTCTCAGCTCTGGAGGCTCGAAGTCCAAGGTCAAAGTGTTGGCAGATTCAATGTCTGGTGAGCACCCGATTCCTGGTTCATGGATGGTTGTCCTCTTGCTGGGTTGCCACATGGCAGATGGGACAAGGGAGCTGTCTGAGGTCACTTCCATAAGGGCACTAACCCCGTTCCTGAGGGCCCCACCCTCATGACCTAAATCACCTCCCAAAAGGCCCTACCTGCAAACACCATTGCATTGGGGGTTGGGTTTAACAAATGAGTTCTGGAGGGACACAGATGTTCAGTCTGGAGAAAGGCTCAGCGGAAGGGCGAGAGGGTAGAAGGAGAGTCTGAAGGTGGAGAAGCCAGCAGCAGTGAGGAGAGGAGGGTCATGAAAAGGGGAGACTGAGTGTAAGACAAGACAGAGATGCTACTGTCTCCTGAGTCCGGTTGGGTGTCAGAAAGCAGAGCTCTTGGCACTATGTGGCAGGACATTAGGAAAACTTTCAGGTGAAATAAAGCAGTGAAACTCAGTTCTTACCTCTCCCAACTGCCACACCAGGCCATACCACCATGTCCTTGTGACAGACGGGGTGGCGGGTGGTGCCCCTGGACAGTGAGGCCCCCCCCCAGCCAATTAATTAGGTTGGTCCTTCAGATCTAACTCTGTACTCCAGGCAGGGCGCTCTGGGCTATCCCCCTGGGGCTGGCTTAGGGCCAAGGTGGCTATTCCGTGGGAAACCGGACATGGTCATCCCAGAGATGCTCTTGATGGAGCACGCAGTGGGAATTTGGGTGGTGAGTGGGATTTCCAAAGGAAAATCCCAATGATTTCCTGTCCCGATGCTCCAGAAGTTATTTTGATTAAAAAAAAAACAAAAAAAAAAAAACCTTTTGATAAAATCATTTGGCAACCAACATGCATTTTGGGAAGCAAGATTTCTTTGAACTATCAGAAGCGTCCAAAATTAGTCAGTAAAATTCTGGGACTAAATAGCAGGGCTCGTTGGCACACTGTGGTGAATGTCCTTAACGCTACCGAATTGTATGCTTAAAAAGGGTTAAAATGGTTCATTTTATATTAGCTTTGTTTTACCCCAATAAAAAAGTTGAGTTGGTCAATTTTATCATGAAACAAGTTGCAGCAAAAATTAAGCATCAGTGTAATAATATCTGGGTTGTAAATCAATGGGAGGAATAAAGTAAAATTTCACCAAATTTGAAACCATCTGCTTCTAGGCCTGTATCTAGTATGATTTGATAATAAAGACAATGAGTTCACAATGGAAACTAATACCTTGGTAGAACCGAGCTGCCAAATTCTTCTGATGCAAGAGTATTAAAATTCAGATGAAAACAAAGAGACAAAAATCCCCAGGAAAAATCCAGAGCGAATCATGATATTTGGAACTCAGAAGCCAGCAACTGGGCTCCCAGGAGATAAATCGCACCATTTGGCATATAATCACTTTGTTTAGGAAACAGTCCGTTCAAGGCGAATGATATCTGCTCGGGGAAAACATCCTTTTAATCTTACCGGGAAACAGCTCTGCACCTGGAGTTTGGAGCCAGCGTCTCGCTCTTCTTTAGCGAGCTCTTCTCCCAGCGAGGAGCTCCGTTTGAGGAAAAGCAAGGCTATTTACAATCTTTTTTCTCCCTTCGCAAACTGAGGCTGTGTGAGTATCGAGAAGCAGCTCTAGCATATTCCCCAGGCAAAATGAGGGTTTCTCGAAAATGCAAAAAATGTAGTTTCACGGTAAAACAATTCACCCGATAAAATTAACAGCTTATGTTGAGCCACCAGCTGCAGAAAAAAATTCATTTTTATTTTGTTTTCTTTTAAACTTTATAGGTCTGCAGAGACCAAGCATAAGCTCAGTGGACTCCTCCTGTAAAGAAGGGGGGTTGACCGCTACATAACGAGCAAAGCCGCGCTAAATGTTCCCAGGTTTGGCCGGTGGTGAGCTGGGGGGAATCCTGAGATTAATTCAAAGACACTCCTTTTACCAGGATCTTACTGCCTCGAGACCTCCTTAGGCAATGAAATGCAAAGTCAGCCCTTTCTAATGTTCACCCGAAGGTGGCTCTGCTATTTAAGAAATAATTTCTTTTTGTGTCCTCTCTAGGAAGAACGAGGAAGACTATTTACATATTATTAAGTCACCTACTTAATGGCTGTTGACTGTTTCTTATCTTTACGCTAATAAATCCAGAACCCCTCAAATCTCCAGAAAGAGATTAATTCCCGACATTTTGATTAGGTGATTCTTCTGTAGGTGTTCTTGAAGGCATTCCACCGGACTAACAGAACAAAATGGAACTAAGTTACTGATGATCGTGCAGAAGCCCCTTTGAACTTGCAGAATTAATTCAAATACAATTATCTGGATGGACTATTATCACCCAGTGTGACAAGAGTCACCCACGGAGGACCAGCGTTGAGGCCACTGACCTGGCTGAGTGGGTGTGCCTCCTGCCCCTCATTACTCAAGGTGGTCCTCTCTCAAAACGACACCTGGGGAAAACATGTATGTGATTACTGTCGCCCTCTGATGCTCCCTCTACCTCCCGGAAGCCTGGGTCCCTGAGTAATTGACATGTGCAGAGCCTATAACGGGCTCCCTGTAATGGGCACTGTCACTTAGCCCCTGAGATTTTTCTGGTTGCTTCTCTAGCATTACCCAATAGATCCTGTCTGCTACCTCATCAATCACAACTGGAAATATTGGTGAGTTTTTATCTTTAGATTCCCATGGAAGAGTAATGACCATCAGCAACTTTCAAGTTCAACTGGTATCAATAACTGTAGCCTACCGATTCCACTGAATGGGGAGCTACAGCATCTGGGATCAGCTCAGAGGGCAACATTCCAAGATCAGCAGCACAGATATGGTTTGGTAGATCTCTTGTGTGATGGGAGAACAAAGACATTGCAAGTGTAAAGTAGGGTAGGGACGAGGGCATCCAAAATGGAGTCTTATGTGGGGTAGCAGTCAGATGGCTGCAAGAAGTTTTAGGGCAGGATTGCTATTCTAGAACTCATGAAAATTTAATGTGAGGACATATTAGTCAGGATTCTCCAGAGAAACAGAGCCAATGTTTGATAAAAATGATATAGATAAAAATATAGATTTATTGTAAGGGGTTAGCTCATGTGATTTCAGAAGTCCCGCTGTCTGCAGGCTGGTCACTGGAGAAAGCCAGTCTGAGCCTGAAGGCTGGAGAACCAAGAGTGCTGACGATCTAAGTCCCAGTCTGAGGGCAGAAGACTGTGTCCCAGCCCAAAACATCAGGCTCTAGAGAGAGAGCTCTCTTGCCTTGTTGTTCTCCATAGGCCCTCAAAGGATTGGGTGATGCCCACTTACATCTACCAAATTAAATGCTAATCTAATGCAGAAACACCCTCAGAGAAACATCCAGAAATAATGTGTAGCCAAATAGCTAGGTGCCCTGTGGCCAGCCAAGTTGACATCTAAAATTAACCATCAAGGGACACTAAGACTATTTCCCAAGTCTGGTATTAATGAAATGGGGTGTGTGCACATGCACATGCACATGTTTTCACACATACTGCAGTTGGGGGGCTAAGCTTTTTAACAAGGCACAACATACAGCCAGAAAGGCACACACATCCTAAGGATTCCAATCAGTGAATTTTCACAAAGCAAACATAGCAGATAAGCAATACTCAGAAGAAACGATATTACCAGGACCAGAGGATCCTCTCCTGTCTCCTTCCCCTACTCAAGAGTAGCTACTTTCCTGACTTTTAAAGCAGAAACCTTTACATGCTGGCTCTAATTCTTTTTCTCCATGTTGTGTTTGTGACACTCATGTATGCATCGATTTCCATCACATGGCTTCCTAGGACTGCATTATGTACACATATGCTGCAATTCATTCATCCATTGTTGAGGCACATTTGAGTAGTTTCTACTCGGGGCTGTTGCAGAGAGCACAGCTATGAACATTTTTGTACAAGTCTACTGATGAACATACAAGTCCAGTCCTGTGGGGTGTGTGGCCTCCCAGTAGAGTTGCTGGATCTCAGGGTATATGGTATGTCCAGTTTCAATATTATTGCCAAGCCACTTTCCAAAGGAATTATGCTCCCACCGGTGGTATTTACAAGGGTCTCACTTGTCCCATATCCTTTCTAACCCTTGCTATTTTGTCCTCTTGAATTTGAGGTTTAAGATCCTGACTCAGGATTTGGGTGATACCTTACTGTGATTTTAAAGCACATTTCCCTGTTGCTTCTTGAGCATCTTTTCATATGTTTGTTTGTCCTTGGGAGTATACTTTTAAAGTGCCTACTCAAATTTTTTGCTCATTTGCCCTTTGGGTTGTCTGCCTGTTTTCTGGATGATTTGTAGAAGTCCTTTTTTTTTTTTTTTTTTAAGATTTTATTTATTTATTTATTAGGAAAGAGAGAGAGTGAGAGAGAGCCGGTCAGAGTGAGAAGCGGACTCCCCATGGAGCTGGGAGCCCGATGTGGGACTCGATCCCGGGACTCCGGGACCATGACCCGAGCCGAATGCAGTCGCTCAACCAACTGCGCCACCCAGGGGCCCGATTTGTAGAAGTTCTTTATGTATTCTGGATACAAGTCCTTTTTCTGATATATGTTTGTAAAATGTCTGTCATTCCATGGGTTTCCCTTGCAATCCCTTCATGGCGTCTTGATATACAAACGTTGTTGATCTTAATGTAGTTCCAGTTTATCATTTTTTGTGGTTAGCATATTGTTTTAAAAATGTGTTTTAAAAATCTAAGCCTGCTCCACAATCATGACTATGTTTTCCTATAGTGTCTTCTGGAAGATTTATTATTTTACTATTCACATTTCTATCTGTACTCCATCTGTAATTGATTTTTGTCTTTAGTGTGAGGTAAGGCTGAAGAATCATTTTTTCCAGATGGAGATCCAGTTGGCTGAGTGCCAGCAATCAGAACGGTCATCTTTCCCTCCTGACTAGCAGTGCCACTTTTGGTCACATGTCAGTAGACTGCAGGAGTGTGGGTCTTGTGTCTAGACTTTATATTCTGATGCATTGCTTTAGTCAACTAACCATGCATTGTGTTAACTGTCATAATTTGATAATCACGATACGTATTGCATTTTTAAATTACTTTCTTAACACAAATTCACAGGAAAAGATGCACTGGTTCAAATGACAAGGATCCTATTTTGGAAGCTGTTGGCATGTATAGTCAAATGCTCTCAAAAGATTACACATCCCCTAATAACAGTTATTATTATTATATTAGTATAATTACTATTTTACTTAATTTGCCCTCAGTTTTGTCCGCTTTTAGTTCCAATGTTTAAAAACAATTGCACAACGAATGCACCCTCGACCAGTGACACTGACAATCACATTTAGGTTACTATGTGCTAGGTACTATGTTAGTGGTTCTTCCAGAAGATCTGCGTGCTTGGTTGTTGTTTTTTTTTTGTTGTTCCCCAACATGTTCCATGTAAAGAAACCAAGTTCTAGATAGTTCCCTGACTCACCCACAGCTGCCCAGCTAGTAAACATCACAGAGGCACCATCTGCTTCTCTCCAGAGCACTTTTCCCCATTGTCTTATTGTATTAATTTGCAATTCATTAATTTCAGGTCGATAGAACTGCTTTCTCTTGTGGGTGTAAATGCTCCATTCCCTCCTATTCTTCTGTCTTTGATCCTTGTACCTTTCTTGGGAAGAATGACAATTCAGTCTTAGGGACAAGGGGAGCTTTGCATATTTTATCCCCCAGTCCACCTCCAGCCAGGAAAGAATAATTGTAAAAATATCTTTTGCACGGATATGCATAACATGGGGGCTAGTGGTCTAAGAGAACTAGTTAAGCACAGATTCAGAAAATGTGCTGGCCTCCCTCACGTGTCAAGGAAGAGAAAGACGTATGGGTAGCTGATTTGCAGGGGAAGTTGAGAACATGTAGAGACAGCTATTCAAATAGCTGAGCAAGGGAGTCGCAAAGGCTTCCAGGAGAACTGGGCTTGAGGTTGGTTGGTTGACCCTGGAGGGAATTTTCAACAGAGAGCATTCAAGGAGGGACGCCAGCAAGACACCTGGGAAGTTGAAGGTCATTGCCTACCCTGGAAACAGGCTCCAAGGGAGCCCATAGACTCATTCTTCATCTAACATGCATATTCTCTTTCTCTCACACACATGCACCCACAAATCTCTCCCTGTCGCTCCCCTACACGCTGACATTTGAGATCTTTGCCAATCTTCCAAAAGGAATTTTGGCAAAAGAAGGCTGCAGGTCCTTCCGCAGCCTCTGACATATGTGCCTTGTTCTGAGCTGAGCTGCGCGAAGGCAGGAGGATGGAAGTGGGTAGAAGATCAGCAGAGGCGTGTGCCCTCTTTCCAGCTGCTTCGTTATGTAATTGCCACGGATTTGTATATTTTCCCCAGCAAAATTAATGTCATTTTTAGAAGAAGGGTGTGATGCATAGCTAAA
>CM052809.1:131886414-131993802 GCA_028533885.1 Nasua narica
TCTTAAAGGATTGGTTTTCCAATCTTGGAAATATAGTCTCAAAATTTCTGGGAGAACCAAAATGTTCTTAGCGGGCTGGTTCCTTTCGGCATGAGTAGTTTTATCTCCGAACTTCATGACAATAGAGCAATTGACAGTCCCGCCGAATGTTTAAATGTGGCAGAAGGTCCATTCTGAAAGAAGGAAGAACTCAGAGTGCACATTTGTGCAGCGGAGGAAGATGGTCGCCCTGGGCCAGCCGTGGGTATCCCCCGGTGTTCCTCATTCACATCTCCACCCAGATCTGCGATTTGGAATGAAAGTTCCCAGAGCTCTGGCTGAACTCCCTCAGTCTTGCCTAATTCCACACAAAGCGTCCAGAGAAACCTGCCTCGCTTGGCTTTGGTTGCAAATGGGTCAAAACGGGTTTCTTAAAATTAGGGTATATCTGAATCCAAACAATTCCTTGAAGTTCTATGCTACCAAGTCTGCAGTTCCACAGATGCCTGGACCCAGGAAGCCATGCCAGGAAAGAACATTCCCAATGTACTTGCTACGTGGACTCTACCTGGTTGTGTGATGTCCAGGAATCACCCACAGAGGAAAATGGGGATGGACAGCATTGAGAATGTAAGGACCTCAAGGGTTTTTTCATAGTGAATTCTCCGATATCTACCATCTATGAGGAGATCAAATGGAAGCAGCTGAGCTTTGTAGAAAGCGGATACAAAACCAAAGACTTTAAGTAACTAGCCTGTAGCCACACAAATCAATGCTGGAAGCTGAGAATAGAAGCCAGTCTTCTGACCTCTAGTCTGAGACTATCCATCATCGCTGTCTCCCTGGGGCTGAAATACACACTTTCCTTTAAAACAAATGGAACCGGCATGACCCAATGAAATGGAGGCTTGTTGTTACCGTTGTCATAGCAACCAGATTTAGAATTCAAAATACGAACTTTTATTTTGCATGTGCTTGGGGTGGGTGTGGGGGGCTCTGGAGAAAGAAGGATCTCCCCCTCTCCAAAGACCTAAGGTTGCATTCTTCTGTGACATGATTCTTAACGCGACCATAAAAAGCTTTAGTGTTTTGAGTTTTAGAACTTCTAGACAGGTAAATATAATATTCTCTTATAGATTTTTTGCTATTTTTCTAACAAAATAAATTTCAATAATGAAAAGTATCTCCACATAGCTTACTGAAATCTTATTTAATTATATGGTTATCTTTATAGTAGTCAAAGTTCTTTATAAGTTGATGATTCAATATATAATTAGTACATTTTATAGGATTTCAAATACTTTCTAGCTAAGATGTAATTCTATATATCATCATAATGAATAGGCCAGTGTTCTTCTTTCATTTTGTTTCTAGGCTTATATGACATGATTGCTTTCAAAAAAGAAAATTGTCCTCCAAAAGCAGTCCCTAATACAAGAGTTTTACATAAGAAGAGGATATAATTATATGCAGCAGACATTCTCAATGTCCAGTCCCCCATTTTCCTAGTAAGGAGAACCCCAATTTTTTCCTCATCTCTTTGCCACCAAGCCAAATGACTACTTTGCCATGTCCAGCAAAACTAAATGTGGCCATCCATTTTGGCCAAAGAAATGTAAGTCAGAGTGTTTGTGCAATTTCCAGGAAGTTTCTCTAAATGAAAGAAGGTGACCTTCCTTCCTGGACTGTGGCTGTGATGGCTGGAGCTCTGGCATTCAGCCAGGATGCTGAGGTTATGAGACATATTCTTGGGATAGCAAAAGTGCTGGTCAGACAAATCCTGTGTCTTAAAGACTAAGGAGAGCAGGCCCCAGTGGGCCCTCACTGCCCATCTCTGGACTCCTTTACAGGTGAGACCAGTAACATTTCTATTTTGTGTAAACCACTGCCAGTTTGGGCTTTCTGCCCTATGAAGTGGGACCTAATCCTAGTGGCTACAACATGTAAGATGATATTCTCATTATTGATTGGATTATTCTGTTAAAAATCTAACCTCCCGGGGTTTGAAATACTCCATCCTGTCTTTTTTTATACCACACTCCCTGTGCTGGAGGGGGGCCAGGGATGGTGAACTAGTTATGGGGACTAGTTATGGTCCCTTGCCTTTAGGAGTTGACCATTTTAAAGAAATACATTACTTATATTAGACGAGAAGTTACAAACAGACCTGAATTTCCTGAGCAATCTTATCAGGGAGACGGTCTCAGGTGTCATGTTGGAAAGCAGGTGGGCGGAAGGGAGCCCCAGCTGGGACCTGACCTCTGGGCAGAGGCGGAAGTGACCATCTGGAAGTGAAGGTTATTCGCCTCTCCAGGTGCTCCCTGAACACAGACCTCATAGGAGCCATTGGTGGCCCAGGCACAGACATGCCACCATCCGCCAGGCACAGAAATGCTGAGCCACAGCAAATCACGGGATGGTATTTACCGTCAATACAATTCAGCTTTAAGATGAGACCAAGTAGAGGCAGGTAACCCTTCAGGTGTTTTTTAGTACGTTAAAATTCAGCAGCAAACTGGCATAGTTTTTTTTAAATGTGAAAACTTCTCTTATTTCAGAAACAGTCTTTTAAGGCAAAAAAAATCTTTTATCAACAATACTACTTAAATATATGGCTTAAATATGCATTATACAACAAGTTCCCGATGTTAACTGTTTAAGTAGCAAAACGTGCATTCGAATATGAAGCTATGTCACAAATACAAGTATTAACCTCATTTCTTCCTATTAACTTTATTCATGTACAACTATACGCTGAAAATCTCAGCCTTTAACTTCTCTTTCAATAAGAAGGGAGTGTTGCTCCAATTCCATGATCAAGATGCCTGGTGTTTACATCTGAGTGATTATTACTAAATCATGCGAATGTGTCACAATTATGGTTTAAGGGTTTTAGGGGAAGAGATTAATACAGTTTCCTTGAAATCCTCAAGTGATATTTTAATTGAGTTTTCTTTCCTCTTCTACCTCGTTTTACATGATTTAGCAAGTGGAGTGCAGGCTGTGTTCGAAAGTGTTTGCTTCCAAAATAAGGAGCCCGATTGTTGTTGGTATAGAATCTACTGACTTTAGAAATGTTGCCGAATTGTACATTCTTCCTATGTGATACGTCATAATGTAAGTGCATTGCAAATTGATTATGCTTGTTCGGATGCACCTCTCGGAAGCTCACTGGCACGTCATTTTCAATGTGCTTGGTGTTTTTGCTCGTTTATAAATGTTCAGAAATGGAAAGCTTCTCACCAGGAGGGAAGATTTCTGAACCAGTGAGTTTTGCAGAAGAGGAAAAGGGGTCAATTACCAGTTTAGGCTGAATAGTTAACGGTGCAAACACCTGACCGGGAGAAAGAATTAAGAGGAGCAGGAGAAACCTTAGAATAAACTTGGCATTGAAAGGGGCTTGGAATTGGAAGCAGTAGAGGCACTGAGATGGTCTGTAGTACCCTAGAAAAGAGGAAAGATGATAGCTAAGTATGACAAAATGTATTTTGGGGGACACCGGGGTGTCTCAGTCCGTTAAGCATCTCCTTCGGCTCAGGTCATGATCCCAAGGTAAGAAAGAAGCCTGCTTCTCCCTCTGCCTGCTGTTCTCCCTGCTTCTGCTCTCTCTCTCTCTCTGACAAATAAATAAATAAAATCTTTAAAATATATATTTCTTGGTCAAACATCTAATAAGCATTATTTGGGCATACTCTGATTGATATTAAAGCTTATATTTCTTTTACCTTGTGCTTTCATTAGACTGTCCTGCTTTTACAAGAGCATCTACTTTAATGAATACATGTTTTATTTTCTTAATAAAGGGAATTGTGAGTTCCTTAAGACACAGGCCAGGGAAATCAAAATGGTAGTTTGTTCTCTCCATAATTCAACAAAATTAGTTGAGCAATATGTATTTTTATATCTGTGTGTTTGACTTCTGAGTGATTTTCATGAATACTCAATTGTCTTTGTATCACCTTGAGTAACTAATGCAGTATTTTGCTGCTTTATAAAGATTTGTGGAATGTATCGAATTTTGTGGGGGGAAAAAAGCCCAAGTTCATATATAACCTCCCCTCACTTGAGAAATGACTACCGGTTAGGTTAGGCAGCTCCGATGATGGTTATTCAACACGCTGACCGGAGTGGGGTGGGGGGGCCCTGGCTGGCTCAGTTGGAAGAGCATGTGACCCTTGATCTCAGGGTCATGAGTTAGAGCCTGGCATTGGGTATAGAGATTACCCAAAACAAACAAACAAACAAACTTAAAAAAAAAAAAAAAAGCAAAATGTAAGCCACATTTTTAGTGCTGCGAAGTTCACCTGCCTGGGTTTAAAGCCAGGCCTTGTGATCTATTAGTTCTGTGACTTCAGGAAACTTCCTTAATCTTTCTGGGCCTCAGTTTCTTCATTCATGAGCAGAGGATAAGTGTAGATGTGTATAATGTGGCAAAGAGAAGACGTTGGATCATTGAGCTTGACAGGTTTCTACCTGGCAGGTGTGTTTGGGTGCAAAGCCCAATGTTTGGGATTGCCGGAAGGACAGAGAATATTTCCTTGCCTTGAGGGAGCTTATGATCTAGTGTGGCAACAAGAAAAATCGCAGAGAGGCAACTGGATGCCTCCGTTCGTTCAGCATCCGACTTTTGGTTTCAGCTCAGGTCGTGATCTCAGAGTCGTGAGATCGAGCCCCACATAGGGCTCTATGCTTAATGCGGAGTGAGCGTGAGACTCTCTCTCCCTCTCCCCCTGCCCCTACCCCACTCCCATGTGCTCTCTCTCTCTAAAATAAATAAATAAATCTTTAAAGAAAGAAAGGAAAAAAAGTACAAAAATGTTAAGAACTGTGGCTGAGTGTGCAAAGGTATGAAGCTGCAGAGAAAGTGTGCCCGGGGTTTCAGTGACAGCTTTCTGGAGAACAGAGCATCTCAGCTGGGTTTTAAACTAAGATTCATATTTAAATTCACCCTATGAGTTGTACGTGTCTGTAATTCTAAAGTTCAAAATTCTCCAAAAACCATTCCGTTCATAACTCATGTGGCTAACAAAAAAAAAAAAAAAAAATTGAGGGTTGCCTGCGTGGCTCAGTCGGTTAAGTGGCTGCCTTCGGCTCAGGTCATGATCCCGGGCGCCTAGAACTGAGCCTCGTGTTGGGCTCCTTGCTCAGTGGGGAGCCTGCTTCTCCCTCTGCCTGCCGCTCCCCCTGCTCATGCTCTCTCTCTCTCTGTCAAATAAATACATAAAATCTTTTTTAAAAAATGACCTAATGAACTTCTTAGGGCACACTTGACATGAACTGATGTGAGGCTATTTACCATCTCTGTGGGTCCACATTGTGACTGTTTCTAGATTTTTCTGCAGAACTATTTGTGTGTTTGGTTACAGGGTGCTGCCCTAGACCCCACCGGTAACATAGACCCGTTAGTTCTCGCTGTGCCGTGAGCGACTCCTACACCTACTGCTTAAAACAACAACCGCCGTTCACGGTCTTTCTCCTCGTGAGATCCAGGGTTGATGGGCACAGCTGGGTCGTTCTTCTGTCCCACGTGGTGTCCACTGCAAGTTGTGGGCATCTGGAGGCTCGCCTGAGCTGGGACTTCTCAGAGGGCTCACCCACAGGGCTGGCGGGCAAGTCTGAGCTGGGCCCCGGCTGAGACAAGTCAGGTCCCCACCAGAACCTTCTCCATGTGACTCACTGGGGCTCCTTCTGCATGGCAGTGGGGTTCTGGGTTCTGGACACTCCAAGAAGATCGAAAGAAAGCTGCAGCTTCCTAGGGCACAGGCTCAAATTTACAGTGTCATTTACATTGCCTTGCAGTGGCCCAAAAAAGTCACACACTAGCCCAGACTGAGGGACAAGGGAAACCTACTCCCTCCCAGCAAGAGAAGTAGCAAAGAGTCTAGACGTGTGAAGCTACCACAGGATATTATCTACTCTTTGGAGTGGGTACCATCTGACCTTTGTAACTTGATACATCTCCAGCCTCAGGGGCTTTGAGTGAGAGCTAGAACATCTGTATGTCCTCCTACTGTGTGCTGTTAGTCCAATTTGGAGCGCTTGAACTTGGAAATACACCAGCACCATGGCCGGCACCTTCAAATATGTTTCCTGGAAGAATGATGAATGTATGAATGTGTTCCGTTCGCGTATGTTAAGGTTAATATCCAAATGTCTTATCACAAATGGAACTAATTGCAAGGCTCTTGTTTCACATGTCCTGTACATTTTGGAAACTGAAAGTAAAACCTTAATATTTTCTCTTTTAAATTTGTCCAGTGGAATCTAAACTCGACTAATCTAATCCAGCATCGACTATTTTTTTAAACTAGATGAACAAAGTCTTCTCTTACAGGAGAAGTTTTACATCATTTCTTTTGCTCATTAAATTTGCATTTCCATTATACTTCTCTACAATATAAATATGGGTATGTATTTAAATTTAATTTTCTAAAATATCATGTGATATTTTAAATACCCTGCTCTACCGTTTGAATAATTACTTCTGGATTTAGTTATCATTACAATAATTACCATTGCATAATGGAACAAAAATGAAAATGTCTCACGAATTTTGATAATTATAAGAAAGAACATAACATTTTATTGAAAAATGCACCTTTAGTGGGATGGGCACTATTTTCTTCTTTTTCCTTTTCTTTTTTTTTCTTTTCTTTTAGTTTATATGTCTCTGGATGAAAATCACTGATTGCTAAAATATAAAAAGAATTCAGTATCGATTCCATTCCCATTTTTCAGTTTTAGAAGTTCAAGTGCTTAGAGAAGTCATCCACATAAATAGATGGAAATGGAAGAAAATTGTTATAACAATGTCACTCAATTCTTTGAACTCTTCAAAGCTACCCTCCAGAAATTGTACTATCATCTATCATCAAAAATTACTTTTAATGTTCTGTCAGCTGACAATTTAATTAAGTTCTTCTGCAATCTGGCTGGAAACAAAAAAGATGGAAATCTATCTGACTCATTACCAAGTCATTAGTATGGATTTCTTTCTCCATGTCTCGGAGTGTGCTGTCTGACTCAGCACAGGAGAAGGCATGGTGAGAGGAAACCTTTTACTCACTAACGTGGTTTTTCCTCCTCCTCAAGAGCTGAAGAACTGAATCTGTTGGGTGAGTGGAAGTCACAAGCAATTGAGAGGAGGAAGGTGAAGAGTGTGGTCTCTGAATCTGTGAGTCTCTGCCCCAAACCCAGAAAATCAGCTTAATGTTTACACTTTATTAAATACAGCACTTCTGGGAGAATAGCTCCCTCGTTGACCAATAAGACCAGAGCATCTGCAGGGAAAAAAAAACAAAACCACACAGTTTCAATGTATTGGAGGGAGGGGTACAGAATCAATTCATGCAATTATTTCCCTTTGGAAAATTCTTAACAAATTTACAGTAAAAGTTGCAGGTGACTAAATATAATATTTTACACTAGCAGAAATGTGAAGTGAGTCTTCATGTCCGGCATCTAGTAGGAGAATAATAAATGTGAATGAATGAATGAATGAATAAATGGGATAATTAGGAATTATCTGGATTCTTTCTGGACAAATAAGTTTCTACATCATCAGATTTAATATTATTGTGGTATCTGAAAGGAGTGTGTGATTTGCATGATACTGTTTGCTTTCAAACCTAAATGAAGAATGAAACTCTCCAAGTGAACCCAGTAATATTAGAAGAATTTTAATTAGCAAGTGTTATACAACAATGCTTTGAGAACTATAATACAAATTTTGTGTATAGAAAGGTGGAGTCAGGGGCGCCTGGGTGGCTCAGTGGGTTAAAGCCTCTGCCTTTGGCTCAGGTCGTGATCTCAGGGTCCTGGGATTGAGGCCCCACATCGGGCTCTCTGCTCAGCGGGGAGCCTGCTTCCCCCTCTCTCTCTGCCTGCCTCTCTGCCTACTTGTGATCTCTCTCTCTCTGTCAAATAAATAAATAAAATCTTAAAAAAAGAAAGAAAGGTGGAGTCAGATTGTTAATAATTCAGTGCTGTAGGTAGATGTTGCCCCTTTGAAGTAGAAGTGACATAACATTGATATGAAAAGACCAATGTGTTTAAATATATGAGAAAAAAACTTCCAAAATGTATTATCCCACAAGGTGATTGTAGCAGTACAAGCTAGCTGTGAACCCAAGCTGATGCTCGGTCTTCCACAATTTGGAGATGTTCTTTGTACGTGGTTGCCCAATTTAGAACGTTTTTCAGATCAACTACATACCTAGGTCTGGCCATAAACCAGTTCTCTCCAATAAAGTGTGAGTGGAAGGGATGTGTGTCACTTCTTAGCTGGGATATTTAGATGCCGATGAGCCCTCTCTACTGTCCTCTTGCCTTTTTGCTGGCTAGAAAAAAGAATACTTTTAGCTATCATAGCACCCAGGTATGGTGGCCCCACGAGATGGAAGGTGTTAAGGTCTTTGAATCACAAGTTAGGAAAAAACTGCCTTTTTGGACCACTAATTCTGCATTGGACTGTTCTATGAACGAGGAAAAAAATCACATTACATTAACAACCAAAATTTTGGGTTTATTTGTTATAGCAGCTAGCATTGCCTAATAGAACAGATGTATAGACTGACTATATATATACTTAACTGGATATATGTGTATATATGTGTAAATATATATCCAGTTAAGTAAATTAATGCATGGTAGGTATATATTTTCTATTTGAGAGAATATAAAGTGTTCATATTTAAGGAAACATAAGATATCTTTGTGCTTAAATGTTTCCTATTAACTTTAGGGAGTTCAGACATGCCCGTTTACGCTCAGGACTCCATTTAAACACGCTAACTTTCCAAACACTTGCAAGTTAAAATGTTGAAACTTGCAAAAGGAAGCTACGGATTTGATCACATATGAATAATTATTTGGAAAATGTCATTCTAGTGTGTCTCCCGGAAAAAGTGCCAAGCAGCAGCATGTCGCATTGCTGGAATGATTAAGAGTTAGCCGCGAATGCAGAGCGATAGTGTTGAATGAGATGGGGAGCGGGGTTCCGGCTGCGGCCGGTTAATTGCACTGTGTGGCGCTCCCGCCGGCCAGCGCCTCAGCATCTACAATTGGCCGTGGACGAGACTGACTGGCCGGAGCCCACCGCCCATCCGTCTTCATTCAGCCTTCCTTCCCAAAGGCTAACGTTATTGATGCTCTAACAAGCACACCGACAGGCTTTATCAAACTTCTGTTTGGAGTCTACTGATCACAGGAGGGCAGCAGCTCTCCCTGCAATTTATACAAATGACTTTGAATATGGTAGTTTTATTGAGGATTAAAAAAAAAAGAAGAAGAAGAAGAGAGGAACCTGTTGAAGTCTTCACATTCTTATTTGGGGCAGAAAGAGAAGAACAGAACAAAGAATACCAGTCTGTCCAATTCTCTTGAAAACTAACTTATACTAAACAGGACAGAAATCAAATAGCAATTGAATCGGTTATGGGTAGACCCTCCATTCTAACCTGACGGGTACTCGGCTAACAAAACTGCTGGTTTGCATCACCTTTGAAGATGTCCGTTTTGATCACTCCCCGAGAAAATCACACACAGCATACATTCGAGTTATGTAGTGTGCCAGCCAGTTCCAATGACTAAGATCCCCCTCAATTCAAAGCCATTAAGAATTCTTACAACGTCTAAGGGCAGTCACACACCAGGAAGGCAGACAACATGGTCAGCTCGGCCCAAATCTCCGTCTGAGATCCAGATGTCCTGTTTACATGCTGCCCACCTTTCATCTTTCTGATTTTTTAAACTTTAATTGATATAAACCTCTGACCATATTGACCTGATACTTTACAGGGTTCACTCTCCTTACGTGAATCCTCAACGACACAAAGAGTTGGATGATTACGGAATCTCACCATTAGTTTTCACTCTATTTTGCTGCAGAAACGATCCCCCCCCCCCCGTCCCCCCACCAAGTCTCTGGTTTATTTCTTGCTCGTGGTTGATGTCATTGGTGGGTCAGCTTCATGTATCTTCATTCCAGGACGGAAGCCGGAGGAGAGGCACCCACCCTCGGGGCAGAACGTGGTCCTGGCCAGAGGAAAATAAGGGAGGTGAGGCGAACACACAGTGGCTCTTAAAGCTCCTGCTCCTATGTGGCCTCTGTGCTACCACTCACAACGCCGGGGCGGGGGTGGGGGGCTCTCAGTGCGAAGGAGCCAACAGTTGGCAATAAAAATCCCAGCTCTCAGTGCACTCTCTTGGTCACACGCATTCATTTACCCCCCTGCACAAAACAGACGTCATCCTCTTGCAGAAGAAAATCCTCCCCGGGTCCCCTTCACTCTGAGTCCAGGCTTTCACGTGATCTCTCCGTCAGCTCTGCAGCTGACTCCCCTTGATCTGGTTACCTATGAACTACAACAACAACAACAACAACAAACGAACAACGAAGGCTATCTTTGGCTCAGTCGGTTAAGCATCTGCCTTTGGCTCAGGTCAAGATCCCAGAGTCCTGGGATCGAGCCCCGCATCGGGCTCCCTGCTCAGTGGAGAGCCTGCTTCCCCCTCTCCCTTGCTTATTCTCCCTCTCTCTCTCTCTCTCTCTCTCTCTCTCTGCCTTAAATAAATAATTAAATAATCCTGAAAAAAGTTATCATTTGAAGGAAAATGGCACAGTAATCAATCTCATTTGTAAAGGCGAAGTACTACTATTCAGTACCCTGGGCAAAATTTGCCGTCCGCCCACCCTGGGGTAGGCTATTGTGTTTCTTTCATACTTTACAAGAGTCACTGATACTTACACTACTTTCGAATTTTATTATTTCTCTTCCCAATGCTGTCGAAATGCAGGTGGGTCCTTTAGCAAGTGTTACCCTTATGATTTACAACTCCTTAGTCGGACTTTGGGATGTTTCCTCAGTCGCTGCTGGGTAGGGTCTGCTTCTCTTCTCTTGCCAGTGTTATGAGGATATGGAAGCCGGACCTATGGTGCATGATTTGTGATCATTTCCAGGCAATGATTAATGATTTTTGCTTTTTGATTTTTGTTTTACAGTCTCAAAGGTAGAAATGGTAACTCCCAGGTGGGTCTCTCTTTCCACTTTGTATCAAGAATGAGATACATCTACGTCCCTAATCCATGGAGAAAGAAAGGAATCCCAAGTGGGAGATGAAGGACTGAGACATTGCTTACCGTGGAGGGAATGCCAAGGTCCAGAATGAAGACAGTCAAGTCCATGTTTGACTCGTATTTGGAGCTGCACAAGTGTAATGTTGGATCAGATGAACTTACATTTTTCTCTTTTCCACTTTCCAACTATTTATTCTTTTACCTTCTCCGGGCAGGCAGCGATGAGAAGACCCCTAAGTCAGACATAATCTTGGTGTAGAATTAAAAAAATGAAGAAACACAGTGGGTTTCTCACTCAGGTGAGGGCCAGGTGCCCAGGAGCCTGGGGGAAGTGAAGAGACCTGCTTTGAGGCCTCTCTTCTGTGCTCAGTAATATTTAGTGCTGAGGGTACAGGGGTGCAAGAGGAGCCCAGGGCGCAGGGGTGCAGGAGGATCTGTCTCCGGGCTCCCAAACAGACCAGGTTTGGCCACTAGCTGCCCACAAAATCCAAAGGCAGAGAAACAAGCGGTGGTAAAAGAAGAAAGAAATTTATTTCAGAGAGGCTGACACCTGGAAGACAGTGGACTAGTGTCTCAAAGACTGTCTCCTAAGGGCTGAAAATACCTGCGGGTTTATCTGGGGCTAAGGTGGATGGGTACGTGCATATAGGCAGAGAAGGTCAATTCCATCATTATCTTGGAGTCAATCCTGGGGTGGAATCTTGTTAGCTCTGGGTAGTCCCTGCTGCTTGAGGGATGGTCTTCATTGCCATCAGGGATGCTTTGCCCTCAGGGTAGAAGACCCTGAGGCACCAGCTGGAAAGGAGAACCCAACTAGGAAGTCCAAGGTCAAAATGGAGGCAGCTGAAATCCTCGTGCCCTAGCTCCACCATTCTGGCCCTGGGCATTTCTCCCTTAATTGCAAAAGTCTTCTTTCCACTCCCCCACAACCCCCAGCCCTCCTTCTTTCTGCAAGCACTCTGGTCCCTCCAGACAGCCCATGAATCTCAGGGTCCTGGAGCAGACCCTCTTAGAGACAATCACTCTCCCCTTTAACAATCAGAGTGAGAACTACCTGAGACTCAAGAGTTCAAACCGTGGGGTCTGATGGCTTCTTTTGTGAAATCAGCCTTCAAATTTGCATAGTCCTCAGCTGTCACCCTCTAATGTTGGCTGTTTTCAGTTTTCTACTTTCAAGGTGATATTTTCACCATTGCTTTGTGAGTCTTTCCACGGTCCTGGGCCAAACGCAGGAAAATGCTGCCATGACCTTAGTGTTAAATAATGTTCAGCCCTTGCAATGTTTGCATTTTAAAGGGGACCTCAGAGAGAGGAAGGAGCCACATTCCTCTGGTGGAATTTAAGATTCCCACTCAAGAGGAGATAAGATATTCTGCAGTTGGAGATTTTTTCCAGGGAGACTTCGTATCAAAGTGAATTCATGAGGTCCTACTTTATCTGTCCCCCCAAAACCAAATATTACTGAGCACTAAATATGGGCTAGGCACTGTTTTCAGGACCAAACAGATAAAAGCTCCTGTTCTTATGGCAGCTTACTTTCTAGTGAAAGCATTATTTACTAATAAAAGTAAAATATATAGTTTGTTATATGGAGATAGGGGCCTTGAGGGTGAAAGGGGCCAGATAGAGCACAGGAAGGGGAACTAGATGTATGGGCAGAGGCAGTGAAATTTTAAATGGACTCATCAGGCTTGAAGGAGGTGAGAATGTGGAATAAAAAGTCTGAGTCGATTTTCGATGTTTGCTGACAGCTTCCAAGCCCACCACCTCAGATCCCCCCATTCTGCCCCACCCGTGGGTGGGACCGTGGGGCCAGGAGGAGGTCTAGTGAGCCTGGACCCCTGCTGGAATGGGCTGTGTAACCTCCACTCTCATGGGCCACGCTCAGACTGTCTCCACACTTGATTTAATGCTCTGCAGTCAACATCTTGAAATTCTTAATCATTTTTCAACATGGCGCCCCCTATTCTCATTTGCAATGGGTCTTGCCATTTATATAGATAGCTCTTTCTCCCAGATCTGAAGCAGAAGTTGGAGGAGTTCTAATAGCAAATTCAAACCTGGCCTTCTGGGTTGTTAACAGAAGTAGCACCTTTTTACTTTGGAGATAATTGTAATGATAACTTTTGAGATACATTCTGAGAAACTTGTTGGTTCACATGCCTGTAGGAAAATCTTCAGAGATATTCCCTGATATGCTTTACTTTTTCTGATGGTAACATCTTGCATCAAAAATATGTTGTTGTTTTTTTCAAGATAGGAGGATAGAGCATCTTTTCCTTAACAGCTTGTTAGTTGCATTTATATTTTAAATATTTAGCCAAGTGGGCCTGTTTGTATTATTCATTCCGTCTGCAAATGTTAGGAATCCAGCCGTGACCATGACCTTTTGCAGGAAAAACGTCAAAAAATACTGTACGCTCCTCCACTTCTCCTCTCGGGCTCATGCCCCTCCATTCCCAATCGCCGCTCCCAGCTACACACAAGGTCATACCCAGCAGGCAATTTGCATGTAGCTAACTTCTTGGCAGCATTAGTGGAGTTGATTTCTGTCCCTTCCTGAACCTGCTTCCTTCTCCAGGCTTCCAACACACTAAGCAATCTCAGTCTTCTTCCTCCGGTCTGATTGGACACCCCTTCATCCACTGCTGTCCCCCCCACCTGCCACCTCCACTCCACTCCTCACCCCCACTTCCCCAGAATTCTGAGCCCCAAGGCTCACTCTGCACTCTGTTCTTTCCCTACCCTGTTCTCATCCTGTGCAATCATCTTTGAACTGAAAACTCCCAGGAGTTCCCGCGTGAATTTCAGACTTGCTTATCCCAGCTGCCACCAGGAAGAATACTTTGTATCATCGCTTTGTGCCAGGAGAATTTCATTGCTTAAACTAAGATTAAAGGCAGTGGGACAGGATATATTAGGTAGTTTTTTCTTGACCCATTTGCTAATCATTGCCCAAGAACTGCTAACATGTTTTTGCTTTTGTTTCTCGATCACATTTTACTTTATTTTCCCACTTTGCAAACTCCAGGAATGATTTGAGATGTGTCTCTCTTCTACGCCAACATGAAATACGTATTTTAAAATTGGATTTTCTATTTTTATGTTATTTCCAGTCATCGGCAGCTTTTAACATTTGAATTAAAATTTGTTTCAAAAATACCTTGCAAATCTAATCAATTTATAAAATATTGTGCACGTTTTCTTTCTTTCTTTTTCTATTTAGGTTTATTGTTCTAAATTAAAGACCAGAGGAAACTGTTCCTTTTTATGTATATGAAGCCTATTTAAATGTTAATTTCAACTCCAATAGGACCTTCTAAATTGATGGTCTAGTGAGTGGGAAAGTAATATTCTAAAATATGTAAGGGGTGGCATGCCCTGGCTGATCTAGTAGGGTAAGCTTCTGACTCTTGATTTCAGCTCAGGTCAAGACCTCAGGGCTGTGAAATCAGTGTCCCCACCCCCCACCCCTCCAAACCCCCCACCCCCCCTCAAGATTCTCAGTCTCCTCCTGCCCCTCCCTTCCCTTCCTCTCTAAAAAAAAGAGAAAACATTTAAGGGGTGCCTGGCTAGCTCTGTCAAAAAAAGCATGCACCTCTTGATCTTGAGGTCATGAGTTCGAGCCCCATGTTGGGGTTTTTAGTAGCGATACTAAAAAATAAATAAATAAACTTCAAAAACAATTTAAGTAAAGTTCACCCAATTCGTGCTCGTGTGAAAGCATGCTCACATCCCTTGGAGCTCTGCCCAGCACCATTGCCTGCATAGGGCAGCCAGTTAACCAGAATTTCTAATTAGTGCTGAGAAAGGTTTTTTCCACTAAATGGGAAACAAATGTAACCGAGGTGGGTGAGACCAGCTGAAAGCGCTTTCTACGGAGGTGAGGACTTTAAACATTGGTAATCCCTTCCGATTTAACCTAATATCTACAGGAAACTCAGCGTGGGGAGTGATGGAATTGCTAACTGGCAGAATGACTCTGAAAGAGACATCTCCAAGCAAAGGAGAAGAAAAGCAAAACCAGCAAAACAAGGAGTGGGGCTCCTCCCCCAAACCCAGAGCCAACATGTCTCCTAGGACCGTCTTGGGTGGCGGCCACCCTCTCCTTGAGCAGTTCTCCAGATGTGTGCGTCAGGGACAACTCTAGACCTGCAAATACCTGGTTTATCAAGACCGTATAATCGAAACTACAGCTTCCATTGTCCTTTACAATGAACATAAAGATAACCTACGTGCACTGTGACAAATTTAGAAAATAGAGACATTCGCCTTGGAGAAAGGGATAATCTCTCACCTGTGTGCCTATTTCCAGTTGTTTTCATGCAGATTTGTATAAATATACACAATTCAGACTCTGCAACTTTATATACTGTCGGCAACCTATGTTTTTCACCTGAGTCATAATTATGTCATAAACAGTTTTTGCAAGAATGTTATAAACAGCTTTCTAGGCTTTGAAAGAGGCTTTGAGAAGAAAGTGAGATTCAGATACTCCATCCTAGCTATGTAATGGAGGGCATAAAATTTATTTGATTATTCTTCTATGGTGAGATAGTCATGTTTCTTGGATTTCTTTACCGTGTATGAGAGTGCCACAGTGGCATTCTCTGTCTCCAACTTTTGTAGGTCTCTCTTATGATTTCATTAAATTAATTTAGAATAAAATGGTATATCCATTTTAAAAGCTCTTTCCTAAGTATTTGCCTTCATAAAATTTACACAAATGTACATTCCCATCAGTCAGACAAATAAGAGGGCAAACTATACCTTTGTTCGTCTTTGTTAATTTGGTAGGATTGAAAATGATATCTCATGGTGACTTTATTTTTTAATTTTGTAGCAAACTTAGTTTTTATGATTGGTAACTATTTTATTGTTCCTTTTATGAATTATTATTTATTCATCTTTTATTTGGGCTTTTGTTTTTCTTTTTTTTTGTGGGGGCTTTTGTTTTTCTTAAGGACTCTGTATCTTTAGCATCACCCAGATCATCCATGCCTTGAAAGTATAAAGCTGTCTTGGCTTTAGGGACCCAATCCATCAATGATGGAAGCTCAGTCACCCCTAAGCTGATTACCAGGAATCAGCTCACTACAAAGAATCCAGTCCTGGTTACTTCTGGGAGACCCATATACCAATAATTCCAACCCGTGAGCTGCCATCACTGCCTGCTCTCTGACTTCCTCTGTTCATCTTGCTCTGGCTCCCACTTGCTCATGTCTACCATATTGGAAAGTCTACCATCATTGTGACATCATTTCGGAAAGTCACACTGCTGCCACAAATGGTGAGGTATGAATACTCTTGGGAGGTAATGGAGAAAATGTCTTCTCGAGGGTAGGAAAACAGTAGTGCCAATCCTGTAAATTCTGTGGATTTCCATCTTTAGGGTGTAAGAATTTGCCAGGCTTCAGAGATGGGGTGAGTAACCAGGGAGGGGGTGTGTGTAAAGCCAGTATTTACGTAGGGACCTGGGATCCAGCTAAAATAACCAGTTTGTCCCTAGGTGTACAAACATACTGAGTCTTTGTCCATGACAAATGTTGCAAATATTTTCTTTGTAGTCTGTTCCTTCCATTACAATTTATTAGGTTAAAGTATATAACTTAGTTTGCTTCTACATGATTGAAATAAGGACTTGACTTCTCTTTATGGAAACAAGGTCTAGTAGGTAGTCTACAGCTCCTCCCACTATGGAACACCTGAAAAGTCTAGATAAAAATAAAGTTCACTCATATGTAGAATATAGGAAACAGCACAGAGGTCATAGGGTAAGGGAGGGAAAATTGAATGGGAAGAAATCAGAGAGGGAGACATACCATGAGAGACTCTTAACTCTAGGAAACAAACTGAGGTTTGCTGAAGGGATGGTGGCGGGTGGGGGGGGTGGAGAAGGGGGTAACTGGGTGACGAGCATTAAGGAGGGCACGTGATGTGATGAGCACCGTGTGTTACATGCAACTGATGAATCACTGAACACTACCTCTGAAACTAATTATGTTCTAGATGTTGGCTGGTTGAATTTAAATAAAATAAAATAAATAAAATAAAATGCACAGCTGAGCTCTCAAGAAAGTGTGGAGATCCCAAGTGCTAAAAATAAAGAGAATAGAATCTCTCTTGGTTGCATTGTATGAACTGGGGGAGAAGACAAGTGGGACATGCCTATCTTGGTAACCACTGATCAAGGGGCTCAGATTTTAATGGTCGCAGAAAATAAGGTGTTGGAACATGTAAGATGATGAGATAAAATTGCTTCTCCACCCAACCCTGAGAGCCAGCCCTATCGACTGGCCACATCGTCAGTAACAGGGTATGTGACCATCCACTGACCAGCGAAGAGATACCAAAGCTGTCTCCTCCTGGGTTCATGGTGGGAGAAACTCTTCCCTTCTTTAACAGTTACAACCATGAGACTTGTTTCATGAAGATTCTTCCTGATGTTACTTGATTTGGGATCTCAAAGGGAGAACTCGACAACGACAAAGGAGTCCCAGTCTGGTATCAAGCCAAGGATGCCCATCACCCTCTCCAAGGGACATAGTTTAATCCAGGCCACTCAGGAGTTTCACAGATAAAGCCCCACTGAGCACAAACTCACAATCTAAACTTAAGAATCGTAAGAACAATCTGCCATGTGCGTGAGCCAGCAAAACACACAAACAGTAGATTCAGACCCTGGATAATAGGGCACTGATAATAAAATTAGCATACTCCGGAGGACTGAAGCCACAGAGGAAAACAGAAAACAAGCTCAAAATTTTTATAAAAAGACCCTGTGCATTCTAACAATGAGAACTACGTCCATTGAAAATACAAATAAGGAGGTCAACCAGATGTATCTGAAGACGAACTTTGAACACTTCCCTAAAGATTTCATCACTCAATATCCTTTCAGGCACACGAAGAGTAGATACCCATTGTTTGAGAGTAAAGGGAAACTCAAATGATAGTAAAGGATTAGGTCGCCCTGAAGATTTGGATAAGGAATTCCCCACAATTTCCTTCTTGGCAATATTACCAATATTGGGGAGATTTAGAGGTAGACAGTATAGTCATCCTGCAATTATATCTGTAAACTAATTATAGGTTCTTTCCTAGATATTTATGCTTCACCTTAAACAGATTCCACAGTGTGGCAGAGACTGCTCGTTTTCCACAATATTGACTTCTCCTCCTTCCATAGCAATGAAAACCTAGAGTCTTGTCTGGGCACCAAGCCATACTGAAGAGTAAGTTTATTCTTGAGATTAAATTCTGAATAACGGGATTGAGCGAAATCTCCCAGTTATACTTAACAAGCAAGGACGTGTCGTCCCCTCTTCTGCCACCTTACTGGTGGATATGACGGTAAGAAAGATTGGACCACGAAGGCAAGACAATGACCAGGGCATGGCAGAGCAAGAAGAAGAAGGAACCTGGGTGGCTGATGACCTCAGTGGAGCAGAGACCACGGTTCAGAGCTTTAGTGATAAAGAACCAAACTTCTGCACTTACACCACCAACACGCGGGGTGCTCTCTCCCACACCGAAGTCTATAGAGCAGAACTTGATACCTGGAGGTACAATGTTGCCTCGGTTAGAGCCTAAAATGGATGTCCTTGGTTTAGAGGAAACATTTTGATGGTGAGTGGCCAAGACCCAGATCTTGGCGGCTGGGAAGCTGGTGGTCCTTGCTCTGTGCCAACAAAACATTCGGGGACATGATCATCTGGAATATGTTGGGAGGCAGAATACTGAACTATCACTAATAGTTAAGGAAAGGGTCAGAAAACTCAGAATGTTGGTGTGTCCTGGCTACTCTTCGACAAGCAAGAGGTGAGTTAAAACCGAAGCCAGCCAGATGCTAAGCGAAAAATGGAAGGAACGCAGCTCTGCCAAGAAATGTGCTCTCTTGAGGAACTGACTCACTTCCAGAGAGTCGCCTGAGTTGAGTAAGTGTCTTCTTGCGACTTTGTAAGGCTGATAAACCCCGACTTGACCCCAAGCTGAAAGGGTGACAAGAGGCGGCAGAGTGAGACCGCAGGGCGGGAGGCAGGACCAAAGAATCAGGAATTGTCCTCACGTTCCTCTGAGGAGAATTTTTCTGTCAGACAATGGGACATCAGAAGAAGGTAATTTCCTTCCCATCAAGACTATTGTTCTGGGCACTCTCAAGATAGTCCCCATTAACTTGAAAGGAATTCTGGCAGAGCATGGAGGTAGAGACATAAAAATGCTGAGTTTTAAGGCTTTAATGGCGGTCACTGCTAAGTTTCTGAGGAAGCCGTGTTGCCAAAGAAGCCACAGGCAAGCCCACAGAAGGGCGTGACTGGTGACCCACTGCCACCCGGCTGAAAGTCGTGTGTGCCCCAGCTGAACCCCAAAGGCTGAGGGACCAGCAAGGCTCTCTCAGCAGAAAAAGCCAGGGGCCATGGAAGACAATGGACAAGGATGTCCTTCCAGAGAGGTCTACCAGGGCTGCCAGATAGAGTGACCAAGGAATTGACTCCGCTCCTGGGCAGAGGCTCTACTGAAGGACTTATAAACTAGTTAAGAACTCGTGACTGCCATTTGTCTTCCACTGGGAGATGTCTCTTCATTGAAGTCTTCTGCCCCTGCTCTGCCATTAAATATTGGATGGGACCAGTGGGCAGAAAACTTCTCTTTTGGTTTATAGCTAGTGTGAGGGGATCAAGCCTGTGGAGAACAGACCAGTGGAGAACACTGCCTCTCAGGTTGCTGTCACGAACTCACAATGTGAGGCTTAGGGATTGCCTGCCATAGGTACCAGGTGGGTGGATATGCTCTTCACATGCGAAGATGGGCAGGCTCAGATATGCGGATGGCTGGTGGGGCCCACTAAGGTGTCTGACCACGTGACCAGGCTCCAACCAAGGAAACCTGTGTGCCACGTCTGAGGCATGGCCACGTGGGAAAGATTGTGCACTCCCCTCCTCCTTTCTCCCCTCCCTTCCCTCCAGGCTAGAATTTCAGGGGTGGTGGTTAACCATGCCGGACCGTGAAGACATGGGAAACCCTCTAAGAACGGCAGAGCCACGGAGAGAAGGAACCAGGTCCCCGAGGTGCATGTGAGGTATTATGTTGGCTTTCCTTCTCACCTGGAAACCTCCAGCATTTCAGCCCCCGTGGTTTTGGGTGTCTGCCATTTATAGCCCAATCACATCCTCATTCCTACTCCACGTGGTGAGGTGGAGTCATTCTTGATTTATGCCGTTCGGGATTTTGTTTGATGTTTTGTTCCCCGATCGAGGTAAATTACAAAATATCCCTAAATGGTGGACTAAATTAAGATGATAGCCAAGTAGCTCTTGCAGACGTACACATGCTCCCCCTCCCCACCCCTCTCCCGTACATGCACACTGGAAGGTGAAGCAGCGAAGGATAAGTTAGAGCCCCCCCCCTTTTTTTTTTAAAGATTTTATTTATTTGACAAGAGAGAGACAGCGAGAGAGGGAACACAAGCAGGGGGAGGGGCAGAGGGAGAAGCAGACTGCTTGCTGAGCAGGGAGCCCGAGGTGGGGCTCGATCCCAGGATCCCGGAATCATGACCTGAGCCGAAGGCAGACCCTTCACTGACTGAGCCACCCAGGCGCCCCTAGAATCCCTTCCTTGTAAAGGAATTAACGGGGAGAGTAGAGCCCAGGAGCGGGAGGACTGGCTGATGGGCCAGGAGAGGGCATCACTATGGCTCTGTCCCCAACTGCTTTGCGTGTCGGGGAAGGACAGTCATCACTCCAGCCTCACTGTCTTCCTCTGTGTGATGAGGTTTAAGATCAATGATCCTGAAATCCCTTCTGGCTCTCAAATCTTATCTTGACATTAACGAAGTAATATTAATTTTGCAGTTTCATAATCTGCAATTATACATTCTCGTCTTCAACTCCATCTGCTTGCCGACCTCGGGAGTGTGAGCCATTAAATTTGGAATAAAAATGCTTAGAAGTTCAGTTTGCCTTTTCGTTATGAAGTAAAATTCAAGTGTCGAGAGGGTTTTGTCAGTTCAAATTAACATTTGGACGCGGGAGAGCCCTGACGCCTGTGTGCCACGTACAGTGAGCCGGCCGTCCACACTGAGGCTGTGTTCGTTTTTTCTCAGAATTCCGGGGGGGGGGGGTGGGGGGAGGGAGGAAAAGTCATGCCTTGAAACTAAATGAGGTTCTCTTTTTTCACATTCAAATAGTTTGGAGGCCATTTTAATTTCCCACCCATTTTTCTAAATAAAGGGGACCACAGGGCTCCGATGCCTTTATAGTTCAGCCAGAGCACTGAGATTTGTAAGTAGCTTGGTCCTCGCCCGACACCTGGCTATTTACCCCGAGGGGGAAATCAACCCGGGCAGGCATCCTTAGCTCAAGTCATTTCTGGACATGTCTAGTCAGCCTGATCCCAATCTTTTAACTATAAGATCCTTTATTGCCTACGTTGGTCATGCCTTTTTTAAGACCTAGAGCCTGTGTCTCCTTCGGTTTCCAGTCCCTAAGGAACACTATCTTGTCACGAAAGGGCTTCTTACAGAGAATCGTAACTCGGGGCAAGGTTCATTTAACGTCACTTGGAGAAAACTCAGGCCTGTCTTCAAGATGTACATTTTCCCTAAATGTGTGAACCGGAAAACAGGAGGTGCTTCTTCCATACAAATGATTTTCCCACACTAGGCAATGTCATTCTCCGAGTCAGAGCAATTTACCCAAATCCTTAGTATTTGTATCACATTTTAAAATTGTTGGAAATCGTCTAACACGGCAGTACAGTCATTCGTTTTATTTTCATTCCGCAAGTAAACATGCTGAGCACCTGGTAACATAAGCTACTTTGCCAGGGACTGTGAATACCTAGAGAAATGCCTGGTCCCTGCCCGGGGAGCTAACTTTCCAGAAAACCACCTTCCTGAGTAAAGGCTGCAAGGAGAAGAAAATGAGAGCAACGTAGTCATAGGAATGGCAAGACTGTATATTAATTCTGGTTTGTTTTCAGAAGGTAATGGGCGGGCTGTGTGTGTTAATATTTCTCTGGGCAGTGGTTCCCAGAGTGTGGTCCCCAAGACTGCAGGATCAGCATCGCCGGGAGACAGACTGCAAATGTCAAGTCTTGGGCCTCACTCAAGACCTACTGAATCTGAAACTCGGGAGGTTTCTGGGCCCCAGCTTGATCAGAACGAGGCCTCCCGATGATTTTGAGGCATGCTCAAGTTGAAGTACCACTGGAGCAGATCCCAACAACCGCCCCAGGGGAGGTGAGGGGGCAATGTGCCTCCCCTCCTGCTTTTGTAAATGCAATGTTATTGAAACACCATTACTTATGAATCTGAATTACAACAGAGAGCGTGTATTTACCAAGAGCCTAAATACTTACTACGAGGCTTTGACAGGCAAAGCTCTCAATTCCTGGTCTGGTAGTGGAGGTGGGGAGGATCTAGCCTCCCGTGTCCCCAGTGGTGCCATCTGAATCTCATTATGCTTCTATCATGGCCCGGATGACAGGTTGCAAGACACTTCACTGAGTTGGCCTGAGCCTCTGAGGTTTGTGACTTCCCTGATGCAGTTCCCACATTTGGATGAATCCTGGGCCATGTACCGCACAAGGCTCGAGGGAATGAAACAGAAGAGAACCCAGCCTGCTCATTGTGCCATCATTTAACTTGGTGGAAGTTGGAAGGTGTGGCGCCATTTTTTAGGAACAAGGTATCGACATGCCATTTCCTCACTTGCTCAAGAGCCCGACATGTTTTCCTGGGGTGAGTGGGCATGACATCATCTCCTGGGGGGTAGGGAAAGGTGAAATAAATATTGTAGCTCTCATACTGGCATAATTAAATAATCATGTCTGTGCTGGTTGAGCTGGGAAGTTAGGGTAGAAGGGAAGTAAACAGTGGTTGAAGTGGTTTTGGTGCTATGCAGTTGGGAAAATCTTTTCTCAGTTTCTTTCCCTTCCATTTATGCACAAAGCTGGAAAATCTGATCTTTGAAGAAGAGAAAAGTTGCGTGTGTGTGTCTGTGAGAGAGAGAGAGAGAGAGAGAGAGAAGAGAGAGCCCCAAAAGACTGGCAGTCTGTAAAGTAACAAACCTGGCAACATTGTACAGAAGATATTACAGATCAGTGAAACATTTTACAGAAATCCATTGATGAAAGTTGAGATTTTAGTGAATCTTTAAGCAAGAGAAGCAAATATTAGGAATGTTCTGTGATAACATAAGATTCTGAACAAAAAACACACCCGTTAATACAGCTTCGTATGCAATGAGTTGCAATGTAGCATATTCAGAGAAAGAACCATAGAAATGGACAGAAAAACACAACTGGGCACTTAAGTCTTTGTTCTCTTAGATCCTTTCTTATTCTTATTCTGGGTTGTAAGGACCATTCATGCTTTGAAGACCGGTGAGCTTTTTGTATCCACAATAAGCTGAGGTTAATGTTTGTTAAATACCTGGATATCAGACTCATCTTGGGAGCTTTTTACAAAATCACAGGCCTGCACACATCCCCTAGAGACTGATCTCTAGGTGTAGGGTCAGCCTAGGCTTGTGTATCTTAAAAAAAAACCTGCAGATATTCCTGATTAAGTCACACTGGTTAAGGGTCAGGATGACCAGCTCCGTCCAGAGAAGGTCCTGGAAGATTAGCATCAAATTCCAGTGTTCAGTTTTTCAAGTTTACTGTGTTGAAACTTGTAGGAGAAGATCAGTACAGGCAAGAGTATGGAATTTAGAGTCGCAGCACTTCTGGCTTCCTCGGCTTATTAGATTTTAAGTTGCTTCATAGAAGAGCATTCTCTGCGGACCACATTTTCAAACTGTTAAGATCAACAAAGCAGTGCGCCCCCTTTTTTTATGGCTGCTGGCTCCTTACCTTCCTGTGTCACACTGCTTCATTCACACAAGATTCCTCTTGGGGACTTCCCCATCAGCATTCATCACCCATCTAAGAGGCTGGCTTTCTTCCATGACCCATCTGTCCTGCCTGCTATGACCATTAACGTCTCCAGCTCAGGCCTCACTGTCACGGGCACATCTTGGACCACTACACCTGCTTAACCTACCCTGCCCCGGGACAACTTCTTCCGGTTCACCTTCTCCAGGCTCCCAGTGCAATGATTCCGTGACCTCACCTTGTCCTCCTTGATCCCATCTTGGCTTTGGTCCCCGCGTCCTCTTAGATAGCGTACATTGTATGACCATCCTGAAAGTCAACTGCCTTGCTAACATCCTCAGCATTCCTGCTTCTGTCTTTTCCTGTTGCCTAGGAACCATCTCCTGGGGGGGCCCAGTAGCAGTGGCCTTCTCTGCCCCCGTGCCTGAGCTGCTCAACTTGGCTGGAGAAAATCCCAATGTCATGTGGTGGAGTTCATTTTAAGATGAGAACCACAAGCCTCAGCTGGTCCTTCAATGCAGCATGGGGATTCCAGTAAGTTCTTTTCCTTGATTTCCGAGATGGCGATTTCATAGCTTCTCTTCTCTAACGTTGATGCCCTCTCCCTATTCCTCATCCGAACCCAATCTCATACATTGTTTGGAAAATAAAAGATCTCAGAGGGGCCTGGCCTTCATCTGCACCAACACAACTTTTCTTCCCACCCGGTCCTCTCTCCTGTGACAATGCGAAGACAACCCCCGCTCTCTGCAAACCTAAATCCTACGGCCTCACCTCTTTCTAAGGCCTTTGTGCCTGCAGTTATCTTGTTTCTCTAGAATGTGGTCAATTTCTCTGCCCATGAAGTTATTTCTGTCGATGTATAAATATGCCTCAAATGACCCACTTTAAAAAATAGCCCTCTGTGCTCATGTCCCTCCAGCTGCTCCCAGGTTCTTCATTCCTCTGCGGGACAAAACTGCTCTAAGGAGCTTCTTTCGCCTTCTGTACTGCCTTACTTCCCATCAACCTTCTTTACTGAATTACGAAATCTCGTGAGCGTACAGGAAAGATTAAGAATCTAATGAACACCCACCCAACTAGCTCTATCCGGTCTTAACAGTTCTCAATATTTGCTTCATATTTTTTACTTTTCCCATTGCCAGCGGGGCTGTAGGGAATGCAGATTTCCAACTACAAGAGCGCCCAGAATGCCTTCCCAAGGGATGGTACCAATTTACACCTCCACAGCTTCTCTTGCCAATATGTGATAACAGTTGGTATTGCCAGACTTTTTCACTATTGCCAATCTGATCGATATGACGTGGTGCCACTTTGCTTTAATTACATTTCTAGCAATATCTGGGCGCTTGCATTCTTTTCTTCTATTTGTTGGCCACCGAGTTTCCTGTTTCATTTGGCCAGTGTTCTCTCGTTTCCCCCTTCTCTGGTGGATTGGTAGGAGTTTGAAGACCTATTCTGTCTACCATTTTTTGGTCATTTGTATGCCCTGGTATTTCTCCCAGCTATGGCTTGTTTTTAAGTTGTATTTCATCATGTGGAAGTTCTAAACTTTAATGTTGTTTACTGTATTGATTTTTTTTCCCCTTTTCTTTATGGCTGGGCTTTGTATCTTATTTTGAGAGCTGCTTCCCTACCCAGAGGTCATATATATAGCTTCTTCTATGTTTTCTTAAATGTTTTAATGTTTTGTTTTTCACTTTGGCTTTAATCTACTTTGGAGTTATTTCTATAAATGGCTTGAGGGAGGTATCGAATTCAGTGTTTTTATGTCAGGGTCCTCGATTGTCTTTGATTCATTTACTGAGTTGCACCTCTCCCCAATGGGGCCCCCTTTGTCACACATCAGAGATGGCATACATGTGGGTCTGTTCGTGGGCCCTCTGTCACATTGTTCGTTTTGTCCTTGTGCTGATATCTCAATGTCTTAATCTCTGTAGCTTTGTGAACAATAAGGATTCCAACCTACCTTATTCATTTTCTGCAGAAATTCTTTAGTCACCCATAGACATTTCCTTTTGCTTCGCTTATCACCCTTAGGATCTACTTAAGTTCCCTTTAGCCAGTTGAGATTTTGATTGGATCTCCATTGTATTTACGGATGAATTTGGGGAGTGTGGATATTTCTGAATGAATATTTCATATTCAAGAAATTATACACTAAATCATTCCACACATAAATATGGGATAGCATCAATTTATTTTGACATTCTTTAGGATTTTGAAATTTAGTTTTATACATTTTCTACAGAGGTCCAACATACCTTTTGCCAAAATTATGTAGGTAACCTATCAACTTTTTTGTCAGTGTTATTTTTTCTAAATTATATTTTCTCATATTTGCTGAGGGTTTATGGGAACAGAACTGATTTATATACTGAGATTCAGTGTAGCAAACTTGCAGAACCTTCTCTGTATTCTAGTTATTTATCCGTAGATGTTCTTTTTGTTCTTTTTTTAAGGATTTTATTTATTTTAGAGAGAGAGAGAGCATCTGTGTTCGTGGGGGTGGGTGGAGTGCAGAGAGAGAGGGAGAGGCAGAGGCTCTCAGGCAGACTCCCCACTGAGCACAGGCTCCTGAGATCCAGATCTGAGCCCAAACCAAAAGCCAGAAGCTAAACCAATTGCACCACACAGGCGCCCCTATCTGGAGAGGATCTTAAGTGTCTTTACTGGAGACAACTACATTGCTTGGAGTTCAGTTTGTTTCTTCCTTTTCAACCATTGTTTCAGTGTCTAATGGAAGGTTGGTTGTGTGCCTTTCTTGATCTCTTTCAATGGAATGTCTCCAACTTCTTAGGCTTAAATATCAAGGTTTGTTGCGGATTTTGTTTTTGGAAGATAGTCTATCAAGTTAGATAAATTCCCTTCTATCACGAGTCCAATAGCCAAGAATTGTTTTTTTAATGATAAACTCATGTTGAATTTTATCAAAGTATATTAAGTAGCTATTGAAATGATCATATGGTTTTTCTTTTTAATTCTTCTGATGAGGTGATTTGTATTAGTATATTTTCCAATAATAAAACATCCTTGAATTTTGAGGGCTTTGCCCTATAATTTTTGTATTCACTGGAATAAGTTATAAAATAGGGATTAATTGTGCCTTGAAAATTTGATAAAAACTTGCTGGAAAATTATCAATTGGTGAGTATTTACTGATTCAATTTCTTTAATGGTTATAAATGTGTTTGGATTTTCATTTCTTTAGTTTCCTAAGCTAAATTTTTCTAGTGAATTATGTATTTTGCCAGACATTTGTCTACTTTATCAATCCTTTATTTTTTTTAAATAGCTGTGGTATTGTTGATTCTATTGTAACTTTATAGTTTATTTCAATAATATGTGATATTTACTACATTATTACCCTTGCTTTGCTCCTGACTTTTGAGTTGGGTATTTAGCTTGTTAATTTCAGTCCTTCTTTTCTAAGTACTCAAGGCTAAATTTCTCTGTAAATATTACTTTAGCTACATTACTTAAGTTTTAAATGTTGCATTTTCACACAACATATGAATTTTCCTGATTTCCATTACAACTTCTTTGTTCCGTCTGTTATTAGGTATGTGGCTTATGATGGACAAATGTGAAGTTTTAGAAATTATTTTTTAAATTATTGATTTATAACCTAATCCCATGATGCTGATTATTCAAAATTCACTGAGGCTTGCTTTGTGGCCCCAGTCTTGCTTAATTTTTGTAAATCTTGCCTGAGCATTCAATATTTTCATTAGAATAACCTTGCTAATTGCTTTTCCTAGGATATCTAAATTCTTACTATTTTCCCCCCTAGAGATTTATCAGTGACAGGAATGCGCTTCATCAAAGATTGTGGATTTGTTAATTTTTCTAATTATTCTGTACATTTTTACCTTTTATATTTTGAAACTCTTTTGTTAGTTGAATACACATTTGTATTTCTTAATAAACTGAATATTTTTCTGTGGTGAATATTTTTACCAAAAAAAATTTTCATCTTAGAATGTGTTTTTCTGATATTAGTGTTTGTAAACTACCTTTATTTTGACAGAGGTTTGCCTAATGTATTTTTCCCCATTGTTTTACTCCGCTTTCTGCTACAATGCAATTTTATATGATTACTAATTTCTACTAGTTGTTCTCTGTGATTTTTTTTCTTTCCATTTCTGTCTTCTTTCTCTTTCCAGGCTTCTACTGGCTTATCAAACTGTCTTTATTTCATCTTTTTTCCTCTCTACTGTTTAATAAGATTGTACCTATTGCTATTCTTTTGTGAGTACTGTTACTATCCTTGGCATTTTAACAAGTGTGTTTGAGTTAAATTCTAAAGTTGATATTTCCACTCTTCCTTGGATCTCACTCTCTTCCCCTGAAAGACGCCCCCCCCCTTCCCATTTTCTTGTTGGTAACTAATCGTCCTTTAAATGTCAGCTCAAATGCCACCTTTTCAATGACACCTGTCCTACAAGGGCAGGAATCTTCTGTTTCTTTCCATTCTATTCTTAACCTGCAGCTGGGTGCTAGGCACGTACTGTGGAGCCAACTTGGCAGAAGGAGGGAAAGCAGAGAATGAGGGAGGGTCGGAGGGAGGACAGCAGGGATGCTGGATCTGGAAGAGCCTTCTATCTTCTGTCGGTCAGGAATTGCCTTCTCCTGATAAGTCCCGAACAGAAACAATGATGAAAAAACAAAAGTGAGGGTTCTTTCTTTCTCATCTTGTGAAGGCTGGGGAGAGGCAATCCCAGGCTGACATGAGGGCTCCATAGGGTCACCGGCGATTTAGGCTTATTTTTTTTTAGCTCTACTGTCTTTGTCTCATGGCTTGAATTATCAAGGTTACCTTACAGTTCGAGAGGGTGGCTGAAACTTCAGGCAGTTGCAGGCAGGAACCGGAAGTGAGAGGAAAGGGCAAGAAAGATCACGCTGTTAGTAGCTGGGCTCTTCTATGAAGCCTTTCTTGGAACTGTACCGAATTTACATCATATTTGTCACAGGGAGATTCCATAGTCTCACCTAGCTTCAAGATTTTTTTTTTAAGCTAGGCAGATTGTAATTCAAATACAATCAGGAGGTCTGGTTATCAAGGACAATGGTGATTGCTTTTTGGGGATAAGGGCTGCAGTGTGTGCTACGGACTGGGAGGGGCAGGGAAACTCGAATGAGGTGCTGGGATTTGGGGTGAGAGAGGTTGACATTCTGAATTAAGGCGACAACAATAGGAATGAAAGAAGAGTCTGAAATGAGATCTGACAGATGGAGGACAAAACTCTTTACAGCTCATCTTCCCACTGATTTGCTTCAGGAGACACTTTGCCTATTGGTTTAATTTCACTTAGTAGATATTCTTTTTTTTTTTTTTTAAGATTTTATTTATTTATTTATTAGGAAAGAGAGAGAGTGAGAGAGAGCATGAGAAGGGAGAAGGTCAGAGTGAGACGCGGACTCCCCATGGAGCTGGGAGCCCGATGTGGGACTCGATCCCGGGACTCCGGGATCATGACCTGAGCCGAAGGCAGTTGCTTAACCAACTGCGCCACCCAGGCACCCAGTAGATATTCTTTTCATTGAACTCAAGGTCATTATGAGTTAATCTCCCTGGTAAATGATGGAATAAACAAAGGCAGATGAATTTGTTTTTTATTTCTAAATCTACATTGGACTAACATTATTTTTGAAACTGTATTTCCAAAGTACTTATTTTCCCCGAAAGCTGTTTTCTAGAGGACATTGATTAAAGTACAGCTTGGCTTATAGACACTCAAGATATGTACAAGGCCCAATGTCAGAAAATGATAGGAAACCATACGGATGTTTCTTTCCATTGCCACAAACCATCTACATTTCCTCTAGGTATCCCAAAAGTCTTTTCAACCTAGCATTTTCCCTCTCTCCATACTATACTTATAAAAAGATGACTTGAGGTGTTTTGAGCACATATATGTATATATTGCAGAAATTGGGTTGCTAAAAATTTAATCACAAAGAAAAGGCAAAAATACTGCCAGATTTTCAGACTACTTAGGTCTTCTGGATACATGGTTAAAGTAAAAAGCAATGTCTTTTGTTAATAGGCCCTTACTGGAAGTGAGATGAATTACTAAACTTTTCTAAGTAAAAAATAGGTGAGCCCTTCTTGCTGAAGGCATGCTTTGGGTGTTGTAGCCTTTAGCTTTGGCCGTGGCCCCTACTGGGTGGGCTTTAAGTAGCTTTAAGTTCACGGCTCCCCTGAATGTGGTTATGAGGTGTTTTTCTTTCTTTTTTTTTTAATTTAAAAAAAAATTATTTATTTATTGGAGAGAGAGAGTGAGAGAGAAACAGTGAGCCAGAGAGAGAGAGAGAGAGAAGGAACAGGGGGAGTTGGAGGGGCAAAAGGAGAGGCAGATTCCCAGATGAGCAGGGAGCCTGACGCAGGGAGGGCGGGGACTCGATCCCAGGACCGAGATCATGACCTGAGCACAAGGCAGACGCTGAACCACCCAGGCCCCCCCAGGAGGTGTTTTCCACTTGTGGAGTTAGTTCAGGAGAGTTCAGGGGTGAGCAGAGCTCCCCCGTGTTGTGCGTGGGCTCGGTGGCTCGTGTCAGCTTCCGGAGGATAACTGCCAGTGGCAAGCATGTCCGTCTCACCAGATATGGGAAGCTGGAGCTGGCTCTGGACGGACTTGGGTGGAAAGTCAGAGTCGGAGCAGGGGAGAGGAGGAGCGCCTAGGGCCCTGCCGGGCAGTGAGCGCAGGCGCACATGTAATTAACCTCAGCCTTGCCTTGAAGGCACCTGCACTTTGCACCCCGCCCTTCTGTGTTCATTGTCAGCTGTGCCAGTAGTATTTTCTCTCTCTTCTGTCTTAGTCTCCCGGCTGCTGTTTTTGAGTAACAGTGGGCTGCTCACCTCGGTCAGGTGAGCAGCTACGCTAAAGGGGACGGTGAGCCTTTCTTGGGTAAAAGGACCCAAAAGAGCTGGTAGAGCTCACGAGACTTGGGTTGGGGCTGAAGGCTCCCTGAACTCTCCCCACCTTGTGATTCTTCATCTGTCAAAACTTAGGTTTGTATTACCTGCAGCCCTATTCACGGATCTTTCGATACTTCAAATACGTGAACAAAAAGCAGCCGAGGGGCACCTGGGTGGCTGAGTCATTGAGCGTCTGCCTTCGGCTCAGGTCATGATCCCAGGGTCCTGGGATCGAGCCCCACATTGGGGTCCCTGCTCAGTGGGAAGTCTGCTTCTCCCTCTTCCTCTGCCCTCCCACCTGCTCGTGCTCTCTCTGTCTCTTTCTCTCTCAAATACATAAAATCTTTAAAAAAAAAAAGCAGCCGAGGCAGTTTTCATAAAATGGCTCATCTTTTTACCCATGTTTGGCCATCTAAAGACAAAAACAGATGGGGTTGTTGATCTAGTAGTTTTATTTGTTTTTAAAGGCCCCGGATCTAAAAGAAGGAAAACCTGAGCAAAAGAACACTCGTGGTTGATGATTGTGGTGTGACCCCCCTCCCCACTCATCTGTAGGAAAATCCCGTGAAGATGTAAATGCCCCAGAGACCACGATTTCCCGGACTGAGAGATTTCCCGGACTGAGATTTTTCATGATGATAATGCAATCTCGTCCAGTCGTTACAGATCACAAATACCCAGGGTTCCTTCTGAGGGCAATCCTGTCCTGACCACAGCGGCGTCTTCACCTCTCCCGGGTGGTGGTGGTGGTGGTCTCTTCGGTCCCCTCCTGGCTCTGCAGGGCTGAGCAGGCAGTGCCTTGAGCAATGTGGCTGGAATTCCATCAAAAGGGGAGGGAGGGAAAGATGAGACAAAACTGGTTACTTATCTTGGAGACAGAAGGTATCACTCCTCTCCCCTTGCAGAAATTAAGGTGAATCAGGAAATGGATGGCGTTTTTCAAGTCACATGAATCAGCGCCCCAGGGTTCATCATTTTCACCAAGTGTTTGGCTGGGTTTCTTGTTTTGTTTACGTTATGTGCCTGGCTCATTAGAAACCGTTCAGGGAGAGCTATAATTTTATCTTGAAAAGAAGAGAACTTATCACCTCTAGTTTGGCAATGCGATGAGAAGCAGCCCAATGTCGGAGGAAGTCCTTCGGTGAGGGATGACTTCTCAGAGGGGAAAAAAAAACAAAACCCAGAAATTTCATTTGGGAAAAGGAAACATCTGTGGATTCTTTAAAATACTTTTATTTGTAAAGAGCCTCCTTCTGTGCTGGGCCCCGGCAAGGGTATCACTTCATCTTCTATCTCCTTCACGCTAAGTGAAGACACACTTGCCGGCAGGTTGGTTCAGGCCCCAGATGAAAGGATCAGCTCAGAAAAATAAAGCTTTCCCAAGATCACAAGGTGAAATCACGCCCCCAGTTTGGGTTCATTTCACTTAAAACTAAGGAGGCACCCTCAATTATTATTTGATTCCCTCCCCCATCTCATTCTTGTTATTAATTTGTAATTCATTATCAGGAAATAAACGTATTTTAACAATGCTTCCTTATAGCTTGTAACTTGCCCATAAAATTGACGCCCCCCCCCCACATAGTTACATATTAAACATGTTATGAACCCTCCTGGGTTATAGTGTAGAAAGCTATTTTCTTCCTATTGCTTAAGTCTCAACGTCCTAAGATTTTTTTTTTTTTAAAGTGTACATGCCTTTTAACTATAATGTTGAGGGGCAATGACAAGAATTAGCTAAACACATTTGGGTCCTAATTTCTGCCTCTCTTTTTCTTGGTGGCCGGAGGCTCCACAGGTCAGCCCACTCATGCAAGGGCTGCAAGGTCAAGTGTAAGGCAGTGTTCGCCCTCCCCGGCCTCCCCTCCCCCCAGCTCCCCAGGAGCAGAGTGGCCAGGCTAGACCTTGGCCAGCCTCCTTCTCCCAGAGTGCTCCTAAGCTATTGTGCCACGTAGGCAGAATCAATGGGAATGTCAGGAAGGAGCTAGTGTTCCGAGTGCTAGGCAGACAAGGAAGAAGGGTTAGGCTTTTCATTAAGGCTCTAGGAGCCGGGCAGCTGTCCTGCACCAGGCTGAGGGCCCCCAGGACGACCCAGGGGAGAATGCTTCTACAAAGAGGCCCTCCAACACTGACGTTTCCTCTGGATGTCTTACAGGAAATCCGAGTGAGGTCTCGAGTACCCACAGCAGCTCCATCGCCCGTGAGAGAGAGAAACTGGAGGCTTGGGGCTGGGCTTCCTTTGGTTCTTTTATATCAGAATATTTCACTTGGAAATATTCTAGAGCTACTATAAAGACAAATCAACATCACTCTGTATTTCTATTGTCCTCCTCTTGGAGCTGCGTGGCTACCCCGTGAGCCATGACACCTTCCGGCCAGGGATGCGTTTTTTGTTTTATGGATGGGCTCGACGGCACAGTTGGGGCACACTGGGCCCTTCCCGGGGTGTGACAAATCCCAAGAACTGGACGCTGGAGCGCTTTGTCAATGAGGGCCATCGGGGTACCCTATGTCACTGCGGTAGAGGGATGGCGGCAGGGTGTTCATGCGTTTCCTTATTGAAGGGAAACTTGAAAGCCACCCTCGGAGGCCAAGTTAGAGAGAAAAAAAGAAGGGCCCAGGAATAGCGTTCCCCACCCCCATCCAGAGGGAAAGGGTCATGCGCAGCCCTTCAGGGTTCCAAACGGAAGCTTTGCAACAAAGTATGAAATTCCAGGCGTCTTGAAAGCTACTATGCTTTCCAATTATGACTCTTTCCTCTCTAATATTTGCTCCATAGGGCGGACAGATGCGGCAAAAGTGCAACAAGTAACATTTAGTTCAGCACTGGACAAGTTGACTTTGTCTGTCTGAGGGTTCCTTTCTCAACGCTCAGCGTGGCTACGTGGTGACTCCCTGATTTGCCTCCCTTGCTTGGTCGGATTTGTTCATTTCTCTAACTTCTTTCCACTGAAATACCGAAAAAAAAAAAAAAAAAAAAAGCCGAACTAGTCGGGAGGTGCACACTAAAAGAGCTCCTCCAAGAACCCGAAGCAACTCTCCCGGTCTTTTACGAGTTTCCAGCTCAGAACACGCATGTGGATGTCACACAAAACGAACGAAATCACAAATGCGGAGTCCGCGAGGCCCCAGCGGCCCCTGCCCACCCCCACCACACCGCCAGACTCGGCCGGGGGACGCGCACGTACCTGGAGATGAGGCCGGCAGGGTGGGCGCGCCACGTCTCGGGTCTCGGCCCGCGCAGCCTCCGGCCCTTTATACTGCGCCCGCCTCCGTCCCCCCGCCGCCGGTCCCCCCCCACCCCAGCAGCCACGTCTGAGCGGCCGGATAGGGGGCGGGGGAGCCACAGAAAGTCTCTGCGAGGTGGGGTACAGGGAATCCCCGAAAATCAACGCTCGGGCGCACTCGCACTAAAGAAGAAAGAGTGGGGCTCCTGGGGTGCTGGGGGCGCCCGGGCGCTGCGGGGGTCCCGTCCTGGGTAGGGCAGGGTCGGGGGCGGGGCCCAGGGAGGTCAGGAGCGGGGTGGGGCGCTCGGGTTTCACTCGGGCGGGGAGGGGAGTAGGAGGGGCGGTGGCGGGGGCGGGGCAGGGGGGCGGGGCGAAGCGGCCCCGCGCTCCCCGCCCCGCGCTCCCTGCCTCGCGCTCCCCGCCCGCGCTCCCCGCGCAGCTCTACTCGCCGGGAAGGCGGCGCCGGCGGCGGCTGCTCTCGCTGCGCCCGCTCGCGCGCGCTGTTCTCGCACTGCGGGTGGGCTGCGCAGCCCCCTGCCGGCCACGGCCGGTGCCCGGTGGCGGCTCTCACCCTCCGCCTGCCCTTGGCCGGGGGCGGCCTGGCCCGTGTGGCTTTTCCCGGGAGCGCCCCCCTCCTACCCGTGGCTCCCTTTTGGAGCTGGCTCGGGCACCCAACTTTGGCTTTCCTCGTTCGTCGCCCCCGCTGGGCGCGAACCTGCTCACCCCCCGCCCGGCTGCGCGCCCGGGAACGGTGCGCCTGGCGCTCACACCGGCGTCCCCAGCCCGGAGCGCAGCGAGTGGTCGGTGGCTCTGGGGAAGTGGCAGGGGGCGGCGGCTGCCTCTGCCTTGACTTCCCTTGCCGGTGAACTGAAGAGGACCCTCAGAGCTGCTCCGGGGCCCCAGGCGCTGGATGACTGGCATGAGGAGCACGTCTCGCACCTGGTGAGAGACCCCCGCCCGGTCCCTGCGTGGCCGTGGCTGCAGCCCTGACCGCGCTGCGTTGCTGGCCGCGACCCGGGGGCGGCAGTGGTCGGCGGGTGGGTCGTGTCGATCTCAGGCCGGGTCGATCCGCAGGCACTGGGCTGGAGACAGCCGTTGGCTGCGCGTACAGGTTAGGACTATCCTCCGTGCGGGGCACCCACAGTTGAGCTAGTGCACGGGCTGGAAGTTTGTGTCCCTGTCTTTGCCGGCGTCGGAGCGTGCCGAGGTAAGGAGCAGAAGCGTCGCGGTGGGCGACCTGGTAGTGGGCAAGGCGGGACCCTTACCCAACACCTCGGGAAGGAGCGCAGTGGGGCTTTGTGCGCACACCCGGCTCGCGTCCAGGAGCGCAGTCGGGAGTGATGCTCGGGGTCCCGCTGGCTTGGGCTTCGCAGCCCCGCCGGCTGGGGCAGGTTTTCCTGTTCGAGTTGCAGGGGTTGGCGGTGCGCGTGAGAAACCGGGAGGCAGTGGGACTTGGGCTCAACTCCGCCAAGCGCTTTGGTTAATGAGGGAGGATGAGGCTGGGGATGTTGGGGCTCGCGCCGCCTGATGGGATGCAGCCAGGCGAGTCGCTTTCCGCGGCATGTCTTCCGCGGCTGCACGGTTTCGCATCCCCCGGATCAGGGTTTCGGGGCTGGAGGTATATTTGGGCCCCGGAGGGAAACTGGTCTTTCTGAAATGTGCGGGGAAACTTCCCCCAAGAAGTGGAGTGGGCTTGCTACCTGCAGCGCCCAATGCCCGGCCCTCCGCAGTCAAATCCGGATTCCCGGGGCTTTGGCGGGAAGCGCGTTTACCTCCTTGCCCTTTTCTTGCTTTGTACCTGGATGCGGCGCCTCAGAGTTGGGATTTAACTTTCTTGCGCCTGCGGCGGCCCGGGCATAGCCGGCAGGGGGCGCTGAGAGCGAGCGCTGGAAGTGGGAGAGAGGATGCTGAGAGCAGTTACTCTGTCCTGGGTAAGTGGGTGGGGGTCCTAGTCAGCAAACAGCGGGACCAGGCAGATCTTGCAATGATTTCATAGGGGTGGAGGGTAGGGGGAGCTGATCCGTTAACGGGAGGGGGGGAAGGAGGGGGGAAGGGGGGGCAGGGAGTCAGCCTTGCTAAGGGAAGGGACAGGAAAGGTGGTGGCCAAGCACAAATCGTCTAGATAAAGGTTCCTTCCAGAGACAAACGTTTCCCTGCAAACACTTCCTGTCGATGCCTATGGTCTTCCCTTTGTGAATATTTACTAAAAAATAAATAACAACAACAGCAATAATAATAATGTGAGTTATGCTTAATACTGACAATATTATGTTCCTCAGGAGCACGTTAGTTAAAATGCCAGGAGTTACAAATGGTTTTTGCACCTTGTTTTTAAGAACAATGGTATGTCTCAGTTGGCCATTATGACAGAGCTCTTCTGGATAAGCTAAGTTTGGAAACAGCAGATATGTTATTAATTTTACCGTTAGTCTTTCCTAAGTAGTCACAGAAAGACAAGAACAGTCTTTTCTTAGGGAAGATTTTTAACATCTGATTAGGATTGCTAAGTTAATTGCTGATTCTGCCAATTTTATTAATGAAGAAGGGGTGATGTTTTCATGCACTTCTTTGAGTGACCAGTTTACAATTTCAATTCAAGAAGATAATTCCTTAAATTGTCTATCACTTAAACAGCTTTTCTTGTCTATGCCTGTATTTATACCAAAGGAAAGATGGATTTCTTTTTTCTTATCCCAACCATTTTTCAGTTTTGTTTGAAAAGAAAAAGCAGTCCAAGATGTAATGGTTTGGGGCACTTGAAATACAGATTTCTTTTCCCTTGACTCTCTTGTAAAAACTTTGCCACAAAATTGCCACTCATCCACCCTGTTGCAAGGTCGTCTAGTCATTTGCATGCTCATGGACCCTGAGGTGATGAACTGGTACCTACTTTTAGATGCTTTTAGCCTGTGCATACTTGCCTTAATAGGGAGAAGATGGATGATGCTAATCGTTTTATGCCTTTTGCGAATTGCACTAACTTATTTGGTTGTTTTAATGGTGAACAGCTGCAGGAGCCCTGCTGAGAGCAAAGACTTTGGTCTCCTGGGTGGTAAAGCTTGTTTCTGTCCAAAAGTTTTTGAGATGTGCAGAATCCAGTAAAAAATAAACCTGCATTCTTCACTGCCGCTTCCTTTTACAATTATTTCTTCACCATGTCTGGATGGAATGAAACCTAGAAACAGTGCAGTGGCTGTTAAAAGTTCTCTGGGGCCATAAGAAATATGTGCACGTTGATGTAAGCTTTTGCCTAAGCTTTCGACGGTACACAAACGTTCTGAAGGCCAGTGCATGGCTTTGCAGTGAGAAATTTTGCTTAAGAGGCACTTTAGACTCTTAATTCAGGGACAAATGTTAAAACCGCAAAACTTTTCTTTGTGTTGTACGCCAGCTCCCTGGGACTGTGTTGAATGCTGCTGATGTCAGAGAGAGCTGCTTAACTGAACCACCGCACAGTCTTTATTAACTTGATAATTATTTTGAGTGATTCCAAATGTCTTTCTTGTCCTTTACAAAATCATTGAAATTGAGGCTTTGCTTCTGATAAAAAAAACAGCAAAGTGGGGGAGGGGGAAGGAGGACTTTGCTAAATGGCCAAAGGTATAAAGGCATTCCATTTTATAAACAAGTAATTGTGAACTCTAGAAATAGCTAAGATAAGAAAATAATCCTAGCGAGAAGGTTTGCCTTGCAAATTACGTAGTTTGTAAGATAGAGCAAATTAATTAGTTTATGATATGTCTGAGTCAAGGACTCCATTTCTTTAGCAGTAGAGGTGCAGTGTTTGAGAAAAGTAGTCCTACATCCTGTAGCAAATCCTCCATAATTCTTGATTCTAAAATTATACCAAAGTTGTATTTAAAAATGCTTCTGAAATTGTTGCTATAGTTACTCAGACAAATTGCTTAGGGTATAATTATAACACCAAGGTGATAAATTTTTATGTTTAGTGTTAAATAATTTTAAAGTGTAAATTACAGCGTCTAACAAATTGAATTATACCCAAGTGCAAAGTGTGTGGTGTGCAACCTTGTACATTTCTGTCCACCTGCATCTGTTTCCAGATTTGCACAGAGAAAGCGAACTGTTTTCTTGAGTACCAAGATGAATATATGTAAGTGCTTGGAGTTGTTTGTAGTGTCTTTGTGTACGGTTGTTGACAACACGGACATTTTCACATATGTTTCCGGCAACCTTTTAAAATTGAGATGCGGACGTTTTGTTGAGAATTACTGGTTTTTATCACTCTGCTTGCCGCCTTGCAGAAATGATCTGCCGTAGATAGGGGGCAGTCTGCTGTCTCTGCTCCCTGCACAAATGGGTAGCATCTTAATGATAAATTCAACAGGTGATGAGTAGCTCATTCAGAAGCAGTTTGAAGAAGCAGCTTTTGGTATGCTGGATAAATATATCGCTAACTTCTCTGATGAAATTTGTTAGCTGGATATATAAAATCAATTTCTAACAGCAAGACAGGAAGAAAAAGTTAGAGTGGCCTGGAATATACATAAACTTTTCTCTCTCAGTGAGCCTATTGAAATGAAAACTTGATCCCAGAGAAGATAGTGTATAAGCAAATTATTATAATGTACTAGTGACAGTAGAATCTATGCCATATAAAGGTTGCAGAGCTAAGAAGACCTACCTCTGAATTTCAGAGTATTGTGAAACCAGGCCACTTTAAAGGCAAGTTACATTTCACCTGAGGTATGACATTTACAATAGGATCAACCCAACAGTGGCTCAAGAAACAGAAATGCTTTCAAAGGAATTGCTGTTTTCTTCCTCCTCCTCCTTCCCCCCCCCCCTCAAGATGAATGGTTTTCTGACAAGAGCAAAGATGGACATACTTTAGTTCTCTTTCCTAAGTTTTAAAATATACTGGCATAGTACTGTTACATTTGGAAAAAAACAAAATCATTCCATTCTCTGTTCTTTTTTCCCCACGTATGTTAGAATTGGCTTCCTGATGAATATTGAAAAACACTGTATTCTGAAATTGAATACATTTTTCTGGGGCTGAATATCTTTTATTTCTGGAAGGCCGCGAACCCACTAATCCCTTATCTTCCCATCTTTCGCTCCTTATTTGTCACTGTATCTTTGGTATTGGCCATCCTGCGGTTCGTGTAAGATGATGAGGAAGTATATGTTGGAACAATCTTATTTTATGTTGCATTTTTATGTACATTTGCGAGTAGATCCCATTACTGCAATAGGTAATTCAATCATAGATATGTATGATAAATAACCAGGAGACCGATGGTATCAGAAGCCCGCTTTACTGGAGAAATAATGCTGTATTTGCCGAGATGTGAAATTAAATAAGTTCTAGGCAAGTGACAATCAGGACTGAGCAAGGACAAATTGTTCACAGGAAATAGAGCCTCTTTCAATCAGTTCAGATTCACCCAACGTCTGACAACGATTTATGATGTGCCTATGCAAAGAAAAGCAGAGTAAAAAAAAAGTAATAAGAATTCTGCTAAGCGGTTTCTGCTGAGTCGTCTGCGGAATCATCAGACGGCCAGCGCTTGCCTTAAACTTCCCGGAAGAAATTCGTTCCTCACCAACTGACTCCAGATAAGATTCCACACAAAGCATGTCCCTTTCTGTCGCAAAACTGGGAATGTGGCACGTCTGGGAGAGGGTATCCGAAGCTGTTTTCAGCCGCCAAGGAGGAGGCTGCCAGCTGCCTGGTCCGCCTAGCGTGCTGCCAAGGGAAGACTTCAGAGGCCAGGGACACTGACGGTTGGCCCTCCTGCAACCCAGTGGGTTTTAGCATCACCACTGGGGGATGGATTTCCTATTCCAGGACCAAGATTTCAATCTGCTGTACAACTCTCCCGAATTTAAAACTGACAACACTGTAACTGGTGGCCTAGAGCCACGGCGATTACTCTGGATATTAAACTTCCTTTGTCGTGGGCGTACTCTGCAAGAGTGGTTACGGTGTTAAACGAACCTTAGCAATGATAACACGAAACACACCCCCAGAACTAAGTTAGGGCCCGGAGGACGGGTCAAGGGGACGAGTCCTTGAATTTGCATGCCGTGACAGAACTAAGCGAGCAGGGCTAGCCACCTGCTGCATGGGGTCAGGGCTTGTCCCATTGTGGCTGTCTAAGGGCAGAGTGGGTCCCGGGGTCTGGGAGCTGCCCTGGGCCCTGAGCCGTCCCAGCTGGGGGCAGATGTGCGCTCGGGGCTGGGCAGCTCGTCTTGGAAATTAGCATAAAAACACTTTATGTGTGTGTGTGTTTTTCCTGAAGATTTATTTATTTATTAGAGAGAGAGAGCACGTGCATAAACAGGGGCAGACAGCGAGGAAGAGAAGCAGACTCCGAGTCAAGCTTGGAGCCCAAGGCGGGGCTCGATCTCATGACCCTGACATCATGACCTGAGCCGAAACCAAGAGTCAGACGCTTAACCGATCTAGCCGCCTGGGTGCCCCAAACGTTTTATGTGTCTTAAGACATATATTAAAATGTAAAACATGGGAATTCAAGGATGTCGTTCACTTACTTAAAGTAGCCCCACATACAAAAAAAATTCCAGGCAATTCCGTGCCGTATCCTCATGACATAGCTTCACACGCTTACTGAGATTTCAGAAATTCTAGAGTGTTTTGGAAACTGTGGCAGCCTTTCTTTATTTCTGAGATTAGGCCAATCAGCCTGGTCACTTCGTGGGATTTATAGATCTAATAAGCTGGAACAGCTGATGGGATGAGCCGAACGTGACACAGCCCCACCACGGACTTGTATTCAGCAGCAGAATGAATCAGTTCTTGATCTGTGCGGCAGTATGTGCAAACTTCAAAACATTACGCTTAGTGAAAGAAGCCGGTCACACAAGAGTACAGATCATATGATTTCATCTGTACGAAATCTCTAGAAAATGCAAGCCTGTAAAGACAGAGTGCAGGTCAGTGGTTGCCTGGGGCTGGGGCTGGGAATTTGGGAGGGACTGACCGTGGACAGGCAGATCTCTCTGGGATGACGGGAACGATCCCGAATGGGACTGTGGAGAGACTCCTGCAACCCTGTACATTTACTAAAAATCACTGGGTTGCATGCTTACAAGGAGCCAATTTTATGGTATGTAACTTACACCTCGATAAAGTTGTTTCAAAAAGAAAAGGAATTTGGGACATGACGTCTACAGTTCGAGCGTCGTGCACGGCCAGTGGCCTAAGCAAATCCTGCGGGGAAGTGGGAATTCTATTCCGGGTTTCCATGATGCTCACAAAGAGTACTGCTGGGGCTGTAGGGTGCTGAGGTTCACTTCCTGGGGACTGAACTCCGAACTGTCATCTCTTGTATGAAAATGAGCAAACCCAGGTTGTTTTGCAAACGAGGTCACAGCACTGAATCAAATCACTCAATTAAACTAAGCAGCCAACCTAGTGGGTCACTGTTGGGTGCATCTGTGTTCCCGGTCATTTGTTAGAGCAGACTTCCCTTCTGCCAGTTTTATTATGTTGCATGGCTCGGGGGGAACTCTTTCTTGAAACATAGGACCCCCTGGTCTCATCAGAGCTGCAGGGTCTGAGCTCCCAGGGTATTGCTCTGCTTCACAAACCGCGAGCGCTGCTTTCCTGTGACCAGGTAAAGGCTCATGATGCCTGCTTCTGTGTCCTTGTACACTTTCTTCGTAGGGCATTTACTTCTGCTGGTGAGGTGGCTGAGTGGCAGAAGGCACATTTTTAAATGCCCAGGGAAGGCCTGAGTACTTAAAGGAGAGTGTGGGGTTTTTTTTGTTTTTTTTTTTTTTTCCTCTTTTAGCAGAAGAGTCACAGAATCGCTTCTAGCTCTTTCTATGCTGCTCTGACAAGTCTTGCAGTTAACGCACAAGCTGAAATTAGGTTATGGGTAGAGATACATATGAATTGCCTGTAATTTCCTTGCTCTTTAACTGTTGTCTCTGGGTGGGAGTGTGTCTTTAGCTCTTTCCTCTTGTTTATTGCGACTTCCATCTGCTGAGTGCATTCACATCCTCTCTGCCTCCCGCCGTGGGGCATCCTCAGCTCTCTCTCGGGCACCTTGCTCTCCCCACACCAGTTGGTGTCCGCAGGGTGACGTTCCGTGGGAGTGTTTACTTTGCCACCGACCGTCTGAGGTCCAGATAGACCCACTGTGGCTTTTGGGAGCTGGCTGGGACGCGCCAGCCTCCAGAGCTCGTACGCCTCTCTCCGTTTAGTAATGAAGTATTTTCACCCAGCCCTGTGATGTTTCGGGCAAGCATTTCCCAACAATGTCCGATTTCTCAGTTCATGTAGTTGTATGCAGAAGCCGAAATTGACGAAAGGTTCAAACCCTAGTGCAAGAGCTTTCTTGACCTCGGACCGATGTAATTTCTGATTGGCTCATTTTGAATTTGCCTCCTCCCAAACTTGCAGCCTAACTTAGATACAAATTAAGAGTAATGTTTATAAAATGACCATGTTTTTCTATTCCCAGTCCTAATTTATGACTCACCCTTGGTGAGAGGCAAAGGAATTATTTTTGCGCTTGCTTTAGTATTTCCTTCTGCTTGTTGGAGGGCAAAGGAGTGGGTGACATTTTTATTTTTTGACATTTTTATTTTTGATGTCACTTTTGATGGTTTTCATTGGTCAGTAACATACTGTTTAGGTAGGTACTTTGTAGCGGTTGTTTTCTTTCATTTTCAATGAGCTAATGTTTTCGGGATTTCAGGGACAACTGAGTTAGGCATTCTGATTAGAGCAATTTCCATGTTGCTAGGGTAGATATAAGAAACGACGGTGTGATGTTCTCCTGTTTTAAGACCTCCTTTAGAATAGCTTTTGATTTGTGTTGGATCTGATAGCTGGGGGGGATCATAATGAAAGTAACACAAAGTGTTACATAGAGAATGGCGTGAAGACATTGTCCTCAGTGGGGGAAAATGTATTAGACCTTGATTTTGGATGATTTTTTACTTTTTTCTGAACCATTTCCTTTTCTGGAAAGCATCCAAATGGTAACATCAAATATTGATTTTGGACACTAAAATGTGTAGGATCCTAACTTACTAAGAACCTGGAATGTTCACTCTCCAGCCTGGGGCTGTGCCATCCCTTCTATTTGCGGGCTGCTCTTTACCTCACATCCTGTCATTGCTCTGAAGTTTCAGATTGAGGATCTTTGCTAATAACCTGTCAGCAGAAGAAAATGCCTTTAAAGTCCGATCTAGGAGGCCAAGATAGGCAGTTCCATTATTTAAGTTTGAGATTTCTGGGCTGTCCATATAAAAGAAAGATCATGTTTTCAGAGCAGGGGCCCAGATGCTCAATGTGGGAAGGAGAGTGTTGGACTCTGGTTTCCTCTCGGTTCCAACAGGGCTGCTCCTCAAATGCCCTTCTATGGCTTTTTCAATTTCTCTGCTAATCCAGCAGCCTTTTAATTATTATGTTTCTCCTTCCCCAGAAAGTTTTGAGCCAAGCTGAGCTCATAATGTCCTCTGATTGACCCTATAGTTTCTAATAGGACCTAGCTCACTCTCTTTCCCTTCCCTTCCTTTTCGGTGCCCTCCCCCCCCATGAAAGGGCTTTGCCGAGTTTTGTCCCTCCGGGTATGATGCTGTCAGGCATCTCCACTACCTGACTCTTGGCCGAGGGGTTTCAGAGTTCCTGTCAATGTGACCCGACCACGGTAGACATGTTCTCTCCCCCAGAGTCTTGCTCCTGCGGTGTTCCACACCGGCTTGTATAGATCAGACCTCATCTGGGTCAGTTACGAGTGCCCCAGGAATGTGTTGATTGTTAAGTTACATCCTAACATTTGCTCCACATTTGATGGTGCTCTCGAGCTGGGAAAAACTTGCATCTACTTATCAGATAACTGTTGGAGGGGAGAAGCATTTACTCCAGGGCTGTAGGAGCCGCGCTCTCCCTAAGCCACAGTCAGGATAGAAGGGATCTGAAGCCTTGGAGCTCTGCCCTCAGGCCCTCCTGCTCTCCACCTTTGGGTCCCTCCCACTCCCAGGGCCGCTGGTCAGACGACCAAGATGGTGCTCAGCAGGTGGGGACACGCAAACCTAGGTACTTGCGTTGAAAGGACTTCCTACTCCACCTATCCAAACCTTTTTTTTTTTTTTTTTTAACAATGCACATCTTAAATTCATGTTTTCCTCCAACTTGCTATATGTAAAGATACTCTCCTTGGATGTAGATTGTGCAGTGGTCAGGGGCAGGCGCTGGGCGGTGAGGGGGGGGAGCCCTGTGCAGAGAGCTCTGCAGGCCTGGGCAGGGATTCTTGGCTGTCTGCGCCTTCCAAGCAGACTCCAAAGTCAGGCCTGAAGCCAAATTTACTCTCCGTCTGCCAGCAGTGATGGAATTCCTAGGTCCTATCACCAGCTTGTGAAAAGAAATCATTCAGAAAACTGCAAGCTGGCAAGTTAAAATTGCAAAGATTCATTCACTCGAAAGCTTACGCCTGCGAATGTTATTTGACTTTGAACAATTTCTCCAGGCCCACCTGGCCTCCATTGACTTGCGGTTTATCTTGTGCCGAGGAAAGCCTGTGAAGGACTCACAGTGCGGATCTGATGGGACATGCCCCAGGGATGGTATCCGCAGAAGGACCTTCCCCACATCCCAGACCTCACTTATTCCTGACCAGAAAGTCTGTGCACTAAGGTCACTTCTCCAGAAATTCAGGGAGTAAATGTAAATACTTGGACTCCAGTTGCTAAAGCTACAAACCACAGGACCGTAGAGGGGAATCCCAGTCCTCATAGTGGGCAGATATCCTGTCAAGTAAAATACCTTGAAGACATTTTTTAAAAGAGTATCCATTGACGAATTGATTGTTTATGAGGTAGGTGCAAGGAAATCAATGCTTCGAACTTGGACCATGGCTAGGGAGAGGATGGACTTGACGGACATGGGGAAGGTCCTGTACCATGATTTTTTTTTTTTTTTTTGTACCATGAATTTTTAACTGGGAAGAAGTGGTCTATTTCCCAATGTCCACATAGTATTTAAAGGGACTTTTTTTTTCCTATAGTGGAAATTATAACAAAAAAAATCACACCCTGCAGATTCAAACACAATTTAGAATAGTATTTTATATATTTCTTTTGGTTGCCAGAGGGGAGTAGTGTAGGCTTTAGGGTGAGTTTGGGAAAGAGAAGGTCAGATAAACATTTTTCGTTTGATCTTTGTGACCTTGAGTTTCTTGATAACGTTTCAGAAAATCCCAGGTGTTTTGCTTTTTGTTTGTGTTTTGTTTTTTTTTTGGTGGCCAATTACTTTGCTCTTTTTCCCTTAAGAGGGAAAAGAGTCCTCATGACTTCTCAGCCTGGGATTGTAGATTAGAGAAGCTCAAGATGGTGCCAATTGGGTTTCATAATGCTACATAGTGTCACCTCACACACTTTTCCTGTTTTGGAACGCCCAGCTCCGTTGGTGGTTCGGTTTGGGGTCAGCATGAAGAAGGGGCACAGAAAGGAAACGATCGCCCTGAATAATGGAGACCCCCCGGAGCCCCAGAGAATGTTGGCTCCATTTAGTCTTTCTTCCATTTAATAGAATCCACACTGGCCTTTTCTGTTCCTCCTCCGGTGCCCAAGGGAGCAATCATTTTCAAGAGCTCTGATCCTTCTGGTTGTCAGTGCACTTGGGATTTGTGGAAGAGCCCCGGAGCATGATGGTACCGTTCACAGGGGAACACAACGGCCCCCATGGACTGGAAACGCTGGCCAGGCTGCCCCTCGAGTGGGCACCAATGGAGCCCATAAGTCATGGCTACGAGTTCACCCCCGATGATGTGTAATCAAGAGTCTCTTTAAGGATTGGGGGTAGCACATGGACTTGAATGCAATTTTGCTTTGGCCACTAAGTGCTTTTCATTGGGCTTTTAAGTTTTTATTTTTCAATGCAAAGTGTATGTCCCCCAAAGAAATGGCTTTGTGGCTCAGCTTTCCTGCCTTGGGGTTGTTGAGGGAATGGTAAGAGGGAAGAATAGGACTGTGATTAGAGGCGTGGCCACATCTTCATTAAGAGGCCTGGACAAAGGGTGCAGATAGTGAATGGCTTACTTTGGGGACAGATAAGGGGGCCCTCAGGGCCAAGTGGTCTTTAGAAGTTCTTCTTTAATTGCACTTTTGACTGAGCACCTGGTTTAGTTATGCCCACAGGGATAGATTTAGAAAAACAAAACCAGAAGCACCTTTGGGAAGGCTGCTTGTTCCAAAATGTATAGGAATGCTTCTGTTTACTTTGTTCCTCTTCAGATAAGGACTACTGTGTCTTTTTAAACCTAGCTCTTGGTGTTGGTGTTGATTTCTGCCAATTAGCCATTTTGCCAGATAATGTTAGTTTATGTATATATGTATGTTACACATCTGTTACAGCTTGTGTCAGATATTTACAAAGCCCCTGGTGAAGGGGGCCATCCCTGCCAGTCAGGTCCATGTCTGGTATCCTTCCTATGTGTGGGAAGAAAACATGTTGTAGGTATATTTCTATCAAAGAGTTCGGCATTAGACTCTTAAGGATTGGTAGAAAGGTAAAGGAATTCATATAAAGACATAATTAGAGTATGCAGGGATCCTATGAAATATAACATTTGAAGTGCTTTGCCTTTCTGAGCAATTGGGAGGTTGTTAACTGTTTCCTTTTCTCACATTGGCTTCTAGATGATTAATTGGATTTACTTAATTAAATGCTTTTAAGTGGAGTGGAGACCCAGGGAGTGTTCTGAAAATAGTATCAATTGTTTTCTATTGATCTACAATATACAACATGGTTTGCTTATACTTAGAGCAAAGACATTCAGCTCTATATTAATAATCTTTCTTTTTAAATTATTTAACTGTAAGTTCTAAAGTGAAAAATCTATTTAAAATATCTTATGGATGATCTCAAAAATCCCCTATCATGAAATTCTATTCCTTTATTGCATTCCAGGGGAGGAAGCCAGCTTTGAAACTAGAAGCATCATTCTGTTGCTGCCACACTGAGTTGAAATGTTTGGAGGGGTAACTGGGCTATTTTTAGCAAGTTCAAATGTATCCTGTGGTGGCTGATTTCCAATGATCCAAAATTAGTCATGGGATCTTGGACAGCACAGTGCCAAGGGCTCAGAAGACCAGCCTGCTCAACATCTTTGCATTGTCTACCTAAATCTGACAGTAGGATTGATTGCTTTGGTCAAACAATGCATCATTCTTTGGAGAAAACAAAAGGATAACCCCCACTGTGAACAAAGGGGTCAGAAGCTAGGCGAAGTGAGTGCTGAATAAAATTGGCTACAGTTCAGGCTATTGGAAAGATGACAGGTTCTTGGTGATGCGGACAGTTAAAAACTTAATGGGGGTATATTTATTTTATTGGTAGGGGCATAAAGGTGAGCCACTGAGATTCCCCCCCTTCTGTTTTGTTTACATGAAAAGAAGGTCAAAGGGCAACCCCTAGGGCAGGAGAACCTTACTTATCACAGTGGCCTTTCATCTATGGAAAAAAGGAGAGACAGTTACCCTCCTGAGAATATCTCACAACTCATGTTTCCCCCAATCATGCGAGAGCCCAGTGACCAATTTGTTTTGAAAGAATTATATTTCCATTTCCCATGTCTAGAGAAACACTTCATTTTTAAATATATTTTCAACATACAGTTGTCCTCGGCAGTGATTGCTGATGACTGTTTTTCCTTAAGGTTTTCTTGTTTTTATTGTTTCCTTGTGAAGTAATCTGTAGTTTACAAGAGGATAGGCTAATTTTTAATAGTTTTATTTCGACAAACCTTTTCTTTTTTTTTTAAGATAGACGGAGAGTGTAGGCATTTTGTGGGGGGAGAGTGAGGGGAAGAGCAGGGGGAGAGGTAGAGAGAGAGATAGAGAGAGAATCTCAAAAGCAGGCTCCAAGCTTAAATCAAGAGCCCCCCTTTCTGTGACCTTAGTTGAAATTGACATGGCAGTGGGGAGGTTGGTTTGAATCAAAGGAAAGGTAGTGGATTTGGTTGAATTGCATCCTGTTTGTTGAAGGTTGAGGGCCTCCTCATTGACAGAACCATTCCATGGAATTCTAGAATTTGGAAGATAGTGAAGATGTCCAGTGTTTGCCTCCAGGCAGGGCCTTTTCTCATCCCTCATAGAGGGATGGTGATCTATTATGTTTTTAAAGAAGGGCATAGGTAGGGGCCCCATTATGATGTGGGCTACTTAGTTTTACTATAGTCCAGAGGAGCCCAGAGATGAAAGGTAGCGTTTGATCAACTAAAAAGTGTCAACAATTTCCCTTGTGCGGAGCCCAGGGCCTGCCCTGGGAATATGGTGTGTACAGGACAGAGAATCTCTGCTCTCTTGGTGCTTGTTTTCGAGAACCTCAGCAGACATGGAGGATAGTCTAGAGCTCTGCCCCAGGAGGGCTTCGATGGCAGGTGGAAGAGAGTCCGCGCGGGCACGGTTGGAACAGAGCTCTTGTCTCCATGCCCCCGCTGAGCTGCCTCACTTCCCGGGACCCCGGGAGCCTGGAGGTTTGGCAGCTGCATGCCCAGGCGGCCTGGTCCCGTGGTCAGTCCCCTCTGTCCCGGACGCCCCGGCGCCCTGTCCCGAGCACGTGCAGTGGGGCCGGGAGGGGGGGCGTGGGAGAGGGGTATGTCTTCTGACGTCCTTCTCTATGAGCCGAAAATCGGGAGCTTTGAGATAAGTAAGGATCCAAGTGTTCATGGACTTCTTTCAGGGTCTTTGAGAAGTTTATAGTCATCCCCGTGGGATCGTTGGGGAGCTGGATGCCGAGACCCCCGTTTGACCAGCTCACCCTCTGGCAGGGCTGCAAACCTGCGGTGTGTTTCCCGACGGTTTCCAAGACAAAGTTGCCAGCTCCACCCGCGCCTCAGGACTGCCTTTCTCAGGGTTTAATGCACTTTGCAGTCAGGCAGAGAAAATCAGCCTTTCCTGAAATGGAAGAGGCCCAGGATGTGGAGAGGAGAGTTGGCGCTGGAGCAGAGTCTGGGAACAAGGCTGCCGGCGAGCTGCTCCTACGGAACATCCGCGCCGCGGCCGCTCCCCTGCTGCGCATGCGGACTTCCTGGCCCCAGAGCCCCTGAGCCCCTCGCTGCCCTCCCGGCTGGATCCCTGACTTGGGAGGAGCTGCAGCTACTGTCTCTTTAGGAGTTACACAGGCCGCTGGGTGTGTCTACACGCTACTGAGTCTATTTGAACCTGACATCCTTTGGGTTTCATGGTGCTTGGGTTCCAGAAAACTACTCTGAAGACCCCAGTTCCAGACGATCCAAGGGGGAGCAAGAGCAGCGAGAATCTGGGGGTTGAAGGAGCAGAAGGAGGTCTTAGCAATACATCCGGTTGCCAAAAAAAACTATTTCTCAATCCCTGCCTCCCCTTCTTGCTGAAGAGCTTTAAACCCAATGAATGATAATTGAAGGCTAACTTCCTAGTTACTTTCAAATATACCCGTGAAATTTCATAAGGGTTGAAATAGGAGGAGGAAGCCAGTCTGTGAAAGCCTGTTACTAGTTTATAATTTGGAAAAAAAAAAAAAAAAAAAAGGATTCTGGCTCCAGTTCAATAGATGGCTTAATAATGTTGGCAGAGGCCTGTAGGTCACTGTTTGAAATATTCCTGGCATAAAGAGCTTGCATGTTTTATTTTGTTTTAATTGAAGTTTATTAGTGGTAATTTCGGTTCCGTAGCTTAGCATGAAAGGAAGGCCACAGTCCTATTTCCTGAAGCTGGTGGGAGAAGCAGGCAGGGGAGGAGGGGGAGAGGGAGCTCTCAGCTGCCAGGCAGAGGCAGGCTGCCTCCCGGGGCCACCGAGGGGCATCCTGACCTCTCCAAGAGGTGCCGACAGGCCCGGCTGCCGCTAGAAGGCTGTGGGGACTTTTGTTTCAGCAACGTGGGGTGGAAGCAACGAGAGCAGGGTTGGCACATTGAGGCAGGCGCGCTTCTCACCCAAGGCCTGGCTGCCGTCCTTAGGTGATTCCTTAGCTGGCAGCTGGTTTGCACTTGCAGAACCGGGGGTTGGGGAGGGAGGGAAGGCATGGACAAGCCAGAGGCTTCTGGAGACAGTGCTCTGCCAGGCTCAAAACTCAGAAAAGCTGCCCTTCTGCCTCTTTCTGGGGATTTCCGGAAGAAGGAAGACTTTCAGGTATAATCATTGTATCTCGAGAACTCCGTAAGCCCAGAGGTCTAGATCTGGGTCCTCCCGAAATCTATAGGTGCCTAGCTTCCAGGTTAAATTATTTTAGTACCTGGGAATATAGACAAATAACGTAGTTCTTATTTCTAGGGCCCATGTGTCCTTACTCTCCTCTCAAAGGTAAATCTAATAAACCTCGAACGATCTGGGGGCTAGGGACAGTGATCCCACAGCTGAAAATCCACATATAACTTTTACTCTCTCAAACCTGACTGGTAATGGCCTACCGTTGACCGGAAGCTTTACCAATAACGCGGAAAGTTGGTTAACACATTGTGTACCTTGTATGCACTATATGCCCTATTCTTACAAGGAAGTAAGCTCGAAGGAAGAAAATGTTCCTAAGAAAGTCATAAAGAAGAGAGAAAATATATTTCCAGCCCTGTACTGTAGTTATCAACAGAAATCCATTCAAAGCCACGCTCCTGTAAGTTACATGGGTACATGGGTTTGTGTCCCTGATCTGTGGCTCTTGCGGCACATTGTCCCATACCGTAGGGGCCAAGGACGTTCATCTGTTTTTCTCCTCCTCAGTCCTCCTGGAGGCTGCGCTCAGCCCACTGGTCCTTGAGTCCCTCACGCGGTGGCTGTCGCGTGGCTAGGGCCGGCCCCCTCAGACGCTTCTTCCCAGGGGTGGATGTTCAAGATGGATTCTGTCACACGTGTGGCACCAGAGGGTCCCTCTGTGTGGCCTCCCTCCTCTTAGATGAAGGCATGGGCTTCAAGAGGCGGGAAATGCAAGGTTTATATAAGGCTGTGCCCGGCACTGGCCCTGTATTCTTTCGGTCACGGTGGCCCTCGGGCTTTGCCCAGATTCCTGGGTAGGAGAAATCGAGTGCCTAGGGCTGGGCTGGTGCCAAGGCCTGGGGCAGAAAAACATGTGGGAGGGGATAGTGTGTGGAGGCCATCCGTGGAAAAGTACCATCTGCCACAGCATTCCTCATGTTCAGAGTCTAGGAACCGACAAAAGTGTAATCACTCGCTAAGGTCACTCAGACTTGACGTCACTTCCAGAATGACAGGATTTGGAAGCTACCACGTGGGTACCACAGCAAATACAACATGCAAATGTCAGACTTGCAAATTACAAAATGAGCGATCTATTTTTTTCATTAAAAATGGGTTTTTTGTTAACTCCATGATGAAGATGAGTTGCCGGATATCCTTAAATATCAAAGTCCTGTAGATCTTTTCCATATGCTTAGGAGGCAGCATTAATGTACCGGTTTCCAGAGTAGATTTTGGATCGGAAGCGCCGGATATGGAGTTCAGTTCTGTGAGAATTTGAGGAACATCTCAGTCTCTCCGGCCCCCCCTCCTCAAGTCAAAAAGAGCAGTTCCTGCCCGGTGGGCGTTCTTTGAAGATTCCAGACTGAATGCCTGTGAATTGCTTGCTCCATTGTGAGCCTCCTGAGGTGCCTGCAGTATTTGTGTTGTGAATAGAAATTCTCTTGACAAGCCCAGGTGTGGTAAACATCTTCCTCTGCCCAAAAAGCACATTGCGGGATGCACTTGGATCAGCTCCCGTGTTAGGTCACCTGCACAGGAATGCCCACAGAGCCGTGGGAGGGAGGTGGGAAGGAAAAGGAATTCGCCAGAAATAAAAACAGGGCTGGGAATTGTTGCTTGACTTTGCAAAAAAGCAAATCTCTCTTGACGTTAGGAAAAAGTAAAATGAACAAACAAACAAACAAAAAAACCCACGGTTGGTGGAATTCTTGTCTGTTTGTGCTAGTTATTCCGTTTTCCCCTGTAGATCCTTTCTGGAGCTTTCTCCCAGCTCGGGAGGTTCAGCCATGTGAACGCATCCTGAGCTTGCTGGCCTTCCGCTTCGGGCTGGCTTCCTCCTGCGGGAGCCCTGAAGGGGGTGAAGGAGGGCTTGTGCCCTGAGGAGTGTGCGTGGCTGGGCCCATGCGTCCTTCCACCAAGGACACCCGCCCGGGGGGCCCTCCACACCTCCTCCCGCAGCTCTCAGAACTGGAAAATGCTCCCTCCTCCCAGCCCAGCACGCGTGGAGTGGGTAGCTGAGTGGGCTCAGGCCTTCCGTTTCCCTCCTCATTATCAATCCTCTCATTGTTCCGATACCCAAGTAGAGCGCGGCCTGAATCCCTCAGAACCCTGCCTACCCCATCGTCCCTGGAATGATGGCCTTGGCATCCTTTTTCAGTTGGTTTTGTGATAGTTGCTCCTGCCAGCAGGGGGAAGAATGTGAGACATTAAGACCACCAGCGAGGAGGGAACGGGACGAGAACTTGCAGCTTGAAGTCAGGCTGCCCCAGGGCTTCCAGACCTTCCGTCACCGATGGCTCTCTGGGAACAAATTGCCTCTGGAGCTTGACTGAAGGCGACAGTATGTCCACGAGAAAATCAGGAGTCTCTAGGCTAGACGGTTGCTGGTGTGCAAGCTGATGTCTTTACTGGGTAACGGTCAGCTGGTTTGCACAATTAAAGACACCTGTATATGCTAGGAATCCGTTTTGGGGAAATTAGTAAACTGTATTATCCTGCGACAGCCCTCCTAAATGGGGTCTGAGATATACTTAATCTTGGATACATAAACACACAAATATCTGTTTACCTATTGGTTTATACACTCGCATCCCACTTGGCCTTCTAGCTTCACCCTGAACTGAAATGTTTATTATCCCAGTTTTCTGTGTGCCTTTAGTTAATTGATGTGCGTGGAGAAGAGGGCTCTCCTGGCTCAGGCACACCTCCCCGTCCTTCCAGTATTTACATGAGCTTGGGAAGCATTTGGTACCAAGAACTTTGCAACTCAACGTACGATACAAATTTTATAGCAGGTCGTATTTCAGATGAAATGTGTGGCGTCTAATGAGAAAAGAAATGCTCCTTTTGATTACTTTCCTAGTTATTAATAACCCCAAAGGGGTTCCCAATTCTCTGGAATTCCCCATAACTTTAAAAATTATAATTACTGCCATCCTTGCAGTGATTATTTTTCCATAATGTGGCCCTATAAAGGACCACAAGGACGGATGCTCCAAACAGTACAAGGTTTTTGCTCTAGATTCAATTACTTCACGTCTCTAGAACTTAGTCTTTGAGAAACCGTGCCTCGGTCATACTGTCGTCCCACCCCTCTTTTGATTCATGTTTATAGGAAAAAGATACCATTTCTCAGTCTGCTGTGCAAGGAATTCCAGCCTCTTTGAAAACCTTCCCAAAATCTTCTTATTTTTGTTCCACTTCCCGGAGGAGTCCCAGCAGAGACAGTGCCTAGAAGCAAGGAGGGGGCATTTTGGGTTGTCCCGGTGACTGGGGGTGCTCCTGGCATATGGGGCCCGAGGGCCGGCATAACCATTATTATCTGTTTTATTTGCTTGAAGAATCCTGGTACCTTCCGGCTCAGAATCCAGCTCCTCCTCAAGTCCTAGCTCCAGCCTGGACTCCCAGGGAGTGCACTGCCATAGTCTTGCCTGCTCCTGAAATCCTGGTGGCTTCGCTGTCACTGTAGGTCACTGGATGTAAAGACTAGGTTAAGCGAAGGGTCGACAAGGTTTTCTTATAAAGGGTCGAATGGCAAGTATGTAGGCTTTGAGGGCTGCGTGGTCTGACTCTTAGTTGTGCTATTATAGTATGAAATCAGCCGCTGGTGCATGTGAAGGAGTGGGCATGGCTATGTTCCAATAAAACTTTATTTACACAAATAGGCAGGGGCCAGATTTGGCCCATAGGCCATAGTGCTTGACCCTTGGCTTAAAGCATATGGCATAGCTCTTTTGACAGTTCCAAAATAGTCACTTATTGGAAGTTTCATGTGATTCAAAGTAATATATACCTTGTTGTGAATCTCCTTATCATCTGAATGTGTGCCTCGTTTCTACTCCAAATATGTCTACATCTCTCTTCTCCCTCTCTGTGTGTTTGCTGTTAGCTTGTTCTTATCCTTTTGTGGTGCCTAAGTCAAACCCTGAAATATTTTGGTCATGCGTTAAATACATGTTTAGTAAGGATTTGGAATGCAGAACCCTAAACTCAAAATCCCTTCCTTTAAAGACAACTCAGGGTTTCTTAATTATGCTCTCGGTTACCCTTGAAAGTGTTTATGTCTGTATTGATAATTACATTAATAGCAGTTGAGATTTTCTGGGTCCTTACTTATCCTGTGACCACGGGGGTGTTCATTCTAATTGTTGTGGTTGTGGTTGCCATCTCCCTGCTTCCCCGGGCTACCACGGCACACACTTGGGGGCTTAGAGCAGGGCACATCTGTCCTCTCACTGTCCCAGAGGCCAGGAGGCTGAAATGAAGGTATGGGCGAGATTGCTTCCTTCTGGAGGCTCCGAGGCAGAATCTGTTCCCTGCCTCTTCCCAGTTTCTGGTGGTGGCTCCCAGTCCTTGGTGTTCTTGCTCTGTAGATCTCTCTCTCTGGATTTCACTTCTGTCGCCCTGTGGCATTATCTCTGGGTCCCTTCTTAGACGGACACGGTCACTAGATTAGGGCCCACTCTATTCTGGAATGATCTCATCTTAATTTAGCCAATTACATCTGCAAAAAACCTTATTCCCAAACACTAGAACATTCTGAGGTTCCAGGTAGATGTGAGTTTTGGGGGAGTCACCCTGCAGCCCAGGCATAGCTTCTGTAAGGGGGTGATGCACAGTGCCCGACGCGGGGGGTGGCTCTCGCTGGCATCCCGACAGAAGCTGGCGGTCCCCAGAGCCCTTTTCTGCCCCGACGGGCGGTCCTGGGTTCCTTGCTTCGGACCTAGACTGGAAAGTTAAGGTTTTGAGTGCTCCATAAACATGGGCTGATTTCAGTCGGCCTGCGAGCCACTTCTTCCAGACCCATGAGAAGGTGCCCCAGGAGGTGGTTTGGTGTGGCACTGATGACTGATCAGTGACCGTCCCCTCGTCTGCGGTCATCTCCTTCTATTTCTACATTTGTGGAATAATTTAGTTACTTCACGTAGATCGTGTTTAACGGTTTTGATTTGTGAGATTTTGTGAACAGTTTTACATAGTACAGAATGCTGGCAGTTCCCGCTGAGGTTTGAAAAATACACCATGAAGGTTTCTCACTGTCTAAGTGCTTACCATTCCTGCATTTTTGTGGGATTCATGAGCATGATTACGTTTGTCATTTGAGAAATGGAAACCACCTCCGTTTAAGAGAGAGAATAGTACGGGAGCTTACATCTCTAAGGGGACTTTGGTAAGATAAGGCTCTGCAAAACATTTAGACATTTAAAATGGTGAGCCAGTGTGTCTCATTTACTTCTTCTACTCAAATCATAATTGTCCTTTGTGGGGACTCAGTGTGGCGATTACACGACTCCCTTATGCATGTCTCATTTATCAATTTCATTTTCCTCTTGAGTGGGAGAGTTAATTCCTGTTTTATATAAATAAAGAACAGATTTTTTCAGCTTGCAATAGATTTTAAACAGTCTTGTATTAGCTATATAAATCAAATCACCTTTATTGCTCACTAATCACTTTATCTTATAAAATTGTTTATATTTTTATCTTACTTAAGCTCAAAATATGCATGTACGTAGTGGTTTGGAAAAGAAAAAAAATTACCTCCAAGAAGCTGTTTCGGTAGCGTTGGGAGCTGCGGCCATCCAAACTATACAGAAGGCTGTGTGAATTCAATTTAAGTTGAAAACCAACTCCGTCAAGAGCTGGGTAGAAACTCTATAACAGGAAGAAGCTGAATTAAGACTTGTCGTTGGAGGCCAAATTTAGGTTTTAGTTTTGCTAAGTAGTATTAATTTCACAGTTATGATGAACCTCACAGGCATGGTTTAACTTTCCAGGTTAAAGCTGTTCATTTGGGAAGTCCAGGAATGAAAACACGCTTGGGAGAATGAGGCATTGTTCGTCACCCACCTCCCTTTATTTGCTCCCTGCTTGGGGTGTTTGCCCCATTTTCTCTGTTGTCCATGTAACTGGATGCTCCAGAGGCTTGAGATCATTTCTCATGGTGGTTGCTATCTTACCTTTCTCCCCGGAAGTTGTCATCACCGTTTATGGGGTAACCGAGCATGTCGATGCTATGTTAGGCTGGGAAGGTGTATAGGAGGGAGGAAGTGAGGTCTGTTGGGAAGATTCCCTCCCCCCCTCCTACAGATGGGGTCACTTAGGATGAGAGGCTGCCCAAGCTGCCTTCTGTTGCCCCAGACAGTCTTGGTCCTCAGGAAACAGATGGAACTCTTAGGGTGCTCTGGACCCCTAGAGAAGGTGAAGGAAGTCCCGGGGACAGGTGTGATAGTAGCAACCTGGGTGTCCACTCAGGTATATCTGCGACCTTGCAGGGACATCACACAGGCACTTTAACCTGTCCCCTCCTCCCTGGAGGATGCCAGGTGCCCTCCTTGGAGAAGGTGACAACCACAACCCACAGGGACACACCAACACACCCTGTTGGTGCAGGCAAGTTCAGAGCTCAGCAAAGGCAAGGAAGTACTTGAGTTGAAGATCTTTCTCACCAAAGACTGGATGGATTGTTGACAAGGGAGGGGGTTTTCTTTGTTACTCATGGCCCCCAGAGCAAAGAACGAGGTTCAGTGAGGGAAAAAAAAACCCTTAATCATTTAGGGTTACCAAGAAATGCAATGGGCTGGCTTTGAGGCCTCGAATAGGATTGATAAACCACTTGACAGGAATATGCAGAAAGGCATTAAATCTTGAATAATTTGCCTTCTGCCTTGTTGCATATTTACCATTTTTTTTGTTTTAGTTTGTATTCTTGAATCATTATTTCTAGGCAGAGGACCTTTGTGTATTTTAAACATAGTAAATTAAAAGAATTTCAGGATTGTTTTTGATTTACAGAAAAGTTGCCAAGCTACCGCAGACAGTTCCTGTATGCTGGGCTCATAGATCCTTCCCTGGGAGCGTCTTAGGTCAGCGTGGTCTGTGGGCCACAGCGAGAAGCCAGCATGGGTCTGTCGTTATGAGCCCAAGTAGGGACTTCGTGTGCACTTCCTCAGGGACCCCCTTTTCCGTGTCCTTTCTGTGTTCCGGGATCCCATCCAGGATCCCACATGATGCTTAGTTGTCTTGTCCTCGGTTCCTCATGGCGGTTGCTCTGGCAGCCTTGTCCTTATCTTGGATGACCTTGACAGTTTTGAGAGTATTGACCAGGGTACAGAATGTCCCTCTGCTCGGGTGTGTCTGATGTTTTCCTCACGACTTGGCTGTAGTTCGTGGGTTTGAGGAGGAAGCCCGCAGGTGACGTCCCATTCCCATGGCACCTCATTGGGTAGGTGTTGTCAACGTCCCACCAAGGATGCTGACCTTCGTTCATCTGGCTGAGGTCGCGTAGGAAGACAGTGTAACAAGTCCTCCAAAGACGGGAGGTGCTTTGGTCCTATGGGATCCCTTCCCTGCCCCCTCCACCCTCGCCATCTTTCCCCGTCTGACTCCCCTTACCCCATGCTGGCTCCAGAGGCCCTTCCTTCCAGGGAGCATCTCTGTGCCTGTTTACCTCCAGCCACCCCACTTTGGCAGCCCTTTATCCTGAACATCCTGGGTAGGTCTGTCTGTGGGCTTGCTGTCTCCTTCCCTAGAGGGCAGGCCCCACAAGGACGGGGAGTGTGCTCTCTCCACTGGATGCTCAGCCCTTGCAAAGGTGCCTGGCACATAGTAGGAGCTCAGAAAACACTGAAGGAAAAGCAATCAAATGAGTGATTTGCAGGAAGAAAGGTCACAGCGTCTAGACCGTGACCCTCTACATCGGAAGTAATGGTTTTGGGGTGAATGAAGACCGGTGCCAGGCCATCGTGGTGGGCCTTCCCCAGGTACCCTTCAGGGGCACCCATAGCACTTTAGGGTGCTCTATTCTGGGTGCACATAGGGCTCTTTTCTGCCCTCTTTTCTCACAGGAGTCTGCATGGAGAGCTGTGGGGTTTGACGACACCCCATTTTCCCCCAGCCCTTTTCTTCACCAAGGTCTGACCTTGTGTTTTCTGTGCATGTGCTGCTGTATTTGCAGAGGCACTGTTGTGAGCGTTCAAATAGGTTTCTTTCTTTCTTTTTTTTAAATAGAGATTTTATTTATTTATTTGACAGAGAAAGACCCAGCAGGAGAGGGAACACAATTAGGGGGAGTAGGAGAGGGAGAAGCCGGTCTCCCTCAGAGCAAGGAGCCGGATGCAGGGCTCAATTGCAGGACTCTGGGATCACGACCCAAGCCAAAGGCAGATGCTCAATGACTGAGCCACCCAGGTGCCCCTCAAATGGGTTTCAAGCAGGGAAATGCATCCGAGTCCATCAGAAACGTACTCTTATAGCAGAAGGAAGGGGGTCATACAATTGAGGTAATCAACGATGTCTTAAAATGCAGCAATGATCTGATAGAATGCACTGAAATTTAGTTGGATTTGTAGTTGGATTTACAGACCTGGAAAACCAGCCCATGCTGGTCCTAGCTTGGTCTGAGTGTGTCTTAGCACAGTCTCAGCCGTCCTAGCAGTCTTAGCTTGGTCTTAGTGTTAGGAGTGAGTTGGGCAGTCAGGTAGTCAGGGGCCAGGGTCCCCAACAAGAAGATACGGAGTCAGGACAGCGAAAATAAAGCAGCACTGATGTCCTGCTTTGCAGCCTAGACAGGACCGCTCTGACATTCTGCTTTGCAGCCTTTGTGGACATGCAAAATGTCCTAAACTAAGACAGTGAACCCCAAAAGCATGTCTCAATATCACAGGCAAGGGGCAGTTAAGGCCTAAGCCCCCAGATGTCAGCAAAAAAGGACCATCAGCACGTGGAGATGAACCTAATAGGTAGACTGATGTGTGACCAAAGCAAAGCCCTCAATGGCACAACTCAGCACACCCTGATTGCTTAAGAAAGTTCTGCAAAAGAGCTCATAAAAACCCGTAAACTTAGAAATTCCAGGAGCAAGCCTCTCAGGCCCCCATCCCTCTTCGGAAGTGTTTACTCTTGCTCAATAAACTTTACTTTGCTGCTCACCACTGTCCATCTGGTCTACCTCTTCATTCTTCAAGCAGCGTGACTAAGGGGACACAGAATCCTGCAACATTAGCGTGGTTTTAGCATGATCTTAGCAGTCTTAGCATGGTCTTAGTGTGGTCTTAGTTCTTTTACTATGGCCTTAGTATGGTTTTGGTATGGTCTTAGTGTGGATCTTAGCCCCTGCTTAGTTCAGCACTTAATCATGTGGATTTTGTGGTGGTTTGTAGTTCGGGATTGTTAGTCCTTGGCTTTAGTACATGCCTGGCTATTGGAAACATATCTAAAGACTTTTTCCTTCTTCTTTGACATAGAGTGCTGGGTGATAAACCCCGAAAAGGCTTCTTTCAGCGTTAATTTTGTGGCTAGAGAAAATAAAAGAGCAAATTAGAGAATTAGCACCAAAGGAAAAGGGCCCTAGTTCAGATTTTTCTTGCATTTCGGTGATGGGAAGCTTTTTCTCACTTTGCAAACAGAGCCGAACAATCGAAAGTTCAGGGGCATTGTCCTTTTCTAATGCTGTGCAAAATAGTATCAAACTTAAATTTTTTTGTGGTTAACCCATCAACAATGTGCTATGCGCAAAGTGGAATGCAGACATTTAATTTGGAAATGTTTTGGGGTTCTTTTTGGACTTGAGTTGAAAGTCGGACAGTTACTTTAAAAAAAAGCCACGACCAGGAGGGTCGCGAACCTTGGGCAAACCTTGTGAGCTTTTATTTGCACACTCTGTCAGTGCCTAATAACACGGTGATAATTAGCGACATGTTTTACAGAGAGAGGAGGGAAACCCAACACAGCCACACAAAATGAGGCAAAAACTCCCATAAATACACTAGGCAGAGCAGAGCTCGACTTTATACTTATGTGTTTATAATCTGCCATAGTTATTCATTTAACCTGAGAGGAGTAATTCAAGTAGCGGCTGCTTCCAAATGAGCCTTCATTTATCAAGCTCAAAAAATATTTTCTACTCTCATGTGGAATGAAAAAAATAGGTGAAAGATAAACATGTCATTCTGGGCTATAAAAATATCATTGAGACTCATATTTAAAAAACTTTTTTTACTTCCTCTGGCGAATCAGTATCTCTCTGTCTCTCTCTCTCTCTGTGTTTCATTTTCTCCTTTTGGGCATCCATTAAGCATCAGGCAGTATATAAGCTGCTCTAAAAAAAAAGAATAAGTGATACCTGATCTGAAAGCAAGAGACAGACAGCATCCGACGGATAAATAGAAAAATCTACAGAAATACACAGCGGGGAGCTGTTTATGACAGTGAAGCTGGATGGACATCGCTAGGCAGTGGGTGGAGTGGCATCAATAGTTTAAGCTTTCCTGCTTTATTTTCTCTCTGTAAATACTGTGGAAATGTGTATTGATCTTTACATAGGAAATATACAGAGGACTGACTTAGTAAACATGTAATAGACAGGGTCGTTGAGATCATTTGTTTTCCTAAGGCGTAAATTGGATATTTTAGGAGTTAACTTGAATTTCCCAAGTCTCAAACATTGATGAGAAGCCACTCCACTGACCTTCAGGAGTTGAGAGGGAATGTGCAGTGTTCACCTAAAGAATTAGCTGATTCAAGGAAGGGCCATTATATCTTCAGAATACGTGAAAATCTAGACTGAGTCACACGTAAATAACCCAGTTGTTAGAACGTATAATTTAACAGTTCCCCGGCAAGCCACGCGATAGGTGATGGCGCTTGGATGAAACGTTTGTGTTACCGTCTTCTGCAAATTCAGCTATTTCCGAGAACTTGCCTATAGTTGATTTTTTTGGTGACTGAAATAGAGTGCTTTGCCCTTTGTAAATTGCAAGTCACTTTTGAAGTTTTTGTCTGGTTTCCATAGTAACTGCTTGTGTATCTTTTTTATGCGATGATGCAAATCATTGCTTTTCTTGACCTTTCTCACCTGTTGCTACCATAAACCGTGACCCGAAGGTAAAAAAACTCCTTTGTGTTAGTTTGCTTGCTTTTTTCGGTGTGTGTTCTCAGTCTGCAAATTTGAGTTGCTATGGTTACAGGAAACTCGAGTGGAGGGAGTCAGCTGGTTGGTAAGGTGCAGCCCCTAGGTTCTTTTGTGACATTATTTTCTTCATAATGAGCTAGGAAAGTAGACTTTGTAAACTTTACAGGTTTACTGATGCACTAAAAATAACCCTTTCACAGATTAATTATATGAAACTCCTTCTATTAGCCAAAGGATTCCAAGTCATTGGTGGGCTAGCTTCATTAATTATAGAAATTAAATATAGTGAATCATTTGAAAAAGTGGAGTACAACAAGTGACTCTTTTTACTCATGGTTGCGCCCCTGGTGTTTATGCTTCTCCTACCTAAAGGTATGGACGTGAAGGCCATCTGGGGACTCTCGAAAGATGCAGATCGTGATCCCTGGTACCAGGGCAAGGCCTGAGAGTCTGCGTTTCTGACGCGCTCCCACGTGATGCTGATGTCGGCGGTCTGGGGGCCCCGCTCGGAGTAGCGGGGATTGCACCGCCTGCAACTCCAGAGCCGTTAAAAACCTTGGAAGAAGTCCCTTTCTGCTCCTGCATAGATTTGAGTAAGCAGGCTAGGCCAAATTTCAACTGAATCTCACTGTTGTTTATGTAGAAAAACACATGGCTGTTATCAGCAGGTGTCACAGACTTCGGTTTTCTATTGCTTGGTTACATTGTATGTGTATGTCCTAAGTGAATAGTGTGTATGGGGTGTGTGTGTGTGTGTGTGTGGTGTGTGGGTGTGTGGTGTGAGTGGTGTATGTGTATATGACGTGGGTGAGTGGTTGTGTGTGTGGTGTGAGCATGATGTATGTGCTGTTTGTGTGGTGTGTATGAGGGGTGTGGGCGTAGGTGTGTGGTGTGACTGGTGTGCCTGTGGTGGTGTGAGTGTGGTACATGTATATTGGAGGGGAGTGTGTTGAAAAAGTGTGTGGTGTGAGTGTGGCCCGTGTGTGTTGGGCGGGCGTGTGGTGTGAGTGTGGCCCGTGTGTGTTGGACGGGTGTGTGGTGTGAGTGTGGCCCGTGTGTGTTGGACGGGTGTGTGGTGTGAGCGTGGCCCGTGTGTGTTGGGTGGGTGTGTGGTGTGAGTGGTATGTGTGAGTTGGAGGTGCGCATGTGGTGTGAGTGTGGCCCGTGTGTGTTGGGTGGGTGTGTGGTGTGAGTGTGGCCCGTGTGTGTTGGGTGTGTGTGTGGTGTGAATGTGGCCTGTGTGTGTTGGACGGGTGTGTGATGTGAGTGTGGCCTGTGTGTGTTGGGCAGGCGTGTGGTGTGAGTGTGGTCCGTGCGTGTTGGAGGACCGTGTGTGGTGTGAGTGGTACGTGTGAGTTGGAGGTGCGCGTGTGGTGTGAGCGTGGCCCGTGTGTGTTGGGCGGGCGTGTTGTGTGAGCGTGGCCCGTGTGTGTTGGGCGGGCGTGTTGTGTGAGTGTGGCCCGTGTGTGTTGGAGGACCGTGTGGTGCGAGTGATGTGCGCACTCGCACACCTTCTGGAAGGCGGGCGGAGGTCACGTGTCGTCCAGCCGTGCCTGCTCCGCGGTGCCTTGCACGATGTTTCACACAGAGTAGATGTTTAGCAGATTTGTTCGGTTAAATTGAACGGAATGTATGAGTTCCGTGTTTGACGGAACAGAAGGAGATTGTTTCTGTAAGGAACTCACAAATCTGAAATAACTATTGCTAAGAAAGGAGCAAGTGAATTAATAAGAGAACAGATTCCCATGACAGTCCCTCTGCGGGGCCCCGGGGGACCTCGCTGGATTCCTGGCATGCTTTTTGGGGCAGGTTAAGAAATGAAATTCCTGTGATTAATTTATTTTCAGATTTTATCCTGCCATTCACATGTCTTCTCTTCCCTCTCTGATCACTCGTTGCTGGGGAATCGGACCTGGAAAGTCGCAGCAGGTGGGGCGCTGGTAATTCTGGGTTATGGTCCGCTTAGCTGTGCCGCACGGCGGACTGAGCCCGGCTGCCACGGATCGGATCTGCCGCATTTCATCAGCGCCTGGAAGCTCCTCTGCGTGTGCCGTTCTTAGGTGATCGAGGGCCAACTGGGGCCACGGCATGCTCTCCCGAGTTTTCTGCTGAGCCCTTACTGCTACAACCATAGCAGGCGTGCATTTTCACACGTCAAGGACCGCAAGGAAAGCTTGCATACCCTCACGAGAGCTGTGCTATATCAACTTTTTTCCCTTTTTCATAAGATTTTTTTTTTTTCCCTTTTTCATAAGATTCTTAAAAATTTATTTCTTTGAGGGATACAGAGCGAGCATGCATGAGCAGGGGGAGGGGTAGAGGGAAAGGGGGAAGCAGGAATGAGCCGGGGGCTGGGCAGTGGGTCACACCAAAGTCGGTTGTTTTGTTTGACCTTTGCTGAAATAACTTGAAATCAAAACTGGAAAATTTTATTTTTGCTGACCTATTAATTAAAAATATGTTAATCAGCCCAGCATTACCTTGAGGATAGCCAAGGGTCCGAGCTCAAGTGTCCATTTCCTTATTTTGTACCCCAGGTAACCCATGATCATGTTCAGATGATTATTTTTCCTCTTATATCCCATGACTGTAATTAATCTCTTTGGGCAGTGGGTTAATCAGTTTGACTGCACAGGTTGATGTTAAATTAGCAAAATTTTAATTTTTTAAGCTTGAGTTATAGGATCAATTTTGAGTTAGATTTTGGCTGCTGTTAGAAAAATATGATTTGAGTGTGGGAGGAAAACATTTTGAGGAATCTGATTTTAAACTTTTCAACATTTCTGTTATAAGAATGAAGGGATCATGGGATCCCATTCTGTAATTTTTTTCCCAAGAGTTTCATAATGCATGGGGCTAATGTTTAAGTTTGAGTGGAATTTAAACGAGCCACAGGTGCCCTGAGTGGCTCAGTAGGTTAAGCATCTGCCTTTGACTCATGTTGTGATCTCTGGGTCCTGGGATCGAGCCCCGTGTTGGGCTCCCTGCTTTGCGGGGAGCTTGCTTCTCCCTTTCCCCCTGCTCTTTCCCTATGCTTGCGCTCTTTCTGTCTGTCTGTCTCTCTCAAATAAATAAAGAAATAAAACTCTTAAAAGACTCCCCAGAAAAACTAGCCAAAGATTTCAAGATGCCGATCATTATGAGGGATTCTTAGAAAGCACGGATCTATTTGCGAAGGTGATCCGGGGACAGTTTGGAGTGATCGGTATTGCACTGTCAACATTGATCGCTCTGTAGGCGGACCGGTGGCCCAGTCTTGTCCCAGTCCCTGAAACCCGTGCGTGTTACTGGGCAGAGTGAATGAGTTAAGTGTCCTGACATGGGAGGTTATCCAGGATTGTCCACGTGGGTTCTCGATGTCATCAACAAAAGGCCTTAGAAGAGGGAGATGGCGGAAGTTGCTACAGTGGGAGAAGAGAAGGAGAAGTGAAGGGGGACAGAGAGATCTGAAGATGCTGATCTCCTGGCCTGGAAGCAGTTCCCAGCCAAGGGGTGCAAGAACACAGCTCTGGGAGCTGGAAAGGCAAGGAAAAGGATTCTCTTCTGGAACCTGCAGAGGGAGCATGGCCCTAGGGAGGTGATGTCATGGCAGAGAAACCGTTTTCCAATTTCTGACCTCCAGATGTGCAAGGGAAGAAATTTGAGTTGTTTTAAGCCACCGAGTTTATGGTAATTGCTTTCATAGGAAACGGACGTGCCATTCCACCAAATTAGTAAGCTTGTGGCCTAAGTGCCTTGTGTTTTTCAAAGTAAAATTAATATTCCAAGTATAAGAGACCTGTATGAAACTGTAGTAGCTTTAGTGATTCAAAGAAAGGAAGAATTAAAATGCAAATGCAAAAAAAAATTTAGACTTTGATTCTGGGGTGTAGATGGTTTGGAAAAGCTGTGGGAATCGACGGAACTGGTGATTCTTTACTTTCTTGGCAATTTATGACTCAGCTGAGTTCTGTACCATCTGCTTTGTACGAGGAGCTGCTCCTGCCACGGCGTCATACAATCAAAAGATTGTAAATTTTGCTGAGGACATGATGCCCTTCCCAGCCTTTCCCTCCTCTGTTCCCTCTCCTCCCAGATGCAGATAGGTGTTCTCAGTGGCTGAGGTTTTCTTGAAGACAGCTCTGTAGGGTGTGCATATTTTTTATTTGATTTGATTAAGATATTCTAGAAAGAAAAGGAATTTTTAAAGAAATTTGGTGGAATGTCAAGGATTTGACACCATCTTGGATGAAAGGGTGTTAGAATTCTCTCTGGCTCATTTATTTTTTTTACTCTAAAGATAGTGTGGTTCTCCAGCTTTATAATGTTCTAAGAGTGAATTGTTCGAGTCCTTACATTTCCTAAAACACACCTTTAACCCAGGGGACTGTGATTTTTTTTCTTTTTCTCCTTCCTGTCCTTCCTTCCTTCCTTCCTTCCTTCCTTCCTTCCTTCCTTCCTTCCTTCTCCTTCCTTCTCCTTCCTTCCTTCCTTCCTTCCTTCCTTCCTTCCTTCCTTCCTTCCTTCCTTCCTTCCTTCTTTTTTCTCAAGATGGGAGATTTATTTTCCTAAAAAATTTGAGTGAGAGAAGTCACTTTGTCACCTTGACAACCTGGACTTATGTTAATCCTCACTTTTGTATTTTTCTTTTGCATCTCATTTCGATGAAATAAGGCAGACTGTTTTTACTACTTGAACTTGGCTTCATTTTATTCTTTGTTTTCATTAATGCTTTTCTTGCTTTGGCACAGAACACTATTTGATTCACAACACTCCAGGAAAAAAATGCTTAATTACCGAAAAACTTTGAAATTGAGGAAGCCCATGTAGGGGAACATATTTGTTCAGGTTTGGGTTATATGACTTTCAGAAATAGATTAAAATAATCTGTGATGAAACCAAATTGGTGCTTTCATTGAAAGGATTTGATTGTGAGTGGAACAGAAAGAGATAGTGTCTAAGGCTTCCTTTAATTTAAAATGCCTTAAAAGGAGAAGCAGAATGCATCACAGTGCTCCTGCTGGCGAGGGACCAGGCTCTTCTTGAGGTTTTTCCAGAATCCTCTACACAGTATGGCAGGACCGAACGTGAACGTTGCCTTTCAAATCCATTCTGTGTGCATTGAGACTGCTCAGTTATTATGGAAATCTAACGAAAGAAAGAAGGAAGGGAAAGAAAGAAGGAAGAAAAGGAAGGAAGGAAGGAAGAAAGAAAAAAGACAGACAACACTGTATTATGCCTAGGCAGACCAAGATTTCTGCCTTGTGGATTCATCAGGATTCGTCACTTCCTGCCCATGTGACTATAGATAAGTCCTTTCAGTGCATTGAGCTTCCAGATCTTTATTTGCACAGTAGGACTATTTACCTTGCTTCCACTTAGGATTCTTTGGAGGATTGAAAGATCGGGAATGTGTAAACAGTTCCTAAAATATAATTTTTATATACAAAGAAATGCTTAATTATGGAGGTGTTTTGATTCTGCTGAAGTATACTTTTTCACACTTGTTTATTTTTTGGGTAGCATGGAGAAGAATCAGTTCTGCTCTTAGGCTGCTAAACAAGGGAGATGGAGGGAGGTTATGTCAACTCCTGTCTCTTCCAGGAACCACGACTGTGACTTCCTCTAACTTTGATGCCTGGAACCTGAGACTGATGAATACCCCTTAGGCTTAGGCATCTCCATACAATGAAGAAAGTTTCCATGTTCTTCCAACTTAAATTCCTGCCTAAGAGAGAACAAGGTGTCTATGCAAAGAAAAACAAATGGGAAGAGAAATCACTTAAAAAATTTTATTTATTTGAGAGAGAGAGAGAGAAAGAGAGAGAGAGAGACAGCACGAGCAGGGGGAGGGCCAGAGGGAGAGGGAGAATCTCAAGTAGACTCAGTGCTGATCATGGAGTCTGATGCGGTGCTTGATCCCAGGACCCTGAGACCATGACCTGAGCTGAAACCAAGAGTTGGATGCCCAACCAACGGAGCCACCTAGGCATCCTGAGAAACCACACTTTGATGGAAGATAGTATTGTTTGCATTTGTGTTACGTATAGTGATTTGTCAGAATTTCCCCTCAAATCGTTGGATTCTTGGTTATTAGTGGGGTAATTTAGCTTTGTTTTCAGGTTATCCCCAGGGCCCAGGTACTGGACTAGAATACTTCCAGGTTACAGGGCTGGGTCTTCTCGTGCTCTCTCATCAGGCTATTTATCTCCAGTATACCAGAGAGATTTTTCCCTTGGATTCTGAATAGTGAGAAATGATATTGCGCAAGTAGTTGCAATGTCAGAGAGTTTTCACCCTTGACATTGGCTCCTGAATCAGCCAGATAAAAAAGTTAGTCCCGTTGTAAAAAGAATGTGTCTCCTTGATTCAGTGTAAACTGAGAACAAGATCTGTTCCAATTTTGTATCATAATGAGTAATGGAGATGAGCAGAATTAATGATTGTTGCCACATCAGAAGTCTCTTGAATGTGATACACTTCTGACTATCTGCAGGAGTATGTCACACAGTAGGAAACCCAACAGTTAAGGAATCTCTTATAATTATTTATTGTATGTGAATTCCGTAAGGGTTTGGATGAGTTCATGAATTAAAGAGCTATCAGGGGCAACTGAGAGAACGCAGAATATTTCTAGCTTTTAATATTGGTGTGAGGAAGGACAGCATTTGAGCATGGCCACGGAATGTGGAGTGACATTTGAATGACTTAAGACAACGGCCGCTTCTGACTATGGGTGTGTTGGAATCGGCGTGGTAGACTGAATGGGTTATGATTCGGTTTCTTTGGCAATTTTGTGTGTTTGTGTCTGATGGTTGTCGAAAATATGTTTTAAACTTGTTCAGCTGGGTTTCTTGGATTGCTACCTGAAATTATGTTTTACAGCGTTTCTCTCCTGAGGAATTGGGAAGACAGTCCTAGATTTCAATCCCAGTTAGGAGGGAAATGGAAGGGATTCTGGTGTATGCCGACACACAGAAAATATTGTAGACTTTGCATTGAGTTGGAAGAAGGGTCCGAAGTATCAATCTAAGAACGCGCAATTTCATTTATTTCAACCATTTAGCTGTAAATGGAATAAGGTTAACAAAGATTCCTTCAAAATATCCTGTAACCCAGAGATGAGACTCCTTTGCAACTGAAAGTACGAGAATCTTGTGAGGATGTGTAAATGAGCAGTTATAAAGGACTTAAAAAGCAAGTTTCTAAAACATGTTCTTTACCTCTCAGTAGTTTGGGCTTACCAATTGAGAATTAAAACATCACGTATGATTCATATGAAATTGCCGTTGTGTTGGTCAAAATCCGTCCCGTGTTGGAGAATTTATGTGTTCAAATTCACATAACTCTTCCAAATCAAGCAACGACAATTAATTACATTATTATCATCTGCCACAGCATGTGGCGTCCAGTAAATCCTCAGTAGTCCTCTGTTGAAGGAATGAATGAGACAGTAAATGAATGGAAGTTTGAATGAGTGTGAGTTTTGGGCTGGGCATTGTTATGGAGTAATGGGGGGGTAAAATGGTATGGCTTCTTTTTTTTTAAAAGCTTTTATTTTTAAGTAATCCCCACACTGAATGTGGGGCTCGAACTCACAACCCCAGCATCAAGGGTTGCAAGCTCTACCAACTGAGCCAACAGCTGCCCCTCTTAAGGCTCCTTTTAAAGTTCTTTCCAGATTCCATGGAATCAATTTTCTTTTTAATCATACTAGTCCCTTGGATGTTGCCTCCCCAGAGAATCCGTTCCTGGATGTCCTATTGGAAAGACCCCATTGTCATGCCCATGAGAAATCTGCTGCTTCTCACTCTGCCTTTCGTTTCCTCCTCCCTCTTATCATATTTGAAATAATATGCTTTCTAGTATATACCTTGTTTTTTTCTGTCTACTCCAGTGAGGCCCATGATTGGAAGTACCTTGTCTTATTCAACAGTGTATTCATTTCTGCAGTGGATAAATAAATGGATCATTCGAAAAGAAGCCATCTAGTGAGATCTGCTGATTTGCCTAGAGGCATACCCAGAACTACATGTTAAGGTGAATTTCTGACTTTTTGCAGAATTGGGGATATTAGAATGTAAGGCCTTGGGCCCATGTGAGTGGACTGACCCCATAGTGGTGCAAGGATCCTGGGGGTCTAGAGAGCCGATATTCGTTCATTCGACAATCATCTGTTGAGTGCCAACTAAACACTAGGCGCTGGGTAGTAGCGGATCATGGAAGAAATCTAAAAGGGGACTTCTCAAGTCCCATCCTTTCTCCTGTCGTCAGTTGCCATGGTCCCCTGCTTTTGCAGCTCTGGGGAATGGTAGTGGGCTTCTGCGTACATCTACCTGATACCCTCTGTTTGGGCAGGTTTGGTACATGCTTGCAAGATGATTTGGCTTCCCTTTTCTTGTCGAGGCATTGGTTTCATTGCCACTCCTAAACCTTGGTTCTTCATTGTGAGTCACTTTCCATTTGTTACGTATCGTTAAGCTCTTCCTCTGTAATATGTACCAAGAACACGGTGCTGGACAGGGTGGCTGTGGCTGTGGAATCTCACTGCACGTCCATCATGCCAACGAAGGTGGGAGGTCATAAAAGTAACTGCAGTGAAGTGGGAGGAGACTCTGGAAAGTCCCGGAGGTTGTAGAATATATCGCGGGGGGAGGTGGTGATTGGGGGAGTTCAGGGAACGCGAGGTGGGCCAGTGGGAGAGATTGGGCAGGCAGCGGGAGCTGTGTGTTGGAAGGCCAGGGTGCAAGAAGGCTTGGAGCAGTGAAGACGGGATACTCTCTGTCGAGCCAGTATTGACCCCTCTGTCAGTGGTATGCCTCAGTGGGAGTTTTACAAACCACTGTTTCCGCAGCTCAGAGAATGGATTGGGGGAGGGCAAGATTGGAGGCAGAGAGACCAGTTTGGGAGCCTTTTCAGTGGCCCAAGCCTGATATGATGGCAGCTATTATTAGAGGCAACAGTGAGAGGGAAAGGGGTCCAGTTAACAGGAATTTAGGAGGCTCAGTTTGCAGGACATGGCGAGTGCTGGTTGTGGTAAGAGGAGGGAACTTCATGGTGAAGAGGGAGGTGACACTGGTTTCTGGCTCCATCTTCAGAGGAAGAATGCCCCATCCCCAGGGGAGAAACTGGAAAAGGCATGTTCCTCGTTGCTGGTGTTGTGGGTGGGGGAATGAACTCAAATATTTGGATTTTAAGAGGACAATTCACACTGACTCCTCTCTCCCCATTTGTTACCATGGCCTCCTAATCCTATTCCAGAAGTGCTTCCCCACACTGCCTTTCTCACATTTCCCTTTGTACTGGAAGAATAGCTTTCCATGGTGGACACTTTGGGGATGGAACCCGAGTCCTGCCTGGGTCACCTTACGGCAGTTAGGGGGCCTGTTTCCTTCCTTGGTAAGGTGACCGAGAACTTAGGACAGAGTCTTTACAGGTGTTGCATTAAATATGGAAGCCAAGGAATGAGGAAAGAGCTCAGGAGTGTATCCTGGGAAAATTAATAAGCATCTGTAACGGTATTGTATAGAAAGTGTGGAAAACACGTCTGATAGAGGATGTGTTCCTGAAGAAGGTGATGGAAGCCCGTTGTGGGCAACACAAGGTGGTGGCATTCGGGTAAGCTGGGAACGAGAAGACATATTGTGCCAGATGGCGTTGCTTTCTAAGACTGTGGATGTCCCCTCTCTTCGAGGACCTGCTTAACGTGTAAATCTGCCCCAAGGACTCTGGGATGGTTCTGATGTGACAGTGACTCGAAGATAATGGAGACTCTAGGGCTATGGTGAAAGTGCCATTGCTGCCTCATCAAACACGCACTCTTTTATTGTAGCGATAAAGCATAATTAGATCTAATTGTGATGGAACACACCCACCTAACTTGTTAAAGTTATTTTATTTCCTATAAAATAAAATGGGAAACCTTACTCCTTTCATCCCATCTCTACCAGGAGTAGACGTGGATCGTTCTGTGAGAAATTGACACGCATTTGATTATCCGTTGTAGCAAACTTAATGAGATCAGCTTTTAGTAAATACACAGTAATTACTTCATTTTAAAGGTTGTCCAGGCACAAGCTCATGCTTCAGAGGAGTTACAGGGAAGAGCTTTCTGTCGGAACCGTGGCAATCCTTGAGGGCACGCGGAGTGGGGGGCGTGCCGTCAGCATGGGGAGCGTGACGTCAGCCTGGGGGGGTCCTCATGGAGACAGAGCTGATTGTATTCCAGGACTTCAGAGCTGGGATCTCCTGTTCTAGAAGCTCGCCTGTGGCTTTGGCTTGGAAAGACTTTGTTTTGAAGGATTTCATCACCTTCTCAGCATGGCTGCTTACCATATTTGCCCACACTTAGTAAGGGCACAACAAACACACGCAGAGATTTCCCACCCCGGTAGCCTCTGATCCCTTATTTTGAAGCTGCAAGGGGTGAAGGGCCTTTCCTTTCAACCCTGCCCAATGGGGTGCACTTTGTTGTGCGTTAGACCTGGCCTCCTGCTCAAATGAGATTCTTGACAGTTGTCGCTCTAAAAACTGGGCTCTGTAACACTGATGATACTTACTTACAAGCCCAAACCAAAGAGACCTTTTCTATTGATGTTTTATTAAAAAAAAAACTTGTTAGAACTTTAAGTTTGTATTAATGTAATTTATAGCAGTTAAATGGAGATGCGGACAAACTAAGGAGTCAGGTAATTTCAGCACCTTGTAACCAGTGGTTTGAAGTTAAAACAATATGTGTCGTCTTCAAAAAGAGTGTCCTCTTTATAGCTAATATAAAATTAAACTTTCACAATGACAGTGACCCTTGGCTAATGCTAGTCCCATCTTCAAATGATTCTAAAAGAAAGCCTGAATTATCTGGTCCCTTCTATTCTTTCCTCTGTCTGTCGCCATCATTTAAATTATTCTGGTCAGATGGGTTAATTTAATTATACTAGAAATTTTCTCACGAGGTTGAGAACCCCTTCCCTCATCCACAGTGCCATGTCTCTTGATAGCTCCTTACACTGCTCGGTTTTATTTTTGGCATGTTTCATCTGGCTGTGTCCTTGATGAACGTGCAGAGTAGCTGCTAGCGTGACAGCTAATCTGTGGGGAGAAATTTCCGATCGCTCATTGTGAGGCTCTTCTTGTCATTGATCACTGAAATCATGAACCGGAAAGTCAAAGACAATGAAGAAAACCACGCTACTCAGCCAGGAGTCTGCGCTGTACCTTCTTGCAGAGATTAGAGAAAAGACCACTGTCCTAGCTTTTGAGCTGGTTTTCCTGTTGGGAAGATCTGAGGTATTTTGGCCCATAGGCTCCCTCTCTGGGGTCCTCTGGGCTCAAGGGCTGGGGCTCTGTGTGTGTGGGCACCGGCCCTCACTTCTCTTTTCTGGAGCGGGGCGATTTAGTAAGTCTTCTCCAAGGGCTTCAGGGAGGTCAGGGGACTGGAGGAGGTTTAACAGCCTCCACTGTGTCCTCAGAAAGGGTTCTGGTCTGTGTGCTTCCCCCAAGGGGAATAGAGGCTGTGATCGATCTGGCAGACTGTTTACTCTTCCCCCAAACAGTAAGGCTGTATCCAAGTCCTCCCCCTAGTAATGAATGAAATAGTGGATGGAGCGAGGTTCTAATTTGAAAGTTTGTGTCACAGAAATGTGGAAGATAATTTAAAAAAAATGCACTAAATGAATTTCTTCATGGGGTGCACCCTACCCAGTGAGCTCTCTGTCGAAAGCGAGATGCTTTGGTCTTTTGGGAGCTAATAAAATAAGTGTGAGATCCAGGAGAGGAGGAGGAAAGTGGGCTTCAAGTCCTTCGTCCCCGCCCCCCACCCCCCCGCCGCCATGTGAAACTGCTTAATTGTGGTAATATATGTTTCTAGAACATGTTTCCTCCTACAGGTTGTTGTATTTTTCTGCCTAAATAGAAGATGAACAGCGAAGCCAACTCAGACTTTTAATTCTTTAGCTTTAGTTATGAACTTTGTTGCAGTTTTTGTTCAGGAGAAATTATGAGGTGACGAATTTTGGTTTCTGTCAAAGATGCAGTTATAGGAATGCTGAAGATAGTAGGGCATCAGGCTGTTAAACCAAGTAGAGGGGATTAGGAAAAGAGAGGGAAGTCTAAGCCATGGGACGAGGTCATAGGTTGAAAAATGAAGATGGGGTAAAAAGGAAACCCAACAAAATACCCCACATCATTCACTTGGCTCCATGATTTATTCCGTTGGTGGCCTCAGTAGCAATATGGTGTCTCTGCTCAGGACCCACCAATGACAGAGCTTCACATGGCCTGGCCTTCGGGCCCCTGTTTGATTCCATTCACCACTTTCTCCCCTGCTTTATCCTCTAGACATGCTCTTCCTTCAACTGCTGAGTGATGCCCACGGGGGTCCCTCCCTTCAGGAAGGATTCTTCTCCAACATCACCAGCTCAAGAACGTCACTGCTCTCTCTGACGTCACTCTGTCCCCTTGCTGTCCTCTGTTCTTCACACTTATCATCACCTGCTGTTACATTCCATATCTGTATTCATGGGTTTATTCTCTGTTACTCTCCTGCATCCATTCCCCCATGAGAGCGAGGACCACATCCTGCTCCCACTGCATCTCTGGGGCTGGTGGAAGTTGCTGGGAAACGACAGAGGCTCCATCATGTCTGACATGAGTACTGCGTTTGTAAGAACGAACATCTTTTGTGGAAACTGTATTTGTGAAAAGTAAACATTTGTGCTTCTTCAGTTTCATAACATTAACATGGGGAAGATCGCGATTCATATCTGTGACCACTTCATATCCCGTAATAGTTAACGTCGGCCGCCTTTTCTCGAGCACTTTCTCTGAGCCTGGCAGAACTCTGGACCCTTACTGTCTTAAATGATACCAAGTGTTGGGTTTTGAAGAAATCTGTGACTTGAAGTTAATCTTTGTCCCATGACAATAGTTTTATACTACCTCCCGTGTGTGGGCAACGGACTTTGCTATCCTTAGTCCAGAATGATGTCATTTTAGGAGTGGGACCGCGGTGCCGACTTTCATCCATGACAAGGTATCCGGTGTTGCAAGGTTTTGTTTATAAATGTGGAACGTACACAACTTTAGGATGTTATTTAACATCTGTGGGGCAGGCTCCCCGGGAATGTCAGACTGCTCACGGTTGGCCCCAGGATGTGGGTGGCGAGTCTGCTCCCTGGCGTTTGGTAATGGAACAAGGGTGGGCGTTATGACGCCTGTCCCTCGTGTTGGCCCTGCAGGCCACTGGTGGGAGCTTTGCATGGGAATACAGTCCCTGAGGACACCAGCTCTCCTGGGCAGCCTGGGCTTCACCCATCAGCCAGCTTGTGTCCAAGAAATCACCTGCCTCTGGGCCCCAGGGCTGCTTTCATGTTTCGTCCTCTGCCGGAGTCCTCCCTTCCGCCTTCGCTCTCTCTCTGTGTTCCTGTCGAGGAGGGTGGCTCTCCCGCAGGTTGGGGAAGCCTCTTTCTCGTGGGGCAGGGATGCCCGGAGTGCCCCCCTGGCAACCCCTGAATCCTGCAGAGAGTATTCATACCGCTCTGAATATTCACTCTTGCTCCCCTTTGTTGAAATCCTGGAGAGGCCAGAGGTGCTGGTCCCTTTCCTGGACAGTGCTACCCCAGTGGCTTCCGGATCTCCCATATTCTCATCATCTGGGCACGTACTGAATGCAAAGCACAGTGTGAAATGATCCACAAGATGTCTTCCCTGGAGGAGAATTCTGTACCCCTGGTTTTAGTCGGGGTTTAGTGTTCTGGTGTCCTTTTGGGAAAACATTCCAGGAATCCAAGACCCGAAGGAGAAATGCTCGTCCTTGACACGCCTGTTGCCTTCCCCCTCCCATCTCTCCTTCTCCTTCCTGCTGTCTGCCCCCTGATTGGAACACTCCGGGAAGGGTATTTCCAGGTGGAGTGGCCTCTGTGTCCTCAGGCAGCATGTCTCTGGTGGATTTCCTAGACGGGCCGCGTGCCTCTCCTTGCCGTTGGGGACCGCAGGCCAGGGGCCACCCACCAGGACTCTCTCGCTGGGGTTGCTGGGACAGTGCCAAGGGACAAGTGCAGTGTGCATCCCCTTACCTTGGGGCCATGTGGTGCCTCTGATGGGCACGTGCTTCAAAGGGGGGTGATGTCTCACACGTGAGGAGAACCCGGTCGGTCTTGCGGAGAGGTGACTGCTTCCACTTTTGTGTAAAGTTCTGCATGTGCACAGACACGGTTCCTGTGCCCCATCTTAACTGCCCCGATCAATAAACTCTACCTGCCGGAAATATTATCCAAGTTGGATGCAGGGAGCTGTGATCTTTTCTTCATCCCTCATCGCGGACCCTTCAGATGCTTCCACAGTATTGTCATTTTGGGTAAAAAAGGAGAAAAGATGTTTGGGGGCAGAGACAGAGTTTACCCAGAATGCTCCCAATGAGCTGTCTGTCTCCTTTGGTTCTGTGGTGGCTTTGATCATTGTAAATACTGTCCCCATGCCTGAAAGAAGGTGTAGGTACCTGAATTCCATTCCGTGTTTAAGTAGTTCCGGTGGAATGATCCAGAAACGGAACAAGTTCCATTTCCTGTGGGCGGATGAACAGAAAGTTTTAAGTCTTCCTTTTGTAAGACAGTCTGGAAAATGCTTAGTTGCCTCTACCCGGAGACTCAGTTTATGGCTGGGCAGCCAGGTAAGAGCCATGTTCTCGTCATGTAGTAAGCTGTGTGTCCAGGGCTTGTGGGGTGCCCTTGGGGGGACTCGTTGGCACCCAGGCTCCTTCTGTCCTTCCTCTGCTCTCCTTGGTTCCTGGGTTTTGTCTCTGCATCCTGCTTGGCACGTCCCTGGTGCAAGAAGGCTGCGCCTTTCTCCTGCAGCCCACAGCCTGGGTCCCAGCAGGAGGAAGAGGGAGGGGAGGGTGGTGGTGCGAGGGAGGCGCCAGCCCATTCCTCCTCTGGAAGAAATTCCCCAGCTTCCTCCTGGCGCCTTCTGTTTACCTCCCACTGGCCAGAAACCATCATGGGTTGACCTGAGGGCAAGGGACCGGGAGATGGCCGCCAGCCGCCCTCATGCACGACAATAGGGAGGCGATTGTGGAGGGGAGGTGGGAAGGCGTACTGAGGGGCAGCCTCCGTATCTGCTCCTCTTTGCAAACTTCCAGTTCCTCATGAGGCTTTTGGATGCTTTCCTTTGCCCGCTTACTATTCCCTTTCTTATTCTGCACATAGAGAATCACCCGAAAGAGCATGTGCTGTGTCTATATACTTTATAATAGAATCTTTTATACACACACGCTTTCTCTCTCACTCAGACACATATACATATATTTTGATGTCTGTCTTTAGGGTAAAAGATAATTTATTAGCAATTTAAGTCCTCTTAGCTCAGCCTCCTACATTTGAAAATGTAAATACGCATGGATTTTATTTTTCTATGGTATATTAAAATTTTAATAACAGATTAGACCTTAACTGTATTCGTAAACATTTCAACACAGTTCTGTGAAACTGCTAATGTATTTTGTGACTCAAACGGGTTTTAACTGGAGAAAACCAGTCTTATTACTTAGGGGGTTGCTAATTAATTTTTTCCTCCTAGTCTTTGTATTATATAATCAGAAATATCAAGAAAATCAGTATAAGACATTCTATCCTTACACCGTGGCTGGTAGATCAGTGTCTGGGTTTTTGCATGAAGACAAGGATAGCTAATTCTTTTGCTAGGGATTTGGTTTGATGTTTGATGAGCAGCTCAGGTTCTGAAGATATTGATGAAAGATTCTTACGGAGTAAGGATCCAGCTCAGAAGGGATGTGTTGGCCAGAGCCAAAAAGGCAGGGAGAGACCCATGAGGGAGCAAGTGTGCTTGACCCTCACCTGCAAAGGTATCTCTCTCCTGAAATAAATCACAGTGTGGGTGGGGCCAGGCGCCGACCACAGCCTGAAGCCCAGTGCATAGGGTTGCCAAAGAGAGTAAATACTTTAGTGTAAGTGTGGCCCAAATATTGCAGGGGATACAGTTAGACTGTGACATTGTTCACTGGTTATCCAATAAGCAAATTTAACTGGGGGTCTTAGATTTTATGTGGTACCTGCTACCCAGGGCACCTCTCTGTGGGCTACTGTCCCCGGTCAGCCTCGATTAGCTCAGTGTGGTCCCTGCTGGTGGAATGATGATGTCTGGACCAGTCGAGAGAAAAATTAGTCTTCTTGGTTGTACATAACCAGGCGCACACTGATGAAAAATGTACCCATCAAGAGCTACCAGGCTGAAACCTTTGGAATGTTCAGTGTTTGGCCAGACAGCTCTTCCCATGTGTCTTATGAGCAGAAGCTTCCTTATCATTTGGAAGGAATGTGGCTTCAGAGGCCTGGGGGGCGGGGTGGCGGCCTCCGCCCCTTGTCACGATCAGTATGTGGCAAATTTGCAAATGATCGAGCCCCGAGCCATACGTTGCATTTAATAATATATTATGATAACACAGAAGGAATGAGGATTAATCAAAAGTGTATAAACCAGTGCTAAGTTGACTTAGTGATTTCCAACCGGTTCTGTGGTCGGCCCGTTGACAGTAACTTATTAAAAAACTTGCCGTTTCTTCCTAATTGCATATGGTGTGCTGTAGGGTGATGCAGAAGATATTAAAATATGAGTAATGGATGGATGGTTGCTAATGGAGCCCCACATCCCATCTCTTTTCTCGTTCGTGCATTCTGTTTATTTATACACCTGCTCTGCAAAATATCACTTTCCTTCTTCCTTCCAGACATCACTAGCTTTGTCCTTTTTACTCACTTTGCCTACACTGTCTTATCTCCGTTTCTTCTTGTTACCTTACTGTGTGATGGAAAAGCTTTGTGCCCTGGAGTCTGTTTGGAGTTTGGTTTTTGTTCTCAGTAGGTGGAAGTTAATACACAACTAGGTTGACTTTTAAGTCAAACGCTTTTAAGATAAGGATGATATTTGTGTAGTGATGATTGGTTTTGTTTTGTTTTTTCATTATTTATCTGCTATGGCTGCAGTTTCTTATTTGTGATGAAAAAACCAAAGAATCCAAGTGTCCGTTGGGACCATGAAATGAGAGGTCAGTTGTCAAACTTGATGTTCCGAGGTGAACTTATTGTAGGGCCTACTCTGCACAAGGCATTGACTGATATTTTGAGATCTAGGAGACGTTTCGCTGATTTCAAATAGCTTGCAGCTTAATGAGGGGGAAGAGAAAACACATCGAGACAGTTAGATCAATGGGGCACTCTTCATGTTCCATAGGGAGCAAGGCTGCTTTGTGCCATTATGAATAGTACGATTTCTGTGATTTTGGGGTGCATTCAATACCAAATACACCCATCATTTCTACCCATTTCTTGCTTTTTCTTTTCATTTGGCATTTCATGACTTCTTTTAGTGATGGGAAATTGACTCAGGGAGGGACAGAGAGAGAATATAGAACTGACACTAAAATATTGGATGTTTTCCCTGAAAATAATTGTTCTTCCACTGCCTCATGAAGGTTGGAAATTTTAAGAATAGGAACACTTCAGATTCTTGTGAAGTCTCTTGGTGGTGGTGTTGGCGGGGCAGTCATCCATTTTTGGGACCAGCTGGAGTCCCGTCTCCCTTGCTCCCCACCAGGTGGCACCACCAAAGCGCAAGCGGCCTTCCCTCCCCAGGGAAGGGCTGGGACCTTGCTGTGCTTCTATTCACATCCACTGCTTTACGTTTACTCATTTGATTGTGCCATTATCATAATTGCAGCATGCATACATTTTCGTTATGTTCCTTTTAGCTTGCGGTAACTAATATATCTGTAGATAGAGTGAGTTCTGTAATTGTTAATCATACACACAAAACAGATACACAAAATACACAACAAAACCACATGCTAATGCCGCTGAACCCAACCCAACCCAAGCCACAGTCAATATTGCCTTTGATGTTCGTGGTTCAAGTCCAACTCCAACATCCAGTCTTCGGTCTTCATGGGCCCAGGCCTGACTGCTTATTGGGTCAGAGTTGTTATTATGGTACTTGTATGACACACTCAGGGGAAGTGAGCAGCTACATACACTGACAGTTTTGTGATATGAGGCTCATCTACTGTTCCACGCTGTTTTGCTCCCTGGTGCCATATTGTGGGCTGAGCAGTAGACCTTGTGAACCCCACATCTGCAGAGTGGCCGTGCCTCCATGAGGATCCTCACCAGAATCTGAGAGAGCTGAAGCCTAACAACTCTTTTTTAAAAAAAAAGTCTTGATTTCTAGAAATTTGTACTAAAGTTTCTAACATGTATTTCTGAACCGAAATAAAATATGGCAGGGTTTGTTGTTATTTTCTTGAAAGAGATGGGTGGGTTGTGAATGATGAAAGTCCTATTCCTTCAGGGCAGTATTGCCATATTTTTGTCTTTATGTTTATGATAATGACGCTCTGAAATGTATTGTTGTGATTGTGTTGTTATTCTAGAGACTCTTTGGTGTATAGGTCACAAATACATCTTTTGAGCGTGGGCCCAGAATTTGTGCTCTGCGGGCAATAATTGCATCCAGTTTCAGGAAATGGTTTCTCAATTCTGGATGAATGGATGAGATATTTCATCAGGGTTAATTTTGTATTAAGCATCGTAGGCTGTGTTAGTGGAGAGCAGGAAGCTTAGGAACACTTGACTCCTATTTCTGAGCATTTATCATTTGCCAGGATCTGGAAGGAAATAGTACAGAGGTCAAGGCCAAGGCCACGGCCAGGTACAGGAGGACCTTACTGGGGCCTTTGCCCCAATCCCAACTTAGCCTCTCTCCGCCAGGCCCCACTCCCTTCCACTTTCTCTCCTTCCATCCCCCACCTTCATCTGAAGCAAATGTAAGCGTGTGTTGCTGAATGAGGGACTAGATCCCAAAGGAGGTCTTCTTTCCCCATTGCCCTGTAAACTTCTGTCTGAATCTTGACCTGATCCCTTCACTCTGGAGGAAAGGCCAGCCCAAGAAAAAAGATCACCCCAGTCTACATAAAGGAAGCAAAAGGGATGCTGACGAGGACAAGCCAGCAGCTCCCCAGGGCCCAGGACTTCTTGCCATAAGGGCTGACGCTTGGCTTCTCGGGCTGTGTGAATCCAGGCAGGCTGCCTGGTGCTCTTGGTTCCAGAGAGTGGTGAGAGTGCCTGCGAGCCCACCCCTCCCCCCGCTGGGCTCCTGCCCCTGTTCCTCCTCCCCCATTCTTTACCTCTCTGACTTAATGGAAAAGACACACTTTCCTAGCGCACCGTGGGAATCTATTTCCTGGACTACATCTCTTCAAAACTCCTTTAAACTTCATCCAGCCTCTGCCCTTTCCTGGGTGAGGAGGCGGGGCCGAGGGACCCCTGACGGCCCAGTGCGCGTCTAGGGCAATCATCAGTCTCCGATGACAGGAGAATGGTGAGAAGTGGTTCTCTCCAGCTACGCACCTTACACATTAGGCTTTTTATCATATCAATAGAAAAATGTTTGTAGGCAATAGAAACATCAAAGGCACAGAATTATTCAATAACTTAAAAATCAGCTGTTACCTTTTCTTCGAGGTGACTAAAGGGACAGTGCAGTGAACATTCCTGATGCCTCCCATTTGGAGTCGAAGGAACTTCAATAACTTACAACGTCAATGAGACTGTGTTAGGCACGTTGTCCTTCAGCCTAAGTGCAGTTAACTTCGGATGGCCTCTTTGTGTTTGGTCCTGTTTCCAGCTTTGCCTGCCGTGGTTACCCCCCATAATTAACATCCAATTCATCAGGTTGAAATACAAGAGAGTGCTTCTGCCTGGGAGCGCTAGCCAAGAGTCAGACAGGCCATTACACATTGAGGAAGGAGGGACCGAGTCTAACACGGACCATTTTAGTGAGAAACTAAGGAAGGCAAAGCAGCCCAGGGGTGAGGAGTGGCAGCAGCTTCCACGAGAGAGGCTCCTGGCTGAATCACCGCTCATCACTGATGTGCTGTGTGACCCCGGGAACGATACTGGCTTCTCTGGCCGATGCCCCTCTTCTGTAAAATAAGGACAAGAACAGCACCTCCTTTTGGGCTCTTCTGAAGATGGCTCGTCCCCACCAGTAACATGCGTAGGTGCCTGGTATCCTGAAGTGGCTGGCCGAATGTTCACGAACACAGCCTTTACTGTGACCCCCCTTCAGCTCTCTGTTACCAGAGTACGCCATGACACTCAACCTGAAGTCTCAGATATCATGAGGTGTGCCCAGTGATTGAGACATTTGAGCTCTGGCTTCTTCCTCCATCATCGCCGCTCTAGCGGACTCCATCCCAGAAGGAAGTGTGTGCAAACATGATGGGCACCGTCTTGGAAAATATTGCGGGAAGGCAACAAGTCTCAACATATGCAAGGCATTATTATTATCACTATTATTTTAAAATTTTTAATAAAAAGATCCTTGAGCATAATGGTTTTTGAGGCAGTATGAGCAATGGTGATGATTTTCTTGAGAAACCACTGATGTTAACTATCTATGGACCGGTTACCATTAGGAGCATCATTCTCCATTGAGCGTGGAAGCTGATTGTCTCCATATCATTTTGGCTTCACTGGCTCCAAGTGTTTTGGAGAGAAATACCGTGTCCCTGGAAGTCTCTGATACACTGAGCTAAAGGGAGAAAGAAAAATGGTACCCTGTGATATTCTCTTTAATAAGCCAGTGCGTTTAGAAGACCATACCAGATTAACTAATTTAAAAGACAAATATTGGATTCGGATGCAAGGCTATTTTAAGGCCTTTTTATTCATGCATATTAAAACACAAATGAGCAGTGATTATCTCAAATAGGCTGCTCGGAATATTGTCTTTCCTGGTAGCTGGTTACAGGGTGCGTATGGGTTTTATGGGCTTTGAAAATACCCTCGTGGACTAACCTGTAAATTAGGGAAATCTGTGCTCATCCATAGCAAGTGCAGAATCAAAGTGGTTCTTCTGCAGACCCCGCCTTCCTCAGGTAACTTACCAAATACTCCCGGATGAACGATGGTTTTGGCCCTATTACCAGCAGGCATGTCGAGGGGACAGACCTTAGGCTTCAGATTCTAACAACTCTGAATTTCAAATTTGACCCTGCCACTTACTAGGGGGTTAAATTGGTCATTTTTCCGATGTGAAAAATGCATATAATAATATTTCTTTTGGCTGTAGTCACTGCAGCTTCCGTGTTAGAGGGGGCTTCAAACAGTCCTGGCCTTTTGTGGAACGTCTTGGTGGAAGTTTCTAGAGCTTCCTTATGGGATAAAGCTCAGTAGTTATAGTATCCTTAAGCTTCCTCTAAAATGCATTTTATCAAATCATGCGATTACACATTCTTCATTAATGGACTTTTTGGCTCAAGAGTTCATTAAAGAAATATTTAATGCTCACTGTGTTAAGGCATGCTAGGGATACAACCCCGACCTTCCTCCTGAAGCTTCCATTCCAGTGTCTGTGAGGGAGTGGGAGCCTGTCGCCAATGGGGAAACAAACAAATGTTCAGCATATCAAGAGAGCGCAAATTCTGTGAAGAACAGTTAAAGAGGCTAAGTGAAGCCTTCTTAATTCTCTCTTCTCCCTTTGCCAGCACCTATCTGGGACAGTCCTCTTCCTGTCCTCTCACCGAGAGGAAAAAGGTGCTTTAATTGAGGGAACTGTTGATATTTTTTGGTGGAAAAAAGTATTCATGTTGTGTAGGTTCAGGGTAACCACATTTGATGTTTACCTCTGGGGGATTTATCAGGGCAAATGTTGGGGACTGCTAAGCAAGTCTGGGGGCCAAAGTCTTTCTTTTGCCTTTAAAATTGTTGCAGGACATGATAGCGGGGCTGGTGTGGTCTCCCCACATGGTTTACTTCTAACGATCGATTTGTTTTCATTAATCAAAGCTATCTGGGGAATAATCTTAGAAGTCTTATTTACATTTTTCTCCCCCAGATTTCCCTCTTCCAAATTTGGTATGGTTTATAATCTGGGAAAATTTCAGTTTTGACCAGATGTGGTTTAAAAGACGCGAGAAGTGATGCGTTTGACACTCTGGCTCAGGCTGGCCTCTCCCGCTTGGGGTCGCGCTGTGGGCCCGCTCATCACCGTCCTCAGAGCCACAGTGCCCTGAGGGGTCTGAAGGGTGCCCGTGTGGGGCAGGGGCCGAGCGCCTACTCTTCCCTTGTCTTGCTTGTGAAGACACTCTTGTAGGCGTGACTTAGAGAAACCGCAGGGATCAGCATGATTTACACTAGGAAAGGAAATGCTACTGAGGAAGCCCAAGCACGCCCCCTTGTAGTGCCCTCTGCTGAAAGCACTTAGCCACTAGACTCTCTTAAAAAGCCCCAGCTGCTCATGAAGAGGGTCATAAGATGCAAGTCCGTTAAATGGCCTCTTGGATTTTTACACGAGCTGACTTCCTTCAGACTGGACAGCTTCTGCTGGTATGAAAAAAATGATGCTTTTATAGATAGACTGACTATATGGCACTTGTGTAGAAAATACATTTAGGGGTGCCTGGCTGGCTGGCAGTCGGTAGAGCACGTGACTCTTGGTCTTGGGGCTGTGAGTTCGAGCCCCACGTTGGCTGTGGAGATTATTTTAAAACAGAAATCTTAAAAAAAAATAAAGAAACTACAATGAAAACTAGATTGGCAGCTCTGGCATTTTGGTGTGAAAACCAGGAATGTTTTGTGAACGCCCACATCGTTTCATTTTTAAGTATCAATGGGACTGTATTGAGTTCCAAGCGAGCACTGTCCAGAGTGAAGCCAGCATTTTCTCATTTGGTCAACCTTATTTCCCTCTCTAAGGTATTGTTGTGCCCAGAAGAAAGGAATATGATTTTTTTTTCATCCTCAATTCCTTCTCTATTTTAAATGAGGGGAGTGGGGGTGGGGAAGGAGAAGCAGACTCCCTGCAGAGCGGGGAACCTGACTTGGGACAGGATCCCAGGACTCTGGGATCGTGACCCAAGCCGAAGGCAGACGCCCAACCAACTGGGCCACCCAGGCATCCCAAGAAGTAATTATTATATTTTAATGATCAAATAACATGTCCCGTTTCTTCTACACATTAGCTGAAGAGCAGAGAGAAATTCAGAGACACCAACTAAGAAAATTACATTCAGAGTTTATTTCCTAGTTCTTGTAAGTAGAGTTTGGGTAAGAAGTACAAATCACTAGTCAGTCAAATAGATTGATTTATTACTTATCTATTACTGCCCATTTTTAAGTGTAAAAAATACTAATTTGCTTTGTCAACTTTACAAATTTACGACTTTCCTGGCTTGGACCGGCCCCGCTGGTTCTGTCCTCACCGTCCTGAGGACACGTTCTGTTTAGCGTAGCTCGTCCTGAGGCAGTAACGTCAGTCGGCTGGTCATTCAGCCATGTTAACACTCTCACTGTGGGCTCAGTCTTGGTCCCTCACATTCCAGGCTTTGCTATAGGCCCAGACACTTAGCGAGGCAACAAATACATATTTAATGATGGAACACACAGATTCTAATTCTAGGCATGGTCCTTACTGCAAATGAAAGCCTGAGTTTTCTTGCTTTGGGAGAGCACGATGTTAGGGGTGATAGACTCTCCCATCAGAGCCGGCTTCTCTGACCCCGAACATTCCCAGTTTCGGCTCATTTATTTGCTCTCCTGTGAGAAGGCTTCCCCTGTAGCTCTTGGATTTGCTCTTTTGTGCTGTTGTTAACAGAGACCCCTGTCCTTGACCATGCCTACCTACTGATGCCTGGCGACGGTCATTGAATCCCTGACTCTGGGTGATTAATCATCTAGTAGGGACTCTGGTGTATTTCAGGTGGCACCAGAGATGTCACAGCCCCACGGTGGAGAAGGAACACAGGTATTTGTTTCACCTAAAATACTGGCGGCTGCAAAGGGAGTAAAGATTTGAAGCACTTTGATATAACCTACAGCTAATTTGGTTTTGAGGTAGGTCCATGCACACATAAGAACAAATAACTTCTTTTTGTACAGTTCCTAGTTTTGAACCAGGATGAGTATTTTCTTATATACAGCCATTTCACCAGAATTTCTTAAGTAAAAAATGCCCAAGGGTGCATCTGTTAGTTCTTAGAACCTTTTTAACCAGATACTTTGGAAAGGATAACTTTTTGTATTCTCCTCGATGCCCTTAATATGAGCTGATCTCTAGGACAAAACCTTGGAAATATGTCTTTGCATAATGTCTAAAGTTAACCTGTGATACCTATTATTTAATGGCTGCAAACAGGAACATATCCTATAACCTGCGTTTTCTCATCTAAAAAGATGGCAATAATGATCTCACACAAGATGAACAGTTAGATCAAGGAAAATTTGCAAACTCTGAAGTTCTATGCAAATATGAGGTTAGCGGGGGCATGGGAGAAGCAGGAATTTGGTGGAAACTGACTTCTTGAAGATCTAATAATCAGTCAGGCACGGGAGTCTGGGAGCCGAGTCGATCAGAAGGCCTCTCGGGGAATCACCTTGGCTCATTAGGCCGGGTGAGCCGCTGAGTTGGGGAACCACTGGCTTGGTCTATTTCCGTCTCCTGCATGATTCTGTTCTCATCAAGTGTCCAGTCTTTGGAACCTCACTTGAAAGCAGAAAGATTATATTTAGAAGGAGTGGATTTTACTACTTTCATTTCCTATTTGGTCAGTTTTAGAATGAATATTGTATTGTTTTAAGTTCAATTTCTTTAAGTTCTCTGTCTCGAGTTTGAGAATTAAAAGATGAACTTATATGTATGCTTTTGTCTTTTCCTCTGCCCCTCTAAGAATGCACCTTGAGATCAGGGTATGGAGCTTAAATTTCTTTCGTTTATTATTATTACCATAAGACCTGACTAATTATGAAAAGGAAAGGGCTCTGTGGATAGTTGCTCACTTAATTTGTTTCTATTAAAAGGGGATGATTAAGCGCAGTCTTCATGGGGAACATTTGGACATACAGATCCAGATGAGAGCATGGCCTACTCACTTTTCAAAAATGTATTTTTTAAAAAAATTTAACTATAAATAGGCACAATGTTTAGCGCATGCGAGGAATAGATAGTACTCGTTAAAGGTATAATAACCCTACATCTGTCGCTTTGAGCCCCGGACACACTCAGAGAGAAAATCAGAGGGTTACTGTGTTGGCTCACAGCTAGAAAATGTGCTTTCAAACATTTTCATTTCTGTAAAGGTGCCTTCTGAGCCGCTCCTGGCGAGTGTGTCCCGTCACCAGGTGCTGGTGTCCTGCCGACGTCGTGTCAAAGCTGCCATCGGGTCGGCACATTGTATACCTGCTTTCTATGAGTCATGGATAGCCTAGCATGGGGAACGTCCTCTCAAAGACTCGGGTGCACATTCCCAAGAGGAAAAAACACAACAATAGCGACTTAACTTTGCCTATTTGTGGTAGGGGAGGAACATAACTTTAATCCCATTATCAAGAGCTGTTGGGTCCTAATGAGAGTTTTCTCTCCTTGTTCCCTTGTCCCCATGGCTTTTAGTTAGTCCTGTTTTATAACTAGAAAGACTGTACTGACATTCTCCCCTTTATTTCTCTAGAAATAAAGAAGTGAATAATTAATTATTAATGATACCGGGGCGTCGTTCTTCAGGAGTCACAGCGATCAAACTAGGCATGTGTGGGGGAGCTAGAGAGGAAGCCATTAAAAAAAAAAGATGTGTAAGATTCTATGAATAAAATAATTTTTTTAAAAGATTTTATTTATTTATTTATTTGAGAGAGAGAGAGAGAGAGAATGAGAGAGAGGAAGAGGTCAGATGGAGAAGCAGACTCCCCACTGAGGAGGGAGCCCGATGCGGGATTCGATCCAGGGACTCCAGGATCATGACCTGAGCCGAAGGCAGTCGCTTAACAACTGAGCCACCCAGGCGCCCAAAATAATTTTTAATAAATATTAATTTAATAAATTTTAATTTGTTAATTATTAAAATGTAACAAACTTTAATAAATTTGATTTAATTAAATAAATACTTTTATATATTTATATAAAAATAACTCAATAGACATTCACAGTGGTCACGACAGTATGCTTTTTAATGTTTGTTTATATATATTTATTAGTTGATAGCCTTTTCTTTTTAAAATTTATTTATTTATTTATTTGACAGAGGGAGAGGCAGGCTCCCCACTGAGCAGGGAGCCCGAGGCGGGGCTCCATCCCAGCACCCCGGGATCATGACCTGAGACAAAGGCAGACGCTTAACTGGCTGAGCCACCCAGGTGCCCCTATAGACTTTTATTTTTTAGGTTCACAGAAAAATTGTGCACCAAGTTCAGAGTTTCCATATGCCCCTTGGGCTCCCCTCCCCCCCACCGTGCGCCATCAGCATTCCACACTAGAGGGATACGTTCGGTATAACCGATGAACCGCCTTTGATGTATCATTAACACCAAAAGTCCATAGTGTACATACATTAGGGCTCACTGTTGATATTGTACATTCTCTAGGTTTTGACAAATGTAAAATGATGTATATGTATACATATATATGTATATATGTATATGTATACATATATACATGTATATGATGTATATAATGATGTATAATGATGTGTCTCGTGATTGTAGCATCATACAGAATTATTTCCCTGCCCTACACAATCCTATTTGTTCTTCCCTACACCCTTACCCATGGCAAGCACTAATCTTCTTATCATCTCCATAGTTTTGTTGTTTCCACAGTGTCATCTACTGTACTTAGAATCATACAGTGTGCAGCCTTTGAAGATTGGAAACTTGCACTTAGTAACATGCATTTAGGTTTCCTTTGAGGCTCTTTGGCTTGACAGCTCATTTTCTTTTTGCGCTGAAATGAGATTCCATTGTCTGGATGGACCACAGTTTATTTACCCATTCACCTGCTGGAGGACATCTTCGTTACCCCCATGTTTTGGATATGATGAATGACAGTTTGCCTTTAGAGGACATCTCTCTTTATATGCTGTTCTCTATTCTAAATAAAGATTTCTATAAAAATGAAAACCAAGTGGAATTAGGTTGTTGCAGACACCAAGGAGATGGTGAGAAGAGCTTGAATGTTGGCGAGGTCAATGGGCATTGGATGATCTGGTGTCCAGTTCCCATGTGTTAACTTCCCCTCTTGCAGTGAGTGTAAAGCCCAGCTTTCCCATTCAGGTAGTTAATGAGGTCTCATTCAGGATTGCCCAAGAGTCCAGCAGAGTAATGATTAGACAAACATTCTCTGATGTTATACAGATGTGCCTTTGAATCTCTGTGTCAGCATTTACCATTTGTGTGAAGTTAAGCATGTTTCTTAATCATCCTGAGCCTCAATTTTCTCTTCTAGAAAAGGAATCCATAATGCCTTACTGGTAATGTGCACACAGAACCTTGCATAGAAAACGTGGTCAGCAGGCAATTACTTTTCTCCATCGGACTTGCTACTTTCCAATTTATTATGACATTTACTGATTATCTTGTTTATTCTTCTTCCCTTAAAAAATATGAGCTCTGTGGGAGCAGATATATTTATCTGACTTATTACTGATAGGTCTTCAGTGTCTCGAAAAGTGTCTGACGCCCTTGATAAAAAGCTGTTGAATGAATGGATGAACTTTCCAAATGAACTGATGGACTTCCTAGAAGCCGTGTGTGCTGTCTGTATTCCGGGTACACTGGCCACAGATTTGCCAGTGAAAAGCATGAATATTAGCAAGTCGTGTTTTTCCATGAGTTGAGGACCACTACTAGCAAATCAATTAATTTTACTGGGATTCCTTCTCTCAATAAATGCATGGAATTAGGATCTCTACTCATGATTGCAGAACTAGCGAATCAGGGCACAGTGCCCTTCTCTGATGGGTGAAATGGCAATGGGAATAAATTTTTTTTCTTCTCCTTTTTTATTAATTTTGTGTTTATCTTTTTAGTATTTTAACATTATTTTAGTAGTGGCGATTTAAAGGTGATCAGATTAAAATAAAACATTACAGTCGATGGTAGAAATCTGAAGCTGGGGTGCCTGGGTGGCTCAGTCATTAAGCGTCCGACTCTTGGCTTCAGGTCAAGTCGTGATCTCAGGATCATGAGCTGAAGCCCTGCATTGGGCTCCACGCTCAGCGAGGAATCTGCTTGAGATTCTCTCTATCCAGCCCCCTTTGCCTCTCCCCCTCCCTCCTTCCTTCTGCCCTCTAAAAAAAAAAAAAAAGGAAAAGAAATCTGAACCTGACTTTAATCAGAGAACTTGACAATGCTTATCGTCTGTTCACAAACTTTAACTTTTTTTTTTTACAATTACCTGCGTCTGCATCTGTGCGCGACTTTGAATTATATGTACAATCTAGGCAAATAAATATAAAAGAACCTCAAAGGCCCTGTTGGAGGTGAAATGGCTGCCGTGTTCGGAGCGCTGTGATGGGCTTCTCAGTGGGGGAAACTGAGGCAAAGGGGTGCGTGACGCAAGCTGACCGGGAGAATGTCACCAGCCAAGTGCTGGTCCCGTGGAGCAGACTCTTAAGGAGGACAGCCTGTCACTAGTTTGGGACGGAAGACTCCCAAGTTTCTCCCCTGTTGGTCTGCCCCTGGGTTCTGACGCCTCTGCGTCCGAGCCGCTCCAGGGGACTGCGAAGGAAGGGTTGGAACCTCTTTGGTGCTCTCTGTGTTTTTCTGGAAGGGCACAGGGGGAAAGGCAGGCAGAAAGGGCAGCGGAAGCTTCGGGGATGGACTGACTGCCGCTTCTCACCAGTTCTGAGAGAGAAGCTAGGAAAACGTCCAAGTGGAGGCTTGGGTGACACGGGAGGTGACTGTCCCCTGGGTGGCCCCTGCGGACCTGTGCAGTGTGTGCACGTTCTCTCCACGGAGCAGAGGGCCCTGGGGGACAGTGGTGGGATCGGGTGTCAGCATCAGGTCCCCGCGGGCGGGTTATTTTGGGCTCTAGGCCAGCCCGCGTGAGCACGGGCTGAACGACGAGTTATTTAGGCATTAGACGTCTGTTTGACTGCCTGCTTTTGAGATAAGCTACTGAGAGCCAAGGCCCAATTTTACTGTAAAATTATTTTAGTGGCGTATTCCCCCCCAATTCAGAAATTAATGATGGATCCCTTGAAAGAAGAAAATGATCTCTTTTCCTATCTAACTCTGCCGAATAGTGTCCGAAAGCTGCATTGTTCAGGATGGTCTTGTGACAGGCAAATCCCGTGTCAGTTTAAATAAGACGTGTTCAGCTCGTCTTGTTTCTCTTCTCTGCTGGGGGGACCTTTAAGAAATTCAAACTGGGCGTTTCTTAATGTCCTCAGAGTGCAAACGCCGCTCTTTTTTCAGCAAATGAGCAGAAGAAAGTTGCCAATCCTATTTGTTAAGGGCATTTATTTTGAAGAAATGTACGCAGACATTTTACACATGTTGGATTATTCTGCGGACCCATTGTCACCAAGGCGTTTAGTGTATTTGGAGAGCCAATGAGAATCGTTCCCTTCTTTAATTATAACTCCCTCGTCTATTTCAAAGAGACTGTGCTGAATGGCTCACTTGTGTAGCTTGTCCATGATCATGGAGCAAGAAGAGTGCCAATGACCACGGGAGGGTAAGGGGTGCCGACTGAAGGTCAACATGACCTAGCTAAAAATTGGATGTCTGGAGTGGTGCTCGAAGGCACTGGATTTAAAGCAAGTAATCACTCGGGTAGCCTATTCGATAGAGATTTGTGCTTTGCATCGTTGAACGGGTGATAATGTTAGAAATAACGTCTCCATCAGTCCGAGGGGTTGGGATAGCTCTTCCCGTCGGGAGCTGCTCTTGTCCTCCTCCAGGCTTTCCTTCAAGGGCCCTTTCTTTTCTTAAATGTTAAATACCTACTTCACTTTTCTGTTCTGTTCGAATTATTTTCAACATGTTATCTGAAGGGTGGTTTTCCTCAAAATTTCTGATACTCCAATTGGAGATGATGGGTCAGACATATTTGCAGCGTAATCCGTGGTATCTAGCACGTTCCATCCAGTGGTGGCAAAATGCATTCACCACAGTGCCTGAAGAGCCCCCTGGCTTTCTTCCCCATGGCGGCTTCTCCACTACCTTCTGTCTCACATGACACAGGGCCTGTCTCCTAGGAAGGCCTGTGCGGGCATATGTTTTGTGAAAGGCTGGGGTTGTGTTCCTTTTTGCAGTTTTAATTACAATTAAAGGAACTCTTATATTCTGGGCTGGGCCTAGACTCTGCCGTTGGGTAAGATCTATGGACGAGTTTTATGAAAAAAATTAACATTTTGGGTTTTTTTCCCCAGCCGTATTGCTTTGAACTAAAGGAAAACTGTTTTGTGCAGGTCTCAGCCTTTCGATGGTAATGCTGCAATGCTATCTGCTAGAAATGCCTGGGGGCACCCACCTGGGCTTCCTACAGACGTCTCCCCTTTCCAAACCAAGACTGAACTGGCCCTTGTGGCTCCGATCGTGATTGCAGGTTGCCCTTCAGCAACAACCACCAGGAAACTTTGAAAAAAATAGAGGTTGCTTTCTTACAAGGGGAAATTACACAGCACCCCTGGGGCCACATGGCAAGGTCATGGGTAGACAAAGAGGTGTGGGCCTGGGGGTCCTGCTTTTACTGGGGTCGAGGGTGGAGGTCTAGGGTCATAGGGGCTCCCTTTTTATTGGTGGATTTGAAATTTAAGAGCAGGAATTTAAAACGTGGGAAGAGAAATGAGGAGTGGCCCAAATTGTGATGGAAATCAAACCCAGATCTCTGAAATGAAGGACCCTGGGGGGTGGGGGCGGGGGGGGGGGGGGGCGGCGTGGGAGGTGGCCTGGCTCTTGATCCACTTGTGTGGCTGGTAGTGTCTTTATTCGGGATAGTTCTGTTTGAGGTGGATGCCGGGGCACTCAGATCTCCCTGTCAGGGCTTACGCTGCGAACCCATTGTTGTTCGCTTAATTTTGCAGGCAAATCTAGTGTTTTCTAGCTGGGCCGAAGCTGCTGATGGACAGAGAGTCTTTGGATGTCATGTCTGTATGTGTCACCTGCCTGCCTGGGCCTCAGGAAAGCCTGTAGGAAGATGGTGTGTGAGCCCCGCCCGAGATTTCAGGTTGTTCCAAGTGGGCTGATGATCACAATAATGTTAAGTGGTTTCTCACTGGAGCTAAATGAAAAATAAATAGCAACCAGAAACACCAACCAGTGAGCATTTCTAAAGATGCTTTTAGAAACACAAGTCTGTATTGAGTTAAAATGCAAAAGAACACAAGGGGATAGTTCATACTAAAATTTGTCTAATCCCGAAGGAATGTCACAGATTTCTAACATTATCTTTTGCACAGTTTTTTATACAGATGGCGGATTTTGAATAGACCTATATATCTTTCTGTTTGCAGAAAAGACCCCGAAACGGGCAAATTTTACTCCAGAACATAACAAGTAAATATTGTACATAAATACTTGTGATGGGGAGACAATAAGCTCCACGGTCGAGGGCACAGACCAGGGCACTTTAAGAACTGACCTAACTTGAGGATCTCAAACGCAGATGTGTGTGCAGCCGTCTGTTGGACGTGGATGATGGCATTCGACAGACGCAGGGTTGAGATTACTCACGGATTTTCCTGACCTAAGGGCGGTAATGAATAACGTTGCAGACAAAGAGCAGAATGTAGTCATAGTACAGTACGCTAGGCCAAAATGGTCTTTCACAACAAAGTCACCCGAGAAAGGCAGTATATTTTGCATCTGAGTCATTGTATAAGTGCCATTTATACATCATGCAAGATATAAAATTATCGCCATCTGCGAGTGTGGTTGTTCCAGTTTCGTCTCCGTCCATGTGCAGGAGGAGACGCCCATCACGACAGGATTAGCCTGCCCAAGGGCGCGCAGGACAGCAGGCGACAGGAGCCACAGTGGGGATGAAACCCCAGGTGAGCGTTTGGTGGAGCATTCCCGCATTACTGAAGCACAAGGGAACTCCAGAGGGCGTGAGAGAAATGGGGGAGGTAGCCCGTTTCCTCCCACTGATGGTGGGGAAAAGACAAGGAGGCTGACTTTCCCAGTGACGTCCCAGTGATGTCTGTCCCAGGGATGGACTGGATGTTTTATGCAGTGCAGTTGGATGAGAAAGAAGATAAAATACGAAAATACAAAATCGATCCAGGTTTTTGGCCCCTAAACACAAGTTAATCAGTTCCAAGTATCAGAAGAAATAAGAATTTAGTTAGGTTGTTAGGTTACACAGTCAATATGCAAGAGCCAACAGTTTTCTGTTTACCAGCAAAAACTGGTTAATATATACAATGTATTACGGTTCTATTCATGGTGGCAGCAAAAATACAAAATATCTAAGGTTTAGTGTAGGAGCCATGTAGCTCTTTGGTGCCTCCTTATCTTGATGTCGAGGTTCTTGGTCATTAGATTGTCCTGAGAGGCTGTAGTCTCTCTCTCTCTCTTTTTTTTTTTTGAAGACTTTTTCTTAAGATTTTATTTATGTATTTGGCGGAGAGATAGAGAGCACGAGTAGGCAGAGCAGCAGGCAGAGGGAGAGGGAGAAGCAGACTTCCTGACAAGCAGGGAGCCCAATGTGGGACTCGATCCCCAGACCCTGTGATCATGACCTGAGCTGAAGGCAGACACTTAACTGACTGAGCCACCCAGGCGCCCCAGAGTTGTACTGTAGTCTCTTATCTGTGGCTGTACTTTGGCTCTTTCATGGTTGGAGTTCAGTGACCAGGGAGGATAGGGTGGGCACACGGCGGGTTCTCTTCTGTGCCTCCTGAGTGTCAGCAGTCATTCAGGGTAGCCCCTGCTCCTTCTGACCCAGGGCTCACACCGGTGGTTCCCTCTGGGGAGCAGGTGCTTCAGCTACTTGACCCAGGATGGCGTTAGCAGGTGCCATTGCTTAGCGGGTCCCCAGGTAATCCCCATGGATTTTGCTTTTCTTTCTCGTTGCATCTGTTGCTTCTGAACTTGGAGCAGCTCTGAAGGCACCACGGTGTTTCCCAGTGACCTTTTTCGTTTTATATTTGAAGCTGTGGTTTCTTTCCTCTGTGTAGATGAGCTGATTTCCTTCCTGTCTTTCAGAGGAGTCCTCAGGATTTCTGGTCCACATGGAAGTTTCTCCATGTCTTCCAGCACTTCCCTGGGCACTTTTTATTTTATTTCTTAAAAGATTTTATTTATTTATTTGAGAGAGAGAGCTAGTGCGCATGCCGAGCAGAGGGAGAAGCAGGGTCCCTGCCCAGTAGGGAGCCCTAGCAGGGCTGATCCCAGGACTCTGGCGTCATGACCGGAGCCCCCAAGGCAGATGCTTCACCAATTGAGCCATCCAGGCGCCCCATCACTTTCTTTTAAATGCAACCATCCTTTGTCATTTCCGGGGTCCAAGGATGGGAAGAGGAGCCAGGTTCATGTGCCCAGACGGCATCTTGGCCCCACCTTGGATCAGGACCCTGGAGTATGCAAGGGTTCACACAGCTTCCTCAGGCTAGAATTGCCAGATAAAATGCACAGGGCCCATTTGAATTTGAACTTCCGATAAGCAGTGCGTCCTTGTGTCAGTATAAATCTGCCCCTGTACTTACCCCATTGCCCCAAAGTATCCACTGTTTATCTGAAATTTACATTTAACCTTAAAAGCTCTGTGCTGTTTATCTGCAATTCAAATTGCAGAAAATCTCAAATTCTAGAGCCTGGGAAGTCCGAGATTAAGGTGCTGGCAGGTTTGGTGTCTGGGAAAAGCCGAGCCATGGAGCCAGACAGAACTGTTCTGTTCCCAGACAGCCCTTGTTACTACTCGCTTTTCCCGAAAATGACAGAGAGAGGCTGAGTGATCCCAGGAGGACCTTTTCTACATGGCCTTAATCCCACCCCTGTGGGCTCCCCTCCAAAGGCCCTTGCTCTCAACACCAGCACCCTGTGGGTCAGGCTCCAGCAAATGAATTTGATGAGGAGGGGACCCAGGCATTTAGACCAGAGCAAAAAATTATAATATTTTATATGAAATATATTTTATATATTTCATATAACTATATGAACGATCCAAAGAATACATGGCTGTGAATAGATGAACTTCTAGCAAGAAATATACCAATACATATAAAAATAAATGTGATCATTTCAAATGTGATACCGTAAAGTCTGCTGATGTATTTCTAGTACGTTGCTTGAAATGTGAAATAATTCTCCCGCAGTATTATTAAAGCGTGCTCTTTAATGACAGTTCTTTTAGTGTTTGTGTTTAGTATCATTAACTTCAAAGACAGTGGATGTTGACTGTCTCAGCCAACTGTTTGCTTACAACCTCCTGATGATACACTAAGAAGCAGTGTGTTATTAACACCGAGATCACGTAAAGAATTTTTTATATTTTCCTGACTGTGGGAGGCCAGTGAAATGATATTAAGGGCTAATTATTGTTGACATATTTGCCAAATAATTATAAAAACCATAAACATGACTTTCCTTTTCATTGAGTAGAGGAACATGGAGCACATGGTTTGCCTTAATCTTTGGGAGAAAGTTTCTTATAAAATTGCCTGCGTTTGAATGGTTTCAAGTTGCAAATCTGTTCTTTTTCCTTCTGAAAAATCTGTGAATAACCACCACTTCCCATTTTCTGTTGTTCAGTGGAACCAGTTAATTCTCTCCTTTCCTTATTATTCTCAGGTGACAGAATTTGGGTTCGGTCCTTCCAGGGACTCCCGCCTTGCAGAGTATGATTTTATGAATAACTAATCAGCTCCCTGGAGCTGTCACGTGTCGAGTCCTGTTACTTCCTATCTGTTCCTGCTAACGCTGGCAATGTGGTCTGTGTCGGCCAAAAGTCGTAATTGCCCTTGACATTATCTGTATCTTTAATAGGTTTTTTATTCTCTGATTCCTGCACAGCTGCTTTTTTCCCTCCCCCAAGTCTGTGAATATTTATTTTTAACTGCACTCAGTTTGTAACTGAAGCTTTGTAGTCACTGAGTATGATTTGCTTTTCTCTTCTGAACCTTTTGATACAGAAGAATGTAATTTTAGGGGTTGGCTAGTGCACGCCAGGGTAAGGGGACACCAGGACGTAAAGAAAAATGGCACTGCGAATTCTTGCTACAGCATTTCCGGCTACCTTTATTTGAGTGGTTGCTAATTTACTCACCTGTGTAAATTATCATACCCTTTTTGTCCTGGGGGACTTGTTTTTGATACATACGATTACTTCTGTAAGGGTACTGTATACTTTGTTTAGCACACTTTGTTTAGGCTTTTGTTATGGATGGTATTTGGCTGTGATTTCATTCATTTATTTCTCTGTCATCTGGTAAGTCACTCCTTTCAACATGCCTGGAAACCAGGGCCTGGGTTTCCAGGTAGTTTATGAGGAAAGGAGTCGGGAACTTTGCCTTCCTGAGAAGTTGAGAGAAGAGTGTGGGAGTGGGGAGGAAAAAAAGCGGGGAGCCAGGAGGGAGACCAGAACTGGGGAGATGGACAGGAGAGAGAAGGGGAGGATGGAGGGAGAGGTGGAGAGGGCCGAAGAGTCTCAGAAGGAGAAGGTGGGTGTACCATCTTTGTCAATAAAAGGCCGTTACCTGAAGTGCTTCTGACTCCAAATTCGTGGCATGATAATTTCATGCAATATTTAATACAATAGGGTCACAACAGGAAAAAGGACAAACAGTCCTTTGAAGTTGGGATTTAAGTTAATATGTGCTCTTCATGAATTTTTCAATTCCTAAGAATTTCATAAAGGCAGATGGAGAGAGAGAAAGGAAAGAGGCTCCCTTTAATTTCCTCAAATAAATGATCAGTATAGACCCCGGTGCTGAAGCCCAGTTTGAAGCCCCTCTTGTGTTGAATTAGTAGGGTATTTTTCCCAGGTGCCACAGGTGAAAACATGGCAAGACGGTCTTGACACTCCCGAGTCTGGGGTCTGTCCATGACTGTAGTGGCGTCGGGGGTTGGGGGAGGATGTGAAGCTGTGCTCAGCCGCATGGCGCTGGACCTCTGCACCCGCCTGGCCTGTGTATGTCGCTGGCCTTGGTGATCACAGCCATAGCACATTCAAGGACCAGAGAAAAATATGTTTCGGTTGACAAAGGTAATTTTGGGGGTCAGTGAAATTTCATGAGGGGCAGAGACTCTTTGGTTTGTTTATGGAACTATCAGTTTAGTTTCGGTGAAACAGAATGGTTTGGAGATGTGATTTCCATTTTGTACCTTCAACAGAGGCATCTGATTGACCCTCGTCCCCAGGGAGGCTGAAATAGATGTTGTCTATGCATTAGATCTTCACTGGGGTGTGGGGCGGTGGGGCTGTGCAGGGCTGTGCTCTTTGTTTAGATGGGAGGACAAGTCAGTGAAAAAAGTCACCTCCTCATTGGAGCCTTGTCTGGCCTTTCGGTGAGCCCCTGGTCTCTGTGGACATCTGGCCTTCTGGAAACTTGGCTTGCGGGGACCTCTGTTATGATTAAATCTGGCCTCTAAACAAATGAGTGGAACCAAAAGAAAGGTCAGGGAGAAAGAAAGGGAATAGGAAGTGAAATATACACTAGAAATGGAAAGGATCCGGTTGTAACTGACTAAAAAAAAGAAAAAAGAAAAAAAAATCTCTAAATCTCTAACAGTTTAAGCAGAAATCTGTGAGCAAAGTGTACACAGGAATCATCTTGCATGTACTATACCAGATGTATATCTCATATGGCGTTTTTCAGTCTCTTAGTGGTTAGGATTGTTCATCTTTACGCCATAATGAACCACGCCTGCACCCAGGTCAGTGGATCTAAATTTTACCCCGTGTGATTCCTCCTGTCTTGCCCTGGATTGAGGATGAAAGGTTAGGAAGGAGCAGAGGGCTGACACATCCAATTGACAGACTTGTCTTGCGTCTCTCTCTTACAGGATGGGTTCCCTCCTCCGAAGGCTGGAGGACCACTTGAGCCTCACATCTTCCAGCTGAAAGCAATAGGAACAGATTTGTGATGTACAATTTTCCTGATTAATTGAAGAATACACATGGCTTATTCATACTCACAAAAACAGGGTTGCCACCAAAACCGAATCTAATTGGCTAAATAAATAACCCTAAGGTTTTATTGCTGGCAGCCTTTCCTTTATTGAATTATTAATGCTGTGTCCCCCTCCAGATCAGCAGCAGCTAATGACGGATTTGCCTCAGGCAGTTAATATTCTCCAATCGGTTGTAAATAGCCCTGATGACTTATTTTGCTAACTTATAGCTTATATCATTGGCTCAGCTTTCAAAAAGAGCTTTGGAATCGGGAACATAGTAAAAATAAGCAATTTTCAGCATCGTTTCCTTCCTCCCTCCCTCCCTCCCTCCTTTCCTTCCTTCCTTTCCTTTCCTTCCTTCCTTTCCTTCCCTTCCTTTCCTTCCTTCCTTTCCTTTCCTTCCTTTCCTTTCCTTCCTTCCTTTTCTTTCCTTCCTTTCCTTCCCTTCCTTTCCTTCCTTTCCTTCCCTGGTTGTTTTCCTGTAGTCCACACCCAGCGTTCTCAACGGGTGTGTGTGTGTGTGTGTGTGTGTGTGTGTGTGTGATTCCTTTTGTAATGTGTGGATACAGTTGTAGTTGTCACAGCTTGCTGGGAGAGCATGTGCTCGTGGTGTGCAGTGGTTAGAGGACAAGGATGCTGCCGAACTCCATCCAGTGCCCAGGATGGCTGCCGCGCGACAGAGAATTCTCAAACTCCAAATGTCTATAATGCTATGGTGGGGAGCCCTTAGTTGAAACAGATTCTAAAAGAGAAAAAAAAAAATTCTTGGAGAGCTTCCTGGTGGACATTTCATGCATTCCTTTACCTAACAAGTGTTTTGTGACACTAGCTCTCCTGAGGCGCCATCTTGACCCTGGGCGGGGGGCGCGGTGGGAATGAGGCGCATGCGCATGAGTGTTGCGTTGGCAGCGCCATCTTCCCAGGACGTCGCCGCCCCCAGGGTGACGCCCAAGCTGGAGGCACTTGAGATGAATAGATTGTAGTCGTGCTTCCCAGTGGGGTCAGAGAGCAGATATTCCTTTCGTTCTGTGTTCCTGGTGTGAAGTGAGAAATAAGGCTTGAAGAGGGATTTTATGGCTTCCCGTGGAGGCCTCGCTCCCTACTGCCCGTAATAAGCCCTTGCACCTTGCGCCGCGTGGGCGTGAAGGCGCAGAGCGCTGTGCTTGGGTGACCCCGATCGGTGCAGCATTCCTGCAGGGCCCGTGTCATTGCAGCTGATGCAGCTTGGGCTCAGGAATGGGAAGCCGCGTGTCCTGCACTCCCTGCTCCCCAGCAGCAGAGCTGTCCGCTACCCCCGCTGTGTCCCCCGCTGTGCACCGTTGGCGGAGAAGCTGTGTTGTTTTCTAGTGATGACCGGTGTTTTTATTTGGTCTTATTAGAGGTTATGGTGAAGAATAATGGAGGGTGATGGCAGCTGAAATGACAAACATGCATTAAAATAATAATAAATCCTATAGTCCAGAAGCCGCAGTAAAGGGTTAGGGATGAGTTGGGCCGATTCAACCCAAGAGGCGGAGCACAGGGTGGTTTGGGCTGTGTGCGGACTGGACACGGCGTCCGCACGGCCTCGTGCTCACGGAGCTGGTCGTCTTCCGGCATCCCGCTCAAGTCCTTAGCGGCTTGCTTGGCACGGGTGCGTCAAAAGGTCTTAATGACTTAGAAAAGAAATACACAAGGCAGCTAACAATATGGAAAGCTGTTTAGCCTCACTCATGATGAAAGTAATTTTTTTTGAAGATTTATTTATTTGTTTTAGAGAGAGAGCATGGGCGGGAGGGGCAGAGGGAGAAGGAGACAGAATCTTAAGCAGACCCCACGCTGAGCGCGGAGCCTCACCCCGGGCTCAGTCTCACCACCTCGAGATCAGGATTTGAACCAAAACCGAGAGTCAGACACTTAACAACTGTGCCACCCAGGGGCCCCCATCATTAACATAACTTGAACTGTCAAATGATTTTCACCTCTCAGATTGGCAAAGATTTTTTTAAAACTAGATATCCCCAGTGTGTGCAAGGGTTCTTGTGACTATAACAGCCATTGGGTGGCTTAGAAGTATCTAATATTAATTGACCTGCTGATTCTGCTTCTAGAAATTGATCCCGTACTTATGCCTACCTAGTTGTGCAATGGTAGCCAATGTTCTTTGCTTTCTTATTTTTAATAGTGGAAAAAAATCTGGGTTAAATAAAGTGCGGAGTAGCATATGGCCTTTAAAAATAAGGGAGCATATCTGTGTTTGCAAGTGTGTAAATATATCTACAGTATATTGGGTGAATGGAGTGAGTTATGAAACAGCATCTGTAGTCCCTTTGTGCCTGTGTTTTTGGTCAAAAATGCATGGGGAAAAAAAGTCAAAATATACATCAACCTGTCCTCATCAGCTACCTCTGTAAGAAGAATCGTACTGGGGTTTGGAAGGAAAGTTTTTTCACTTCCTATAATTCCATACTTCTAATGAGGACTACCATGTATTAGTTTAAAATGAAAAAAACTTTTAATTGAAAACACATTTACTGAGGACCTCTTAATTGCGAGGTGCTCTGCAGGGCATCGATGACATAAATATCAATGAGATCTTTTTTTCCTGCTATGGAGTAGCTTCCAGGCAAACTAACACCAAAATAAAACGATCTAGTAGTCACCAGATTAACCCCACTTTCTATGTTTGGGTTTTTAGTAACTTTGTTGCTCAGGACAGGTTAGAGGCTGAATAAAGTATTTTGATGCTGTGCAGGTGAATTATTTTTTGCATACTTCTAAAACAACTTTTGAGTGTCATGAAATAGAGATGTGGTTTATTTTATTTATTCAAAGAAATGTTATTTTAAAAGCTGCGTTTTTCATCAGAATGTATTGTGTGTGAGTGTGTCACGGTCTGAGATGTTTTCCAGGAGGAAGGGCTCACCGGGAGTCTGCTATGAGACAGACACCAGGGATGTCCTGATGTGCGAGGTGCGTGTGGCCCTTTCTTTTTTAAAACCTAGTTGGGGAAATGGAAAACAAATAAGGAAATGAAGACTTGAATTTATCATTAAACTTGAGATAAGGGCTTTGGAGCTCATGTGTGGGGGGGAAGATCTAGACGGAGCTGTCCTCAGGCCCCCCTGAGGAGGTGACGTTTCAGGTAACCATGAAGAATGAGAGAACACAAACCACACAAGAAGAAGGGAACATTCCAGTATGTGAGAGCCCCAAGCAGGGAAGGGCTGGCCATGTTTCGGAATCCAGTGGCCAGAGTGGAGCAGGATGGGAAGGCAGGCCTTTCCACCCTGAGGATGGAAACGACTCTGACGTAGAGGGTTGATCCCATGAACTTGGAGGTAGCAAAGGAGTCATTCCACAGCGCCTTGCACATGGTGGGTATTCCTTTTCTGATTACTTCATAAGTGGAGACTTTTAAACACAGACACTTTCAGATGAAATACCAGAATGTCCTAAAAAAGAAAAAAAGTTAATGTGCATCTTGGACTTGGCTAATACTCCCTTATCCGACTCCTGTTTCCTGGTGGGCAGGTCTGTCCTTGCCTTTGATTCCTGTCTGCCACAGCCGGTGACCCTGTGGGTCTGGCTCCTGCCCCTGAACTTCTTCACTGGTGGACGTTTTCGTTTAACCTTGCCCGTGGGCTCAGCCCTGCCATGCATGTCACCTTTTAACTTGACCTCAGCCTGGTGGATGGGAGTGGCCTAAATCGAGAATCTCCGACTTAGTGCAAAGTCACTTCTGCTCACAGCGCCTGATCTTCTGGGAGTCAGCCTCGAGGGGCCGGACACTTCACGGGGAGAGCGCCTCTTTCAACATTCACCGCTTTTTATTTGCACCTGCTTTATCTCTCATGATTTTTCTAGTATTTAAATGGTTTGGTGGGGGTGCCTGGGTGGCTCAGTTGGTTAAGCATCTGCCTTCGGCTCGGGTCATGATCCCGGGGTCGTGGGATCGAACCCCACATCGGGCTCCCAGCTCAGCAGGGAGACTGCCTCTCCCTCTGCCTGCTGTTCTCCCTGCTTGTGCCCCCCCCCTCTGACAAATAAATAAATGAAATCTTAAAAAAAATTAAAATAAATGCTTTGGCGTATTATTCTTTCTTGGAGGGCAGACGTCAATGGGGTATGTCTTGCATGCTGCATACTTAACAGTTGCCATGTCACGTGGAAGGGGGGTGATGAGTGTGCTTTTCACCAGTTCCTTTGGGCTCTCTGGTGTCACTGATGGGCTTGTCACTCTGTCTTTTGATCATGGATCCCTAACTCTGCTGTTCCAGCTTCCAGCATCTGGACTCCTGCCCTCTGCGTCTGACCTCCTGCTCTCAGACCATGAGAAAGTATCGCTTCTCCACTCCCTGGCTGTCGAGTCTCTGGGACCAGTGTGCAGATGTTCATGACCTCGCCCTGTGCCGACTGGCCACGCTGGGCTTTCTGTGGGCACCCCATGCCGGCCCATATGTGCCATGCACTCCAGCTGCCCCAGCCCGTCTCCCTGGCCGGCTTTGTCGGCTCTTTCCACACCCCTCCTGCCTTCCTCTATTCCCATCTTCTGTCTTCTTCTCTGTTCTCCCTTCTCCCCAGTTCATATACTGCACTGTGGGTTTGGCCAAAGTTTCAGGGTCAAATCTTGATGTCCTATCTGCTCCCTTTCTTGGACCAACTACTTGATCTTGGGCAGTCTGGTCCTCTAGAGTCTGTCTTTGGAGAGTCAGAACCCAGGATATGGCCCCCTCATGTTTTATTGTTCTCACTGGGTCTACTGGTCCGTTACTATTCCTCATCCTTACTGCTGATTTCCATATTCAGCCAACAGGTTATATTAATGAAAGCTGTGTAATTCACTGGCAAAGCTGTTACATACAAATAGATTTTTCTTTTAGGTTCTGTTTATTGTTATTTTAAATCATTTATGACTAAGTGACCAGGTAGTTCTTTCCCTGTTGACTTTTATCTACTTGTTAATTATGGGAATAGACAGAAAGAAACATAAAGAAGTGAACACTTTAAAATATGGAGCAGAGAACTGCTCAGCAGTAAGGACACAGATGAGTGATGCTGCCTAAATAACATGAGTATTATGCAGTTGTTAAAAATCTTGAGTTTCTCAGATTTCACCGTGTGCATGGACATGTGTCTTATCCAGGAAAAATCAGTTGTATAGAAATTTGTGTATTATATGTTATATATATAATATATATATATAGGCCAGAGGGAAATGCATGGAAGTGATAATGGTAATCATCTCTTGGTGATCAGAATATGAATGATTTTTTTTGTATTTTTGTACATTTTATGCAATGATTACCCAGCGAAGGTAAAAAGACCTGTGAAAACATTAAGCACATTCATGTAAGTAACCAAAAAGTCTTGTGCATTATACTGTGTACTGTTATTTTTGTTCATTTGTTTGCTTGTTTTGCTGCTTTCTCCCATCCCACCTCCAAGCCTCTCCTCCTCCCTGCGGATCTGCTGTTTTAGTCAATTTCTTTGGCTGTTGCCGCAGACTGTGCTAGGCATGATTTCTTTGCCTATCCAGCAATACAGGGGAAAATGCAGTACAGCTGCAATAGAACTCACCTTCTTCCTTGAACGCAGGGCAGGAACTTTTCATTTCATACCTTCTTTGCACAGCACAGAATTGATTCCAAAGTCACATAATGCTATCAGGGGGTGCCGTAAAAGAACAAAAATCAAAACAAAAACCTCTTCTGGAGCACTATAGGTTACCTTTTCTAGCCTCAAAAGTGTCAAGAGGCAGATAGAAGAAAAACAAAAAGCAAAAAACAGAACCAAACACTGTCAAGCTTTTAGAGAGAAAGCGGGAGGAAAATTTCCCAAGGGACAGATGCCTTTAGAAAGCCTATGATGGGCTGTATGTACTTGGCGAGACAAAGGCAAGGAGTTGAAAGCTTTTTTATTTTTTGATTAAACATGGACAGCTCTGTTTTTAATTAATTTCATTATGGGTCTTATGCGGTCAAGAGCTTCCCATCATTTTACTAAGAGTAGCACGTTGTTACTTTTTTCCTACTTCTCTGCCTTCTTCCTTCAAGCAAAATTGGATGTAAAAATATATCACAGAGCGTTTAATTTTGAGTGACTGAGTTTGCTAGTAACTATATCCTTCAGGTCAGTATTTAATGACTCTTTGCCAAGGCAATAGATCCAGACTAACTGAGAAAATGGTTCATAGCAACAGTTACCCAATGTTATACACGTGACTAATAAAATGGTGTTATGGTACGTGTTTTGGATATTTACAAAAACCTCTTGCTTATTATTCTCATTGACCCAAAGATCTGTTACTTTGTCAGCCATCTTTTGGAATTTCACAAACTAATGGTAGTTCTCAAGAGTTCTTATTCTTACTTGGGGACTGAAGCATTGCCAGTCTTTCTGGTGGTTACGGACTTGGGGGGGGCACACTGTTCTCCCCCTCTGTCCCTCATTCACTCAGTGACACAGAGACCTAGGAGGTAGCCGTCCCCCGTGGAGCAGGGGGAAATCTGTCCTATCTCCGTGCAGCTTTCCCCGCGGCCAGCTCTCCCCCCAGGCACCCAGTGGGGCAGTGCCTTGGGGGACCACACATGCGGTCCAGCAGGAATCAAAAAATTAGCCTAGTGACTTTCAGACCCCATCACCGGTCCATCTTCAAGCACCCACATCATCACCCTTCCTTTAGATTTAGGGGTATGGTCTGTGGATTTGATGGAATTGAGTAAAACTAGGTAGAGTGACCCCAAATTGACGTAATAGAAATGTATTCACATGCATAAAAATTCTTGGGTCGAACATACTTCCAAATGCCCCCAGAAGTCATTTCTATCCACCACTGAGCGATCTCTCTTGTCATCTTCTTCGTACTTTTTTGTATTTCCCCAAATGTGTTACAGTAAATACATATTCTGAAAAATATTGTAATTTATTTAAAGGAAGATTTAAGGAACCCTAAGGAACGTATGGTACCCGTAGCTGAACTTTCTAGGTTGCCATGGAAATCGGTAGAATGTGAGGTAGGAGGCCTGGAGAAGCTGCCCCAACTCTGGATGAGTTTCTTCCAAATCATAGTCTTGGTTCCGAGAGTGGAAGGGTCAGCCAGCATCTCAAGCCAGACGATTCTAATTTGGCAGAATTACTGTCATTTACTGTTATTAAGGTGACAGCAGCAAACAATGTCTACTCCTTTGTTTTAAATAAAATCTAATCACAAGTTTCATCCTGAGTAATGAAAGACTCCTTAGTGGACCCTCCCTACGGTTTTGGTAACAGCGTGAGTCAGTGGGGCGAGGGGCAGCCTCCCGCTCCCAATCTGGTCTCCGCAGTTCCCGAGATGGGAGTGACTCTGAGCTTCCCACAGCCCACAGCCCAGAGCAAAGCGCCTTCCCTCACTGCTGTCCAGAAGATGGGGCTCATAATGCTTCTTTGCTTACAGGGTGTTAGGATTAGTTGGACTTTGTTAGCAAAAAGGCTTTGAAGTTTGAGAGCCCTGGATGGTGGTGTTATTAATAAACCTGTAAAACCTTCCTCGGCAGTGTTCCTCTATTTGTAGCATTTAGTAATTCCGCGCTAGGAACCACGCCTCCCTCCCCCCCCCCCCCAGCGGGCTTGAGGCCAGATCCATGGGGGGCCAGTCGCAGTCGGGCTCGGGCCTGCCTGGACCACACCGCCCACCGCGGCTCCTCCCTCCAGGCCAGAGCTGAGCTGCAGCTCACCTGCCTTGGCTTGACTCTGGCTTAGAGGCTTCTGGTGCTTATTTTACCAAACTCTGTCAAGGAGGAAAGCCACCCATGCTCACAGCCCGCCAGTCTGCCCTAGGAAACACACTTTTCCCCCATGTGCCCACTTTGCTAGCTGTCAATTGTGCAAAAACAGCATGGCCAAGGAGAGCTGGGGGCATCGCCCAGCCTCGGCCCTAAAGCTCCCACCCGTGGAAGTGGAAAGCACCCGGCATCATCATCCCATCATCATGGGGTCTCAGAACAGTTCATGCCGCTCACTTCCCTGTTCTTGGCCTCCGGGTCCTCTCGGATATGTGGCTCAGGAGATGCGAGGTCTGAATCTTTGTGTCTGCGGACGAGATGGATAGGGACTGCGACCGACGAGGATGACTTTGCCCATTTTCTTATCTTTGGGGCTCCCTAAGAGTAATGAAACTCATGTTGGCGCTGCGTCTGCAAAGCTCATTCTCCTTTCCCCTCACATCTGCCCACTGGTGTGATAAATCCGAGACACACCGATTTGAAAGCACAGCCTCCCTCTTGGCAGTGACTTTGAAGAGTATTTTAGAAATGCTTGTCGGGGGCGGATGCCAATTATTTAATGCTAGTGGGAAGAGGAGGAATGAGAAGAATCAGCCAACTACCCAGGTGAGACCAATCCCAGATCATTAACTCTGAAATATTTATGATAAACATTGAAAATAAGCACTTTATTGTAACATAAGAGCAGATTGTATTCACTTAATGACTCTTTGGTAATTGGATTTCCTTATCTTTCTCTAGAAATACGGTTACCTACTTTCCCAAACTAGAAACCTCAGAATCATTCTAAATGCTATTCTTTCTTTCACTCACCTTTTCTGATAGTTGGCTGCCAAATTCTGTCTCATAAACACCCCCTAGCCCCCAAATAGTCTAGCCCTTCTTTTTCATGCTCTTTAATCACATTGATAAGTCTCAGGCAAAGTTCCTTCACTGGCCTCATGGCTGCTGTCACTCCTACTGGGTTAATCATTGTCTCCAAATGATCCCCTGGTAACCAGGTTAAATTACCTCTGTACCCAGCCACTCAGATCCCAAGCACTCAGACCTCACTGGTTTCCCATTGCCCTCGAGATTAAGTATGAGACTTTTCTTATATACAAGCCCTTTCAAGAATGTCAAGGGAAAACAGCTCTGGGGAAATTCAAGAGTTAAGTAAGACTTTAGGGGTCAAGACTGTTGGAATAGTGGTCAGGAGGGAAAGTGAACTCAATTCCACTCAAACAAAAAGTGGAAGGGCTTTGAAGCTCTGGTGCGAGCTGGTGGGAAGGTAGTGAAGATGTTGCGGGGAGGTTGGTCGGCGGGAGTGGGCCAACTGTGTTTGCCGATTGGGCGCTTATCAAAGGTAGGCTGCTCCCTTGCACAGAGACTGGGAGACAGGTGCCCTGTCTTCTTTGAGGATTGCATTTCACGAGCATGGCTCCCAGGTCCTTGAGAAAAATCAATCCTGGGTTTTAAAACTGCTAAGAGGCTGGGAAAAGATTTACGTCTCGAAGGGGCAGAGAAGGAATTTACCATGGTAAGTTTTTCTAAAGTAAATGCTCTAGAAAAGGGTCTAGATCTGGAAGAAATGGGCCTATAGTTTAGTCAAGAGTTGGGAAGAG
>CM052809.1:131993902-132008565 GCA_028533885.1 Nasua narica
CCTTCCCTTCCCTTCCCTTCCCTTCCCTTCCCTTCCCTTCCCTTCCCTTCCCTTCCCTTCCTTTCCCTTCCCTCCCCCTCCCCCCTCCCCCTCCCCCTCCCTTCCCCTTTCCCTTTTCTAACATATAATGTATTGTTTGTTTCAGGGGTACGGGTCTGTGATTCATCAGTCTAACACAATTCACAGCGCTCACCATAGCACACACCCTCCCCAGTGTCCATCCCCCAGCCACTCCTCCCTCCCACTTCCTTCCACTCCAGCAACCCTCAGTTTGTTTCCTGAGATTAAGAGTCTCTTATGGTTTGTTTCCCTCTCTGGTTTCGTCTTGTTTCATTTTTCCCTCCCTTCCGCTATGATCCTCTGTCTTGTTTCTCAAATTTCTCATATCAGTGAGATCACATGATCTTCCTCTGATTGCCTTATTTCAGTTAGCATAATACCCTCTAGTTCCATCCATGTTGTTGCAAATGGCAAGATTTCATGGGTTTGTTTGTTTTTTGGATGGCTGCAAATATTCCACTGTATATATACCACATCTTCTTTATGCATTCATCTATTGATGGACATATAGGCTCTTTCTATAGTTTGGCTATTGTGGACATTGCTGCTATAAACATTGGGGTGCATGTTCCCCCTTGGAGCACTATATTTGTATCTTTAGGATAAATATCCAGTAGTCACACATCCTTCTTCATGTTTCCAGAACCTGTTCACCTTGGCGTGCCAGGCAGTGGCGAGTGCTTCTGCCAAAGACCCCAAATGGTGTAACGTAATTAAATATCCACAGGGCAGTCAGCCAGCCCCTGGTCTGTGATGGAGTATATGAAGTGTACCTTGGCACATAGTGGGTGATTGAAACTCCCCTTTTGTGACAAGTAAATGTCTCCCAACTATTTTGAGATTGATACATGAAGACTTCTGGGAAAGTCCTTAGATTTTAGCCCTTGGGAAAGTCATTGCATTTTATATAAGATTCTGACCCCCAAATCAAAGAAATTCACAAATATGCAGAAGGTTTCATAGGAATCACCTGGTAACTTGTGAAAACCGAGACTCCAAAGCTCCAGTCTAGGGATTCTGATTCAGGGATTCAGGGACAAGCCTGGGACCCTGCATTTTGATGGTTCCTTAGCGATTCTGATGGGGAGACAGAACCCAGAACTGAATGACCTCATGTCACGAAGCTTCAGAGTGCGGCCGGATGATGGGCCTGGCAATCCTGAGACTAACAGTGCAGTGAAAGGTTTTTGGAGAAGACTGGGAGTCACGTGCAGTGTGGGCACACACACGTGGTCCAGCAAACTCTGGTCATGGATGAGCGTGGAACCACGGGTAGCTCTTGCTGCCAGGTCCGTTGTAAATGAGACCCGAGCCCATTAGTCCTAACAGTCTTGTTTCAGGGCTAAGACGACCGCACAGCAGGCAGTCATTCCGCGGCACCGATGGCACTCCCCCACCTTCTCCCGAGTTCCACCCAACGTAGGCAGGACCAGGCTTCGTGCCAGGCCTGACTGAGGCTGCCATAGGCCTGTCAGCACTGAGTCCTTGCGCCCAGCTCCCCCACCTGAGGCTTCGTGGCTCCAGTAGATTGGAGAGTCCCACTTAAACTCCAAAGTGACTGTAGGATGAAGCAAAGATTTTTTTTTTTTGAAAACCCATCAAATGCTAGACTTCTACAAATATGAGAAGTCATTAAAATGATTTCAAAAATGGTTGACAAGGAGTACATGAGTGCAACAAGCAAGGCAAAGTAGTAAAATACAAATAATCATTGCTCTTCAGAGGCAGGCGCAATCAAGTGTCTTAGGTTTCTTTCCAGAACTTTTCTAAGCCATTGGAAATATGCACAGGTACGCAGACTCTTTATAAGAAATGGGGGCTTAGATATTTTGGCCCTTGCTGCTTTTCCTGTCACTCTTCATCTCAGAGAGATCTCTAGGGCCACATGTAGATTTACCCTATCCTTTTCTTTTTTTTTAAATTTAATTTTATTTTTTCAGTGTTCCAAGATTCACTGTTTATGCACCATACCCAGTGCTCCATGCAATATGTGTCCTCCTCAATACCCACCACCAGTCTCGCCCATCCCCTCACCCACTCCCCTCCAAAACCCTCAGTTTGTTTCTCAGAGTCCACAGTCTCTCATGCTGTCTCCCCCTCTGATTTTCCCCAATTCACTTTTCCTTTCCTTCCCCTAATGTCCTCCATATTATTCCTTATGCTCCACAAGTAAGTGAAACCATATGATAATTGACTTTCTCTGCTTGGCTTATTTCACTCCGCATAATCTCCTCCAGTCCCATCCATTTTGATAACAAAAGTTGGGTATTCATCCTTTCTGATGGAGGCATAAGATTCCATTGTATATATGGACCATTCTTAGCTATTTCCACAGTTTGGTTATTGTGGCCATTGCTGCTATGAACATTGGGGTACATATGGCCCTTCTATTCACTACATCTGTATTTTGGGGGTAAATACCCAGTAGTGCAATTGCAGGGTCTTGGGTAGCTCTATTTTTAATTTCTTCAGGAATCTCCACACTGTTTTTGAAAGTGGTTGCACTTACTTGCATTTTCACCAACAGTATAAGAGGGATCCCCTTTCTCCACATCCTCTCCAGTATTTGTTGTTTACTGCCTTGTTGATTTTGGCCATTCTAACTGGTGTAAGGTGGTATCTAAGTGAGGTTTTGATTTGAATCTCCCTGATGGCTAAAGATGATGAACATTTTTTCAGTGTCTGTTAGCCATTTGTATGTCTTCCTTGGAAAAGTGTCTGTTCATGTCTTCTGCCCATTTTTTGACGTCATTATCTGTTTTTTTAGTGTTGAGTTTGAGGAGTTCTTTATAGATCTTAGATATCAGAACTTTGTCTTTGTCTGTCATTTGCGAATATCTTCTTCCAACCCTATCTTTTTCAGTACCTGCATTTTGGAAGTTACACCATTGTAAGGACGTAGAACAGGGACTCTCAACCAGGGGCACTTTTGCTCCCCAGGGGACATTTGGCAGTCTTCAAAGATACTTTTGTTTTCACAAGTTGGGAGGCCATGCTGGGTGTTCCGGGCTTGCAGACTAGGGACGGGGGCTGCTGAACACTCTATAGGAACAGAAGCAGCTCCTCCGACAGAGGATTAGCTGGCCCCGAATGTCGGTGCTGCCAGTGTTGATAAAACCTGCTGTCGCATCCCTAATTTTAAAAGACCTGGATGGATTTTGCCTTCAGGGTGTAGCTTATCCACCAGTAACAACCACATAAAACAAAGTTGCAGAATAAATGCAGGGAAAACTCCTTGGGGGGTGAGGGGCACTGCTTTTCCAAAGAGCGCTGTGCGGGGAACGTATTCCATTATGGCTTTGATTGTTAAATCTGTGGGTTTGGAACAGCCTTGGTGGTCTCAGTGTCTACTACCTGAATATTAAATGTACCTTGCCATTTCCTAAGGCGCAGATCGGGTGGAGGAGAGCAAGCCGCTTTGGGAGGAGGAGGGCCGCGTTGGCAGCTGAGGCCTTGGCGGCTCCGAGCACCTGCCCAACATATAATTTCACAGGCAAAATGAGAGTATCTGTTTTTAGCCCCAGAGTTTTTATTTATTTTTTTCTTAATTTAATTTTTTTTTTTTTTTTTATGGTTTGCATTCTGGATGCTTTATTTTTGTAGCGGCTCAGGATAAAGGATCCTTTCTTTCTAGAATGATTGCAATGGACTAAATTTAGAAAAAAAAAACAAACTAACTTGCTTGGAAAATCATGCTTTGTTATTATTAAAAATATAGCTGACCCCCAGCCCTTCCTCCAGTGGGCTGTTGACAGCCTTTACTATTTAGGCAATACCCTAAGTTTATGTGTGGTTTTGTTTCCTTTTGTATCTAAATAAGGCAAGTCTTTCAAAAGCAGTTTATCACCAGATCTCCCTCTTGCTCTTTGGCTGTGTCAAGGAGGTTTTAGTGTTGGTTTTATCAGAAGCCTTGCTTGTCTTTGAGATCTGTTTTCTTTTTTTTTCCCCCAGGCTGTGTCTTTCCCAAATAAGACTGTCTTGTTTAAAATAAATTAAGAGAGTTCCCCACAGTCTGAGTCTTTGTGGGAGCTCGGATGTAAGGTGCATCCTTGTTTCTTGGACGGTTTACCCTCCATTAGTGGGGAGACCTGGGATATAGATGCTTCCAGCACTAGAGCAGGGGAAGGTGGGGAAGGGGAAGAAGGGGGAGTTGGCCACAGCAGCCTCTGCTCTGTAAGCCTCATTATACTTAGCAGTGCAATCATCATAACAATAGGAATATGTAAAGGAAAGATAAAAACATTTGTGTGTATGTGTGTTTAACTTCACAGTGTCATAGTCCCAGTATGTTTTTGGTCTTTGGTTTTCTGGTTAGCAAGTCTAATTTGGAGATTATGGGAGGGAGGGGAAGTCATTTTCTAGCCACATAGAATGGCAAATGACAAAGATTTGGGTACTACATGTGCATGAGCGGGTGTGTGCGCGAGCGTGTGTGTGTATGTAAACACGCAGATTATTTAGACTACACTTATTTTTTTGTAAATGATAAAAAAAAAAATTGGGTTGCCTACCTTTTGCTTGGCAGCCTGTGAAGGTCTGCACTACCCTGTGTGCCCCGTGGGTAGGCGTGCGGCGAGGGGTCTGTAACTATTCCGCTTTCTAAAGGTGTATTTTTCAGGGAAGGAAGGTAGCCAGGCGTGATAGAATGATACTGTGGTGGCATTTCTGAACATTTCCATGAAATCAGGTGACTACGGAGGTTTGCTGGGCAAACTGTCCTCTATGCCTTTGTATGTGGGATCCACCATTACTTAGCAGTGAAGAATTATCTTTTTAAATTTTTTTAAAGGTTTTTAATTTATTTATTTGAGAGCGAGAGAAAGGAGAGAGAGAATATATGAGTGGGGGTGGGGGGGAGGCAGAGGGAGAGAGAGAAGCAGGCTCCCCACTGAGCAGAGAGCCCGATGAGGGGCTCGATCCCACGACCCCGGGATCGTGACCAGAGTTGGAGGCAGACACTTAAGCCACTGAGCCACTGAGGCGCCCCAGGAATTACCTTTTCAATTTCCAGTTAAAGATCATGCTTTCCCTGGGCCATTAGTAGTACCGGGGCTAAGCTGAGGTTTCCATGTGGCTGACCGCTGTTGTTGTTGATGTTCGCACCTGCCAGCCAAGCCGGCCCTTGGTCCTTACATTTGCTTTGTCCTAAGCGATACTTCCCATGCCTCTGGGACACTCTGGAAAATTTAGCGAGCATTCTCTATGTGAACTTGAAGGAGAATGATAGTTTGAAATAGCATCTAGGTTCAGCCTTCCCATCAGTAGCTGAGATCTTTCTGCTTTGCCCAAGGAGTTCCATAACCTTTAAATATCATTTCTCGAGCTAGGAAATTTCTATGCTAAATGCATGGCATAGGTGGGAGAAACCCGTGACTAAAGAAATAAGCATTTCCACGAATGGTGTAAATTACAGTGAGACGGTCTGTATTCAGGTTTCTCAGCCGTCTTTGGGGTTAGGTCCAAAGAGAAGCCATATGCTACTTGTTCAGCGGGGTTCAGAGAAATATAAGACAGCAAATAGAAGGAATAATTGGTAGCTACTCTTTATCAGAATGGCAAAATAGATGGTAGAAAACAACCATATTTAAGTCTTAAAGGAATAAATAAGCTAAAATGTTTCTTTTTTTAAAAAATATTTTATTTATTTATTTGACAGAGAGAGAGAGAGAGAGATCACAAGCAGGCAGAGAGGCAGGCAGAGAGAGAGGGGGAAGCAGGCTCCCCGCCGAGCAGAGAGCCCGATGCAGGGCTCGATCCCAGGACCTTGAGATCAAGACCTGAGCCGAAGGCCGAGGCTTTAACCCACGGAGCCACCCAGGCGCCCCTAAGCTAAAATGTTTCTAAACACAATTACAATGCCTTATCAGTATCTTATCGGTAGGGGAATATAAGGCTTGAATATAGTGCTTTTGGCCCTTGAACAGTATGTTTTGAACCGTGAGGGTTGACTTACGTGCAGGTTTTTTTTTTTTTTTACAGAACAGTACTGTAAATGTATTTTCTCTTCCTTGTGGTTTTCTCAGGGACATTTTCTCTTCTCTTCTCTAGCTTACTTTATGCTAAGACTACAGTATATAATACATGTAACATACAAAATGTGTTGACTGTTTATATTATTGATCAGGCTTTCTATCAATAGTAGGGTATTAGTAGTTAAGTGTTTGGGGATCAAAAATTATACATGGATTTTCAAGGGGTGCTTTTGGGGTTGGAGTGGGGTCAGCACCCCATCCCCCGTGTTGTTCGAGGCTTAACTGTATTTATTTTCATTTGCTTATATTGTATACTTTCAGTGACAAGAGAAGAATGAATTTTAGGAAACAAAAAATTCTATAATTTCTAGGAGCTAGAAAATATAAACTGGGAACATTTGGTTCTGTTTCAAATTGATAAACATGTCAAGATGAAGAAAACATTTTCCTCCCCTTCCCCCTCAAATGAAGATGTGATTGAAAACATTCTGCTCTGTATATGTAGCAAAATTTTCCTCCTTGGATGTTTAGCATACTGTATTTTATTACATGCATTTTTAACTGAAGAAAGAAAGTCATTTATTTAAATGTGCGAATCATGTTTAAATTAACTCATAATTATGCTTTTAAGAAATAGTTTGAGGGGCGCCTGGGTGGCTCAGTGGGTTAAAGCCTCTGCCTTCGGCTCAGATCATGATCTCAGGGTCCTGGGATCAAGCCCCTCCTCGGGCCCTCTGCTTGGTGGGGAGCCTGCTTCCCCCTCTCTCTCTCTGCCTGCCTCTCTGCCTACTTGTGATCTCTCTCTCTCTCTCTGTTAAATAAATAAATAAATAAATAAATAACTAAATAAATAAAATCTTTAAAAAAATAGTTTGATATGTATTGCTGGATTGTGTCTTCCCAAAATTTATAGGTTGAAGCCCTACCTCACAGTGTGATGATATTTGGAGATGGGGCCTCTGGGTAATTAGGGTTAGATCCCCTCCTGATGGGTTAGTGGCTTTATCAGAAGAGACACCAGAGACCTTGCTTTGCTCTCACCATCATGTGGGGACACAGCAAGAAGGTGGCCGTCTGTAAGTCAGGACGAGCACTCACCGGAGAGCATAATCGGCTGATCCTGTGATCTTGGATTTCTAACCTCCAGAATAGTGAGAAAATAAATTCCTCTTGTTTAAGCTCCCCCAGCCCGGGTGCTTTGTTATGCGGGTGCTAATTGATTAATACATGTATATAATGTCTCGTGTTCTGGAACATATTTAATCTTCAGGATATGTTGAAATAGTGAGATGTTTGCTCAAATGTAAACGGCTTTGTTCTATGTCATATACAAATGTCTGCATTCATGGTTTTATTAACCTGCATGCTTGGGATTTTGTAGACAATTATTTTAACCCTTGAGCTGCTAACATAATACAGTTTAGCAATACCTTGCTCGGGCCTGTTCCCAAATCCACATGCTTGGGGTGCATGGGTGACTGAGTCGGTTAAGCATCCGACTCTTGATTTCTATTTTGGCCCAGGTCACGATCTCAGGGTGGTGAGATTGAGCCTGAGGTCGAGACTGCTTGGGATTCCCTCTCTCCCTCTCCCTCTGCCCCTCCCTGCTCTCTTTCTCTCTCTCTTAAAACAACAACAACAACAAACGCCCAGATGTTTCATTTATTCTCTTGCTGGCGTCAAAATCAGAATGTTATTGGGATGATTTATATGACCTACCAGAATTTTGGAAATAAGTTTAGACAGCATTTAATGGGACACTTCATAATAATTATAGGTCATTTAAAGGATGAACTATCCATGGTTAGTAACTAATTATCAAATGTTGATGTTTTGATCCTATGTGACCTTCTTTCTCTTACCTGATTAAAGCCTTGCTATCCGGAGAACCCCGGAGTAGTGAACGGAAAATGTGGATGAGCTATCGGCAATGCTTGATCTGTGTTGTAGTTAAAAATAGTCTTATTAAAACTGGGCATTTAAAATATGTAATTATAGTGTATGATAGACAAGTTCAATTGAATAAATGTTTATATAAACTTACCTTAAATGAAATTAGTTGAGTCACTCTATATAAACAACTTGAGTTTTAATGACCTGTATGACTTATCTATTTTTTCAAGATTTTATTCATTTGAGCAGAGACACAGAGAGACACAGAGAGACAGACAGAGAGAGAGAGAGAGAGAGAACATAAGCAGGGGGGAGGGTCAGAGGGAAAGAGAGAAGCAGGCTCCTTATTGAGCAGAGAGCCTAATGGAGGGACTCAATCCCAGGACCACGAGATCATGACCAGAGGTGAAGGCAGATACTTAGCCAACTGAGTCACCCAAGCTCCCCATGACATACCTTCCTTTCTTTTAAAACACATTACAGGGGCATCAAATTGATGTTTTTTAGTGTTTTTTTTTTTTTTTTTCCTGGAAAACTTGCTAGGAGGGAAAGAATTGTCAGGAGAGGCATAGAATGAGCCTTTGCAGTTGTGAGGTATAGAAGAAACCAAATGCCCAGACACCTCGATTTTCTTGCCTTCTTTTTTTAAAGATGTAATTTATTTATTTTAGAGAGAGGGAACACGAGCAGGCAGAAGGGGCAGAGGGAGAGGGAGAGAGTCTCTCAGGCAGACTCCATGCTGAGTGCAGACCCCAACGTTGGGCTCGATCTCACGACCCTGAGATCAGGACCGGAGCCGAAACCAAAAGTCGGGTGCTTAACTGACAGAGCCACCCAGGGGCCTTGAGATTTTCTACAGCTGAAATGGGCATTAAAGAAAATATTTGGCGTGCTAACTTTATTTTATAAATTAAGCCATGAGGCCCAGAAGGAAGTTGTCGTCGCAGGCTCGTGGGATAGATGACCTCCAGCGCCCTTGGGCGTCGGGACCTCTTTGGTGAAAGACCCGGTTCCATTTGTCACAGCGATAATCAGGTTGAGGCCTGCCTTGGAGCCAGGAACTTGACACCCATAGTTTTGAAAACTCAGCTTTCCTGTAACCTGGTTGCTGTTATTATCTTGCTTTTCCAGCAGAAGAAGACTCGGGAGAGTTAAAAAAATTTAAAAAGTCCAGGCTACACAGAGAAAGCAGTGACAGGTTTTGAACTTGGGTCATAGGGCCATTTCTCCTCCTGGGGAGTCTTTCTTAGAAGTTGTCATGAAAAAGAGAGCGCGGGCTGTCAATTTACTCACACCTAGCGGTCCTGGGTGGATGACCGGTTCTGGGCCTTTTCGGTGACTTGGGGAGTTCTGGGCCAGAGTTTGTACTGGTGGGAATTACACTCCACAGCCGCAGGTTTTAGCACAAAAGGGAGACCGTTTATTTTCCGAAAGCTCTAGAATAGGTACCCAGCCAGGCTAATTTGCTGGGATTGATGTAGAAAAGTTAGGGGGAACGGTATGAAGACTCTCGAAGCTGTCAGTGGCCTGGGGGCTTCGAGGCCGACTGGGGACTAAGGAGGTCTTCCTGGGGAGATAAAAGTCCAGTTGAGTCTCTCTTCAAGGAGCCGGGTCCTTCTGAGGATTTCTCTGACCCTGTTCTCTTCAGCGAGGCGGGCCTCCGTTGTCATGAAACACCTCCTTGAAAGGCGGTTTCCAGATGGTTTTGAAAATGTCTGGTGGGGTCCTGTGCTTCTTGAAGTTTTCCCCCCCGGCGCTGGGTTTTCCCTTGCTTTGAATCGCGTTTGTTTTTTGAAGCTTTCGTGGTTGGGCCCTTCTAGATTTGTTATTGCAGCTGGACCGGCTTAGACCTTCCTTCTCTCTCCGGTCCTTTTGTGGTTTGGGGTAGCGTCCAGCCGCTTTAGGATCGGGCCGAAGAGACGGAGGCCGATCGGACACACACGCTTTTTGTGAGCTCCCGAAGTCGCAGGTGTCCCCAGTCTGCTCGGCAGAAATGTTCCTCTCTCCCCCCTTGTCTTCTCGCTGCTCGAAGTTCTCCTTGAATTCTCTTGAGAGTTAGGGTTTTTAATTTTCTCCCTCTGTTATGTTTTGTGGTCTGCTTCCAATTACCCCTTCCTCCTCCCCAGCCAAATCCTGCTTCTCACCCGCACCCGGCGCCCGACGCTTGCCTTAACAGAAGCAATTATTTGCAGCCGGTTGCAGAGGAGAGATTAACCTTCCAGAAAGGCGGGAGGGCCGCCATGAACACAGACCTCCCTCCCTGGCTGGGCCGGGGACAGAGCAGCTCTTTGTCACCCTCTAGGGGGTCGGGCACTCGAGCCCTGTTGAAGGATGAAGTTGGTGAGTGGAAGTTCTGCAGGGAACCCAGAAAGATGTACTTTAATTAGAATTTAGGCCCCAGTGTAAGTCCTCTAACCCTTGGCTTCCGGGAAACAAAGAGCCGGCTCCCGCTGCAATTGGCAGACAGAGGCTTCTTCTTTGTGAGCACCTTCTCCGCCATCACCAGACGGCTTTGATCTTGGCCTTCCTTCAGTGCTTTATGCGTTTCAGGCTCCCCAGATAATGTGTCCCCCGCTGACCTCTCTCCCTTCCCAGGAGGGTCTACTACTGTAAGTTTAGTCAAATACCAACCGTTTCTCCGCTTTTTGGTTCAAGATTTTAGTGGCGCTAAGCCCCGTTTTCGTGTTGCCACCGGATCTCTTTAAAGCTCCCAGTTAACTTAGAGACGCACGCGTCCTTATTTTAGCATCTAGTATTCTGAGAGATCAGGGAATTTTTAGAGCCCGATCTGGCTGAAAACCCAGATGGAATAGTCATTTCTTTAAAAAATTCTCACAATTTCTTATTACAGGATTGCTTGATCCTGGTTTGAAACCCCTCTTCCTGCTCTGGCCCGTTCCTGTCGGCACGGGGCCGCCTTGTCTTGGTGGTTTCTCCAGAAATCAGCCCACAGGACGCGAACCAACCAGGAAACTCCGGGAGATGTGTGGTTAGATTGCCACATTCCCAGCCTCGGGGCGTACGCAAGAGAAAGCCCTGACTGATGCCGGCGGGATAGAAATGTTGGTGCCTGACTCATATCTCTAACTCGTGGGTTTGGTTTATCGCTTGTACAGACCCTTCTGTTTTTCTCGATGAATGCGTTTGTGGAGCCTGCCAACTTATCTTTTTGGATCACGGTAGAAAGTCCTCTTCTTGAACTTGGAAGACAGTCTATATCAATATCTTCGCTTAGACTGAAGACACATGTAAACCATTTCTGTTATTTTACTCACTTTCTTGTAATGACCGACCACATACAGGTCAAAGTGGAGAGAGGTGCTCAGTTTTTGTTTTTGTTTTTGTTTTCCATTATAAAAGGAGGCGAGCAGTTTAAAAGGAAGCCAATTCCATTCCAGAAGGTGGTAGTTATAGTTCCTAAGATTATAATGAAAGGGGAGAAGTTGCTAGCGAAGAGCTGTGAGGCCATCAGGAAGCCAGAAAGGAAGGGCTTTGGACCTTTTCATTCTCTGGCATTTACGGATTGCATTGCCTGTCTTATTTTTAATGTTAAAGATTTCAGCGTCCTCAGAGTGACTCAGTTTGGCGAAGCCTTGCTTGGACTGGAAGAGAACGGGATTCACTGTTCCGAACCCCGTCCGTTTTTCCTCCTTTTATGCCGTGCAGTGAGGACACACTTCCCTCTTGGACACTTGACAGATGGGAATATGTCAGAGGGGGCCCCGTGTGACATGTGCCGGCATTTGGAAGTTCAAGTTAATAGCCTCAGTTGTCGGGAATATATTATCGCAAGTGTAATGAGACACAATCCACTCTTTAGACTGTAATCATCCCTTAAATCTCTGGAGCAAGGGTCATTATCTGATACAGAAGATGGGGATCTGGTTCACATTATAGAGGGAAAGCTCGAACGAGTCCTGGGAGCCAAGGCTAGAGCCTTCACTCAGGAGGTGACCTTGGCCACCCGCTTGTCATTCCCGACGGCTGGGAATTGTCCAGATTTCCGTTTCTGAGGGGTCTCATTTTCCCTCTACAATGACTTCAGAAAGGTCTCTGCCCACGGTGGTGAAGGGCAGACATTCAGGCACCAGTGATCCCATGGCTTAAGGGTCGTGCGATGAGCTCTGTGCTCCGCTGAACCCAGAGGGCCAACATTCTGCTTTTCAGGAACAATCAGATGGCTTTCAAGTGTCCGTCGCCTGGTCCTAATCTCTGCCCACAGGCGATACGCTGCACGCGGCGCGCACACAGGTCCCACCTTCATGCCCGTCGACTGCTGACACTCCAGGGTAGAGCTGGGACTCTGTTGGGGTGTTTTTATTTGCGTCCTGCATTTACAGTCCGTGCTCCTTATTTGTGGTGCTGTGCTCTGGACATTCGTCGTGAACCACGAGAGTCCGCTTATGCCGAAACATCTCTCGGAGGCGCCCCCCACGGTTAGGCTCCTGTAGGCTTCTGGTCACAACGGCCTCCTCAGCCCCTCAGTAAAGAACCCTGTTTCACGTGTGTTTCTGTTTAAAGACACCTTGTGTAATATATAGTTCATTGATGAGCTTTGAACTCACAGACGATGAACACATTTTGGGCTACAAAAATCAATTTTAGCAGATGGGTGAATTCACAAAAATGGAATCTGAATCATGAGGATTGACTCTTTCTTTTTTTTTCCTTTCCTTTCGTGAATATCAGTTAGCCTAAGAGAGAAGTAATGTCTGGAGTGATGGGACTTCTTTTGTACTCTGAGTCTCACAGGTAAGGAGGAGATGTTTAGGCTTCTGGTAATGAAGCGGGATTTTCTGCTGCCCTGTTTTCGGTGGTTGCAGTGAAACAGATACAAGACGTCACGGCCTCTGAGGCTACCCTTAGGACGTCCCTTCTGCCTGGGGATGAATTAGGCGCCTTCGGAAGCTCTCCTGTATCTGGACCCAGCGCTTCTGCATTAAACTGGAAGAGAAGAGTGATTTTGAAGCTTTTGTAATAAATCTCGCCTTGCATAACCAGCTGGGTGAGGCGCCAAGATGCTTAGCTTCCCGTTTAACTCGTTACTTCCAGTCATCTTTTTAAGTTTGGTTTAGGAGAGTGTGGCTGGAAAACAGCCGAAGGAAAGTTCCGTTTGATCTGCATTTAAGGAATGAGGCCTGATTCGACTTCTGCTTTGACGTGGTGGTGGGACCTCCTTCGGAAAGCTCCCAGTCCTTGGGCCCCGGGAGCTCTGGGGCGCAGGGGTGGGCTAATCGGGGGTGCAGCACATTCTGCTTGTGAGATGGTGTCTTGCCGAGGGCTGTGCCCCGCTGGCTGGGATCCTACAGCTGTTTCTCCCCACGCTGCTGGCTTCTGTCGACAAGCCGGGGCTGGCTCAGGAATTCCCACAGAGCCTTTCGCTCGGGGAAGCCCGGGGCTCCTTCACAGACAGCCGCGGGTCCGTCAGAGCAAATTGAAATTGAGGAGAAGGGGGCTCCCTCTGGTCATTTCAGCCACAATGAAGATATCTTCTGAGCAGGGACAGTTTCCAGGGAGGAAAGCGCACGTCCTTGTCCTGGACACTTCTCTGCCCTTCCTTTGTCTAAGGGTTTGTCTTAGCGAACGGAGCCCCTTCAGGGCCCATGCCCAGCTGTGGGACTGACGCAGGGAGCTCACGGAAGAGCTGCAGAAGGGAGGTGAGGGGAAGATTTCTATTGACAGGTTATCATCTGGAGGCTGAGGGATTAGGTGTGGTGCTAACACCAGTGAATTATTTGGATTTCCATCATGATTATTCTTTTCTTTCCTTTTACCGAATGGGTCAGATAGAGCCGTGGTTGTTCCTTGCTGCTCAGGTGGAACAGGCTTGTCTGTGAAGGTGAATTCCTGTCTGCCGTCCTTGGCCAAGCCAAGGAAGATGGCGGGGAAGTTGGCATCTCAGTGAGCCTGGGACCTTCCTGACCCTACCCGCTCTCGTCCTAGCATGGTTATAACTGACTTGTGTCTTTCTAGCTTCTATTGAGAGACCCCTATGCACCCCAGAGCAGGGAAATTGAAGAGACCTAATTTGAAGGGGGTGAGGATAAAGAACGATACAAATACCATGCCATTACATCAAATCGTAGTTTGCTGTTTCATCGTAGGAGTCTCTGAGAAAAGCAGCTGCCACCAAAATCTCATGCCACTTTTCCGATTTATGGATCTTTTGCAATCTTTGGAGATGGGGCACGGCCTGCAAATTGTCATTCGGTACTGACTCACCATGCCCTTTCTTCCCAGCGCGAGCTGAAGCATGTGCAGAAGTCAGTGGCCAACGGGGCAAGACATTTTGTTCCTTGTACAGTAACAAGTTTTATCACCTTCCTTCTCCCCCATGGTGCCATCAACTTTCCATTCGAATGAGGGGTTTTGCTCGAGGTTTCATTTCCCTGGTGTCGACGATGACTGGGCGTCCATGGGCAGTAGGTGATAATGTCTCTGGTGGGAGAGATGAGGAGCTTGGCCAAGAGGCCAGAGCTCTGCTGGTCCAGGAGAATGGATGTGGACGAGAAGCCTAACTCGACAAGAGTGTCTTAGTTCAACACTTGAATCTATATAGTTTGAAAAAAAAAATCCGAGAGCAAGGATAGGTCTGTGTGCAGCTGTCTGTCACTGGGCTTTATTCAGCATCATTGTTTCGTCTTCTAGGCTAGACTTACACAGTCTTTACTTAAAGCTCTGGGTTGGTTGTTAGGCTTATTACCCTCACAGAGTAGCATCGCGTCTATTGGCCTGAAA
>CM052809.1:132009065-132041529 GCA_028533885.1 Nasua narica
AGCCTGGTGGTGGGTATCGAGAGGGGCACGTACTGCATGGAGCACTGGGTGTGGTGCATGAACAATCAATCTTGTAAATCAATCAAACTGAAAAATTAAAATAAACATATTTGGGGAGAAAAAAAAATTCTGCACCTTGTCAGAGCACCCAGGTCTCTGCCTGCTGCTTCTTGGGTGCTTGTCCCTCCCCTCCTCCTTTTCCCAGGTGCCCCCCTCCCCCTCTTCCTGGCCCTGCCCCACTGTCCTCTCTGCCACGTTCGCCTCCTCAATTCCTCTTTCTCTGTTCTCGCTACAGGCACCTCCTTTTCTTTTCCTTTTAAAAAATATTTTATTTATTCATTTGAGAGAGAGAGTGAGCACAAGTTGGGGGGAGAGGGGGAGGGAGAAGCAGACTCTCCGCTGAGCAGGGAGCCTGACAAGGGACTCGATCCAAGGACCCTGGGATCATGACCTGAGCCGAAGGCAGACACTTCACTCACTGAGCCACCCAGGGCCCCTCTCCTTTTTTTTTTTTTTTTTTTTGAATGGCTGGGGGTTTTCCGGCACCGCCCCTACACCCCCCTCCTCCCCCCTCAGTGCACAGGAGCCTCCCTGTCCTTCCAGCAGCATCTTTCTTTACCCTAAATGCCCACTGTTGATTTCTCCAAGCGCTGTGCAGTGGGGCACACGTTTGTGAAATGCACGATGGAGACTGTCCAAGGTGACTTCATGCAGAAAGAGCAGAGTTAAGGATAGTCTCGGAAAGGGGCCCCATATGAGCAGAGGGTCGGCTGATTCTCTTCAACCCGCATCCACCTCTGCCTGTAGATTCTCCAGATTGTTCTTCCCAGCCAAACCAGCAGCCTTGGACTGGTGAGTCAACAACAATAATATCCCTCCGTTTAATTCGTACTTTAATTCGCAGTGAGAAGGTTCGCATTCTCATTATTTACCTTATTGTCTTATATCCAGGAATGTTCATTCGAGTCCACACTGTAGACTCTGTAACAAGTAATAGTTTGTGAAAATGGGCTGTAATTTATAGTTGTGCGGGCTTTTTTTTTTTTGGTGTGTTTTTGCTTTTGTCTTTAGTATTTTCAAATCTAAAGTTCTCAGTGGCAGCTGCTTCTAGCCTCTGGTTCCTCCCCTCTTGTCTGTCCCTCTTCAGAGCTGCCATATTGTATTGGTCGTCCTAAATACCACTCTGGTTCTGGTACTGCACCGAGCCTTCACCCCTGCCTTTGGATGAAATTTCATCTTTTTCTCAGGATGGCATTCCCTAATTGGCTCTTTTCCCGTCTGGGAGATCCATGGAGTGGCTCCTTTGAGCCTTCCCCCTACTTGGCCACACTCGGCAGCGGCCTGCCAGTCCTGATGCCACGCCTTCCTGCTCCCCAGCCTTGGGTTCCCACTTGGAATCCATTCTAATTGCTGTCTTGTTTTCCTCCACGAATCGGAGTAGCGGCCAGCTTTCTGTCTGTGGTCCTAACAGCCCCTCCAGTCCTGCCTTTCCACCTTAGATGAGTTACTTTGTTCCCCTGACCCCGTTCAGTCTCCTATCTGCTGGCCCCACAGTTGGGCTTCCCTCAGTTCGCCCTACCCCTGGGGGTACCAGACATTCAAGTTCCAACCCAGCATGACTGGCCATATGGCTCTTTGGTCCGTCTAAGATTCTCGGCTATTCCCCGCTCACCTATCACTGGCTTCACCTGTAACACACCCCACTCAAACCCACTCGATCGTCTCTTTGAATATCCTACCTCTCCCTTAAATCCCGGGTCACATTTTGCTTCTTCCGGGAAGCTCTCCTAGACTCCTCTGCCCGGAAGCAACCTCCCTGTGTATGCCACAATTTCACAGAATTGTGTCGACCAGTTGTAGAGTGTCTTGGACGAGCTCCTGAGGGTTTCTTGCTTTGTCTTCTGACCACCCCCCAAGCATGGCCAGGGGCTGTGTAACAGTTAATTGACTGATTGACTGAATACAGGAAGTCTCTTAGTTGAGCTCCATGACTGCTGGTCAAATTCTTGTGAGTTTGGGAAACCCTGGTCCATCCATTGATAGGTTTTCTGAGCCTGTGTCTGGTGGGGTTCCTTTCCACGACTCCGTTAAACATCTTTATGAGGCTAGGTGATCTCATCTATTTTCATTTTATTCCTTGTGATTTTACTGTGGTACCATTTCTAAATTGAGCTTTTAAGACTGGCCCGAAATTTTAATTTCTCTCATGTATCTGCAGGAGAAAGGCCACCACTGCTCCTCTGACCTTTGGTTTCTCGAAGAATGTTTAAATCTCCATTTTTCCTCATTTTGAGTAGGTTGGGCTGGGGAGGTTGCATATTTTAGCAGAAACCCTTGTGTTGATGGGCACTTAGTAAGTTATAATTGATGTTTAAATTTTATTTATGCGTTTCAATGAAGAGACAGTTTTAAGAGCCCTTGAAGGTGGCTACGGGGTGCAGCTTCTACGGAAGGTTTATTACTTGTGAATCACAAAGGGCTGCTGCAGGGGTAGCTGGGCACACACGTGTGCAAAGGAAGTCTTTTCTGGAGTGAGGCTCTCCCTGAGAATTCTGATGGCAGAGCCCTTAGGAAGTAGTTTCTGCTAAAGTGGTTCCTGAGCTAAAAGAAAAGAATAAGGATAATATGGAATTGAGTCAAATGGGGACATTTTTGTTTTAATAAAACCTAAAGCGTTTCTTATTTAACGGGCAGTTAAATATCCATTTTTTGGATCCAGCCTGAGGCAACCCCCTGGGACTTTGTAGTTTCTCTACATTTTGACTTTCTTCTCTGTTTTCTAGAAAATATGTCAGTGATTTATGGTTTCTGCATCAGGTAATCTGTGACCTCACTGAGCGGGGAGGGGAGTGCTCAGCCCGCAGACCCGAAAGAGCCTTTGTCCGTGACTTTCACTGAGCTCTTATACAAGGTCACTGCCTTGTTGCTGTGGCTTCTCCTGAGCCTACACTGCTTGGCCCATGAGGGTGTCATGTTGAGGGTGGTGTATTCAGTTGGAGGGTGGGACACCATCTTTTTAGACGATTGACCTTGCGAAGTAGAAGGTCCCAATGCTGTTTGCTTGGCTATCAGGCATCAATGTGGTAAAATGTCTTTTTCACCATTGATGTCAATACAGGCAGAGTAAGAATCTTTCAGGGTTTATTCCCTCCAATCCTGCTTCGGGAAAGGGTTTCCAGTTTAAGCTTCGGATTCTAGAGGGAGTTGTGCTTTCATCCAAGCCATGAGAACTCCGTGTTGGGCATTCTGCCGTTGTGAGAGGAGTGTTGCCTTCTCACAAGGAAGGGGCTCGATTTCAAAGTCAGAACGTTGGATCAGGAACGTCCACTCCGTGCTGTGGGCTGTCCTTGCCTGGGCTGCGCCGCCATGTCTTCCTAAACTATTTATCTGGTTGAGTCAATGATTGTGAATTCTTACCAATGTCCTTTTTGGCCTCTGGGCCTTTTGGAGTTTAAGAGGGTGGCCATCCTCTGCTGACTCTTGGATGTCCTAGCTGGGGGACCACATGCGCTAATTTATGACCGCACTGAGGGAGGATGGGAGGGCTTAGCCTCCAGGCCTAATTATCAACCCAATGTTTTAAATTTAATTCTGACCCATGTAAGGTTATGGAAATTGCCAGGTATTCCTGGCAGCAACGAGTGGGTCTGTCCAACTTTGTCACTTAAATTTTAACTACGAAATAAATACAAAGAACTTTTAGGGCTGATTTTAAAACAGATCGTGGGGCTCAAGAGAGGGTGCTGGTGTATTCAAACATGCTGTTTTATAAAGAAGTTCCAACTAGTATGTTTGTTGCCACACCCAAAGGAGATATTATTGGTGGTGTGAGAAAGGAATTGGCCGCTCCTAGGAATTTTTCCTGGGCTGAGTATGCCTTCTTACCTTGGGGAGAGCTCCCTTACTCCTCTTTTGGCCTCAAGGATTTGCATCTGCACCTCCTCCTATCCAAAGGATGATGTCACGGGCTTTCAAAGACTCAGCTGGGACCACATTGGGCTTGGCGACGCTTTAGTGTGTGTGTGCACCTGGGCTGTGTGACCCTTGCTTTGGATTGCCCCCTTGCTTCCCATGAACTAACCAAAGGCACCTTGTGGAAGCAGGGAGCCTTGTGGAGAGACAGCATCACTTAGCCACTCACTGCCCTCTGGTCTCTGAACCTCAGGACTTCCAAATGGGTGATTTTGACAGATCTGAAATTTTACAAACTTGCAGATGCTGTAATTCAGTTTATTTTCTGCAGGCAGATGGCCTTTAGATAATGACTGAAGTAGTGTGGGAATCATTGCAGAGAGGAATAGCCAGAATGTTCCAGAATGTTCCGGGAAGTTCTTCTTCTCTTTTTCTCATCATCATTCTAGCTGCTACCCAAGGGTATGTGTCTGGATAGGCAATGTCGTTGTGTTCCAGGCTCACTGGAAGCCAGAAGCTGCAGAGCGTGGGGAGTAGAAAGAAGCTATGTGACCTAGGACAAGAGAACACGCATGAGCCCTAAACAGGCAGGATCTGAAGTAATAGGCATCCCTCACTCCCGATGGACACGTTTCTTTGTGAATCAGAAAGGAAAAGTAACCCATTTCTTCAGTTTCTGGTGTACGGGGTTCTAGCAAGACTGGTGTCTTGCGGTAGTCTTCCTGTCACATTAGAGCATCAAGTTCTCAGGATTTTTATCTTAAATTGAAGAGATTGGGGGGCAGTTAGGTGGTGGAATGAGATTACTTGATTTTAATGAAGTGACTGCTTTTACGGTTTACAGTTCTTTTCCTAACAAAGTCTCAACATTGTGCACCAAATAAACTAATGTGTAAATAAAAATACAAACTCAATTTTTTTGGTATAGTTTATTCGATACCCTCTGCCTTTACTTCTTATTTTTCAAATGCATTACTTAAGGTACAATATATACCCCAAAACAGGATGAAAGGGCCATTATAAAATGGGTAAATTCACACAGCCTATCTGAATTTGATGTTCAAAATACTTAAAGTAATTCAAATGGCTTTGAAATGATGGTCCTTTTGGTTGTTTCCTGACATTTGTTTGCATAGGTTAACAGCATTTAAATTTTTCTTTTTCCTTTTTGAAGAAGAAAACCCATTGGTGTGTGGGCTATCTTTTTCATTTCCAAGCTGTCCTGGGTCACTTTGCTCCAGGTCTCACACTGCTAAACCAGCTTACTGCTTACTGGTTGTGCCTTAATGGAAGTTTCTAGAATCGATAATTAATGACCATAGCCTCCTTTAAAATGGATTAACAGGATCTGTTTTTTTTTTCTTTTCTTTTTTGAAGCGTGCCCAAGTGCTGTGGATCCTTAGTGTGATACATGATCCAGGAACCGCTCCCTCCTTTCCCTCCTTGGTAAGTCAGACACCTCGATGGGAAACGAAGAAACCAACAGTTTTGTAGATTGTGACACTGTGATAACTCATGAGTAACACTTACCTCCACTGTTAAAAATGGCAGTGAATGAGCAAACTTTCAGAAAGGAATGGAGCCACAGGGGGGTGAGGTAATCTGCTCACGACTTCCCAGTAGTCAGAGGCAGAGCTAGGATTTGAACCCGTGTTCTTAATCCTAACGTAATACTACCTCAGAGCGTGAGGAATGCTTTCTGAGGATAAGGCAGACACACTTTATACTTTCTTCCCTACCTGGAAAAGATTCCCTTGAAGAGAAGCTCACAATGAATATTAAGAAGAAATTAGTTTATGAAACAGCAATCTAAATCAGGAGATGGCAAATTTTTTCTGGAAAGAGTGAGGCAGTCAGTATTTTAGGATTTGCTGGCCATGTAATCTCTGTTGCAACAACTCAACTCAACTCTTGTTTTGTTGCACTAATGCACCCAGACAATAGGTAAATGAGCAATGGGGCTGTGTTCCAGCAAGACTTTATTTATAAAGACCTGTGGCAAACTGAGCTGGATTTGGCCTGCAGGCTGTATAGTTGACTGAGCCCTGATCTACATACTTAGAGTGTTGTATGGTAGACTGAGCCCTGATCTGCATACATACATAGAGCATCCAAATATCTCACAGAGTGAGATCTCACAGAATGAGTGTGTTTTAGTGGCCAGTATGTATGAGTTTTTCCACAAAATTTGACTTGGATGCTCAGAATTTAATCATAAGTGACTTTTAACAAAGTCTACTGTATTCGTGAAAACCTACTCTTTCGAGTTAAGTGTGTCTTGTATCCAGAGACTAGAGAAGTCTCTAGGCCCCCAGTGTATTAGCATGAGGCAGGCACCTAGACTTCAGCTTTGCTCAAAGTAGACTTGATACACATTGTTCCTTCACTGTATTTTGTTAGTCTAGAAACTTTAGCTCTTTTATGAAGTAAGTTCAGATAGCATTTCCTCTTTTGGTCTCTGTATAATTTCTAAATGTGACATTTTTATTTTGCACCCTCAAACATACTATTGCTTATACTGATTAGGGCAAACATGCAATTATTTTGGGCTGTCTGATCATTGTGTTGCTCGAAAGTGTTCTGGTATCAGATCTTCCTCTTTTATTATGAGCAAAACCAGATGCTTCTAAGAGTCAAGTTTGGATAAGGTTGATGTACATAAATCATGGGATAACATGGTGATTTCCTTTGCCATTTAGGTCGAATGAGGTGGTTCTGTGTTTTTTTGTACTTAACTTTTTCTTGTGAACCTGAAGGCCTGTATCTGACTACTGTACTGTTTATCATCTAAAAAGATGGGTGAAGGGGGACCTCCTGGGTGGCTCAGTCAGTTAAGCATCCGACACTTGATTTTGGCTCAGGTCATGGTCTTGCTTGGAGTGGTGAGATCAAGCCCAGTGTGGAGCCCGCTTGGGATTCTCTCTCTTTCCCTCTCCCTCTGTCCCTTCCCCCACTCTCATGCCAAGGGATGGGCAGCTCACACTCATATACCCTGATTCTAGTCCTGCTTTCCAGCTTCTTGTAGCTCACACTCTGGCCTATATTGTGAAGAGGAGACATGTGGTGTGTAAAGTGTACGCTTCATGAGCAATAACCACCACTATTATCAAGCTTTCTTTTTTTTTTTTTTTTGCTACTTCGTGATCTTCATAATTTTTATTTTATTTTATTTATTTGAGAGAGAGAGAGAAAGAGAGAGAGAGAGAGAGAATGAGAGGGGAGAAGGTCAGAGGGAGAAGCAGACTTCCCACAGAGCTGGGAGCCTGATATGGGACTCGATCCCGGGACTCCGGGGTCACGACCTGAGCCGAAGGCAGTCGCCCAACCAACTGAGCCACCCAGGCGCCTCATCAAGCTTTCTTTTAATTGGAGTTTCATTCATTAGGCAGAATAACTTCAGTTGACTTACTATTTCAAAACCAAGCATTTTTTTTTAAATTTTTTTTTAAAGATTTTATTTATTTATTTGACAGAGAGAGATCACAAGTAGGCAGAGAAGCAGGCAGAGAGAGAAGGGGAAGCACGCTCCCCACTGAGCAGAGCGCCCGATGCGGGACTCGATCCCAGGACCCTGAGATCATGACCCGAGCCGAAGGCAGAGGCTTTAACCCACTGAGCCACCCAGGTGCCCCCAAACCAAGCATTTTTGATAAGATTGCCAATTGGCTTTGAAAAAGTGTTTGTAGGTTATTTATGCTTCACCAATAATATGTTAGAGGGTCTCTTTTAGTAAAACCTCACTATCATGGAGCATCATTAATTTTTTTTTTGGTCTGTTCCTTCATTTTGATATGTTCCATTATTTTTACTCATTATGTTATTTGGTTGATTTTTTTTTCTTAATTGTGTTTTTTGTTTTTTTTTTCTTTAGAGGAAGAGAATACATGTGAGCATGGGGAGAGGGGCAGAGGGAGAGAATCTTAAGCAAGCTTCATGTTCAGCATGGAGTTCAACTTGGGGCTCCAACTCAGAACCCCAAGATCATGACCTGAGCTGAAGGCAGAGGCTTTAACTCACTGAGTCACCCAGGCGCCCCATAAATTTTTTTTTTTAAGATTTTATTTATTTATTAGAGAGAGAGAGAATGAGTCTTGGGGGGGAAGGTTAGAGGTAGAAGCAGTCTCCCTGCTGAGCAGGGACCCGACCCCCCCACCCCCGCCTCCGATATTGGACTTGATCCTGCGATTCCAGGATCATGACCTGAGCTGAAGGCAGTCAGTCAACCAACTGAGCCACACAGGTGCCCCTATCCTCTTAAATTTGAAGAAGTTTATTACAGTGTTGCCAAATATTTTTTCTTTTCATAATGATATCGGTGCTTAAGAATTTAATAAGGATTTTTCTCTTCTTTCTTCTGATATTATTACAAATGTTCATCTCTGTAATTCAGAGAATAATTCAGTTATTTAAAAATAGACCCTGGGGCACCAGGGTGGCCCAGTGGGTTAAAGCCTCTGCCTTCAGCTCAGGTCATGATCTCAGGATCCTGGAATCGAGCCCCGCATGGGGCTCTCTGCCCAGCAGGGAGCCTGCTTCCCCCTCTCTCTGCCTGCCTCTCTTACTGCTTGTGATCTCTCTCCTCTCTGTCAAATAAATAAATAAAATCTTTTTAAAAATAAATAAATAAATAAATAAAATAAAAATAGAACCTGTTCTTTGTAATTTGTCTTATAGTCTGCCTTTCTTTTTCCTCACTGACAAAAATCTCCCCCCACTTTTACTCTAATGAGGATGTTCAGACAATTAAGATAATTGTATGAATGAAGGATCTCAGCTGCACATTGCTTCATCCTACAAATAGAAATATAGTTTATGGCCAGACACCTGAAGTTGTTTCATCCATTCATTAATCCCCTTGGTTTCGCATTTTGAGAAGTCCTACAGCTTTTACCTATTTTGTAACAACTGTTTCAGTACTTTCTATATAATGGAACTTAACCCATTGTGCTGGATATGATTAAATCATTTTCACAGTGCTCTTCATCATATCTCATGTTTGTACCCAACTTCTGGTGTTTGCAGTAAATGTTACGTGGTATGACTGCAAGAGAGAGGCAGTGCTGATGGGATCATGTATGTATTGATTAATGTCCTCACCTGTTGAGTTTAGAGCACTCACCTAAAATATTAACTTAATTATGAATTATCATGTGTCTGCAACAATGGTCTCCTAGCTCATACATTCCAGAAGAGAGACAATTGACTAGATTTCTCTTTTTTTGAGATGGAGATCAACCTAGTTTTGGACAGATCCTATCACAACTCAGGTCTCTAGCTTTCCTTTACTTGGTTTTCTAGATGTCTTGGTTGTAAAGTCAGGAAAGTGAAAGAACATCCGTTGGGAGTAGAGAGTGGCAATGGGGTGTTTGGTTAGGTTTGTAGACGAAAAGACAAATAGGAAAACAAGCGTGCTCCTCCGAGTTGCGCTCAGCATTTCGGTGGGTGTTGTTGGGCTGATTGGAATTTTGTTCCGTGATATTTTTGGTGCATTTCTGTGTATATTACTGACACAGGTGCATCACTTGCTTAAACATGCTGAGTGGTTGGTTGTATTTTGGGATGAAGATTTAGCCTGTCATTCTTAATAATGTCAGAAATGCTAAAGCTGTGGACTCCACTCCTTATTATTCCTATCCTGTTGCCTCGTCAGCCTGATGGAAAATCTGCAAGAGGTGATCTGGGGAGGCTCATGCGGGTCTGATTTGCCTGGTCACATGCACTTCACTCCTCATTTCCCAAGTTCCCTGACAGGACTATTGTCTGCCTCTGCTCCCCACGTTAGAATGCATCGGAATTCCCATTATGGAGCTGGGGAAACCTTGCTGTCTCTCCTGTATGGGATTTTGGTCCTTTTCCTCATTTGTTTAGGTGAGTGTCGGCCAAGTATGTTTTGTTCTGGCTTTATGACCGCTATAAATATATTTGTGAATCACAGATGTGTGGTCAAGTTCAGAATCCATTTGCTTTCCTGCGCTTTGTTGTTGAGTCAGGCTGGAGAATGGCATCCGTGTGCTGTTCCTTCTCACGCGCCCATTAGAGGGGCAGATGTGTGTGTGGGGTTCGTTGCCGGATTTGAAGATTTACATGTGCTTGTAAGGATATTTTCCCCTTGATTAAACTGTGTGTAAGATCTTTTTTGGCCGAACTTTCCTAAGGGCGTAAAAAATGACCCTGTGTTTGGATTTTGGAATTTCATGGGACTTGGGAGTTTTCCTGCATCGTGGCCTCTGGATCAGAGTATTGGAGAGGCTTTTCGAGCTTCAGGGCTGCAAGCCTAATCAGCTCATGTTTTATCCACTGGAGCTTTTCATGTGGTTTTCATGTGTGTTTGTGTCTCCTTTAGCCATCCAGGCCACAAAGGAATCAGAGTCATTTTGCTTCATTTGCTTTTGCTTACGGCTTTGGACAGTAACCATTATTGGTTAAACCGAAGCAGAAAAAGCAAAGGTTGGAAAGATGGTCAGGAGATTCTGGGAAGTAAACACCACCATATTTTCATATAAGGGTATCTAAAAATAGTGAACAGATTTTATGTTTCCAGCATTCAGAAATATGGCGGCGGGTATGTCTAAGTTTAATAAGCTCAGATTATTTTGGCGGGTGGGGAGTGATGGCCTTATTCAGAGCTCAGAGACCATCTACCTTTTGAGAACTATGCCTCCTGCTCCCACAGCAAGCCACCTCCCTGCCCCAGGGGCGTTGGAAGGCGGGGCACCTTCGCAGCTGGCCAATCACAAATCCCACCAAGTGGCCTCCCAGACTAAGTCTAGTTGAGGCCAGGCTTCCAGCTCCGGCACAGAGACCCCGTTCCTTCTCTCCTACTCAAAGATAGTTACTTAAATCATTCTTCCCTCTCTTTCCAGCATCATCAGCTTTCATTTTCCCCTTCCTGCTGGATCTTTCCCACAGGAGTGCAAATATCTACCATCTTAAAAAAATGACCTGTTGATTTTCATTTCCCCTCCAGCTACAACCCACAGCTCTCCTTTTTTTTTTTTTCTTTTTTAAACAGAAAAACTCCTTAAAAGCACTTGCTTATATTTCTTGTCCCCAGTTCCTGAGTTTGCATTTCCTCTTGAACTCACCTTGAGCACCAGTCTTCCATCAGTACTGACTCTTCAGGTCACTGGTTAACGTCATGTTGCCGACCCGAGGGGTCAAGGCTGGGTCAGCATCACAGCTGGCGGTCAGTCAGTCAGTCAGTCAGTCAGCATTCCTATGCTCATCCCTCCCTCTTCTTTGAAGCACTTTCTTCATCTGATTTCAGGGCACATTTCCGTGTTGTGATTCCTAAACATTTTTGGCCATTTCCTCTTAATGTCAACTGCTCATCCCCTTGCCCTGGAGTCCCTGGGGGTTCAATGCCTTGACCTTCCTCTTTGCCCACCATCCCCACCAGTTGCATAATTTCTCCCCTCCCCCCACCCAGGGTAAGCTCCACGGGGGCAGAGATTTTTGCCTATTTTGATCATCAGTCCATCTTCAGGCATAGAGAAGAGCCCAAGAAATAAAAAGCTATCAATAATTATTTGTTGAATGGATGGATTTATAGAGGTATAGATGGTTGGGTGGATGGGTGGAAGGATGGACAGATCTTTTGGGATTTTCCAAACTGGGTGAGAAAAACCCTATTTCTAATTTGGGCACAGGCCTGGAGGTCTACGAGCTTGTCTGCGTGAGGAAGGAATGGGGTTCTTCCCCTTCTACTTCCAACCACAGGTGGCGTGTTCGGCCTAATTTTCCCCATACTGTCTGGCGGGTGGATATTTGCTAGTTCACCTTTTCTCAGTTTACAGGTCACCTCTCTGGACCTTTTTCTTCCCTCTCCATGACCAGATGAACGAGTTTGCCCTTCCTCTGTGTCCCTGCAGTCCTGTGCATGTCCCCACAGTGGCAATTTAAAGTTGGATTCACGGAGTCTTCTTTGCGAAGCCCTTGGCTCGATTGCATTTCTCTTCCCAGTACTTAACACTCTGGCACACAATAAGCACTCATTACGTATGTGTTATTTAATGAAGTAATTTAGACTGAAATTTTGTAAACCATAACTTACTCTAATGGTCCTTAAGAGTGCAATAAAAATGTGCCTCTCTAGCCTTCTGATTGTACTACATTTAAGATGTTTATTTCATGATTTTACAATAATTAAATAATTAGATTTGCTGAAGGCATTATAGCCAGTCCTCAGATTGTCCAGCTGAGGCCTGAATAATCCAGTCTACTGCCTTCTGAGTAGTCTTTGCCATCTTCCAGTATAAGTGAACATTCTCCGTAGTGTATCGTAGAGAGGAAAGGGTGTGCAGTCCCTCCGAAGTCTCTTCCTCCCTGATGGTTGTCTATAAGATGTGAAGATGGCTGAAAAGGAAGGGGACAGTAGTTAATAGCGCAGGGACAGAGACCAGTGGCCCCTCCCCTGCACGGTAGGATCAGATGTCAGTTCCTTCCTGGCATTTACATTTCTTGAATTCAGCATTTGGACCTCCTGTCGGTGTCACAGAGAATTTCATCAGTATCATCTTCAAGGAGTAGATCGTCTTAAACATAAAAATAGCCCAGCACAGTGTGGCTGTCAGGCCATGGAGCTGAGCCAGGCTCAGAACCCTGGAGGCCGATTTCCTATATATTTGTTATTGAAATGTACATGTTCAAAAACCCACAGTGATGTGTCGTTATGGAGTCCCTCCCATGCCGGGGGTGCAAATCCGTGTCAGTTGCATGTGTACATATATTTATAGATGGCTAGATGCCATAAATATAGTTAAATGTAGGTAGATAGAAATAGAGGTGTAGATACAGATGGGCATAGATAAAGATATAGACACAGATATATAGATGTAGATACTGATACATGGAGATACACAAGTAGATATGTAGGTATATAGGTTCATAGATACAGATATAAACAGAGATCATGTTATTAAGACTCACGAAGGCTACTTGGTCAGGATTGCGATCAGTGAAAGCAGTGTCTAAAATACAGTGTGCTAAAGCCCAGTGTTGTATCTTAACTTTGAATTTTTGGTAAAGAAATTGAGGGCTGCTAAAGTATCCACCCAAGAGAGGAAAACCACAGCTACGCAGCACCTTTTAAATAACTGATCTTTCATGAACCTGTTGCTGTGAACACAAGGGAGTGTGTAGGTGTGTCCGCACACAGGTTTTCATCAGACAGTGTAGATGGTCGCCCCCTTCTTTTATCAGCCATCCCAGAGCAGGGAACTGTGCTGTGTTGCCATTGTGTGCCCAGATGGGAGCATCAGATAGGAGGCATCCACGGGGCATGCGCACAGTAGGCGCCAAACAAGAAGGAACGGCAATGGTGGGACACATGACTGACCACACACTTCCTTGTAATAGTGCTCATTGTAAAGTCTCACCATTGAACCAAGCTTCTTTGTAGTGGCAGATCTAGTTCTTGTCTCCCAGATAACTCTGACTTTTCTCTATTTTCTTGGAATGCTCTCCTTCTTAATTTGAAACATAGTTAGATGCTAGCTTTCTCATTCCACGGCCTGTTTTCTAGGAGCTGATTACATGTCTTTTCATAACTTTCTATTTTATGTACTATGTTATGCTCTTCTAAGATTATTTCATAATCTAGGTGTAAAAAAGGTCTGTGCAAAGGTCTTAGAAGTTTCTTCTGGGATGTCACAGAAATTATGAATTATATGGTAGCTTTGTTTTGTGATTGTAGTGTTCAGTGTCTTGTATACCAACTTTGACTCTTGCTTTCTTTTTTTTCTTTTCTTTTTTCTTTTCTTTCTTTTTTTCTTCTCTCCCTCCGTTCCTTCCTTCCTTCCTTTTTCTTTTTCTTTTTCTTTTTCTTTTTCTTTTTCTTTTTCTTTTGAGAGAGAGAGAGAGAATCCCAGGCAGGCTTCACACCCAGCATGGAGCCCAAGGTGGGGCTCAACCCCAGAACCCTGAGATCATGACCTGAGCTGAAATCAGGAGTTGGACCCTTAACTGACAGCCTCCCAGGCGCCCCACTGACTCTTGTTTTCTTATTCTCAGTCTGTCTTATGGCAAACCACTTACAAAGTAATTTTTATTTTCTTGAGCAAATCCTAAATGGTCAGATACACCTACAACGGACCTTTCTACTCACAGATGCTTGGTGTGCGGAGCTCTGATTGATTTGGAGTAGCTTTTTCGTCTTCGTCTGGGCCCAGGCCAGTTCCCCAGGACAAATATTCTTGGGTCACCTCCAGTTTCCTGCAGACCTCACCTCTGAGGGAGGTCTTGGCCCAGTCCACCAGCGGATGTCCTTCAACAGTCCTTCCCAGTGTCGCAATGACAGTACAAATTTAATAAAGATTCTCCAATATTTCATAGTATGAAACATTAGAGAAGCCAGTGGTAATAACCTGGCAGTAATTCATAGTATGGCTCACGTTACTTGGGCATTTGCTATGTCTTAGGCACTGTTAAAACTGCTTTATTTATATTATTAAATCTTTTCAACAACCACACAGAACCTGTGCTAATGTTATCCCCAATTGAGAGGTGAGAAAACTGAGGCATGGAGACGTTGAGAAACTCGCCAAGGTCACTCCAAGGTCATCTCGATGGCCAAGCCCAGTGGATAACTTGAATCTTCTTTTTTTTTTTTTTAAAGATTTTATTTATTTGACAGAGAATGAGAGAGAGAGAGAGAGAATGAGATCACAGGTAAGCAGAGAGGCAGGCAGAGGGAGAGGGAGAAGCAGGCTCCCTGCTGAGCAGAGAGCCCGATGCGGGGCTCGATCCCAGGACCCTGAGATCATGACCTGACTGGAAGGCAGCGGCTTAACCCACTGAGCCACCCAGGTGCCCCTAACTTGAACCTTCTTAATCCAGTGTATGTTTTGCCCCCTTTATTTTGTAAAGGTCGCTGGTGGACCTTTTACGGCAGAATATTATGGACAAGCATTGTAGAGCAGTAGAACCCATCTATTTTAAATGTTGTAAACTACAGAGCTATAGGTTTCTGCAGATAGTGTCTTGGTTTTATTTCACTGAGCTAGCAGATATTTTGAGGGTTAGAACCCATTCTCACTGTGTAATTTTCTTGCAGAAAACACATGGTTGGCGGTTAATCTCAAACAAAGATCCCTCGAGGATAAATCTGTAGAAACAAATGGTGACTTTCCTACATCCCTTCCTGTATATGGGGGTCATCGAGGACTAGCTGGCATTGCATTTAATGTCTGATTGGAAATTAGGTTTCTGTTACTGATGTAAAACACTAATGCCTTTTCTTGAAAGTTGTAAGGAAACTGGCAAGGTGAAAAAATCTGTGTCTACCCCACCTCCCCATCTCCAAGCAGACATTTATTGAGCACATACAGTGGGTAAGACTGTTTCAGGCATTGGAAATACACTGGTACCCAGAGAGCATACCTTTTAAGTGGGAGAGTTTGACCACAACCAATAATTATCTCACAACAAATAAGAAGAGTATCATGTAGCGATAAGTGCGGCGCAGAGAACCTGGATTGGGCCATGTGATGGAGAGTTAGTAGCGGGCAACTTTGGATTGGTCTGTATGTGATGAGGGAGAGGAGAGTGGTGTGAATCGACCACTGAGGTGGGCGAGCGTTGGAGTGTGTAGGGCTTTGCAGGGCGGGACACCAAATATGGATTGTTCATTATGGACATTGAGAAGCCTCAGTAGAAGCTGTGGATGGACTGGATTTGTTTGCATTTTTCGGTTGTTGTTCAAAATTGTCAGAGTCACCATTGGGAAAGTGGATGGTGGATTAGCAAGAGGGGAAGTTGGAAGACCAGTTAGAAGCCCATCACAGGTGACCGGGGTAAGGCGTGATGATGGCACAGACTAGGGCATGGTTGGTCAAGATGGAGAAAACTGGTTGGATTTGACATGTTTTTAGAAGCAGGGACAGTGGTACTCTGGTTGGGGCCTTGGTGAAGAGAGGAAGAAAAATTAAAATGAATTGTAGATCTTGGACCTGAGAACATCAGTGGATGGTGAACCATTTACAGAGACAGAAAGTCCTGGAGTTGGGGGAGGCACAGGTTTCATAGGGAAAAATCAGAATTCTCCTAGGACCATGTTAATTTTGGGTTGACAGCTTTCATTTCTCATCCAGTTGGAGAGAATAGGCAGATGAATATGTAAGTCTGGAATATCTGGGAATGATTGAAAGAGGAGGCAGATTGGGTGGTCACAGACATACCCACGGTAATTAAAGTCCAGGCTGTCCCCTCGGATACACCGGAGGGAGGAAAATGGTGCCGTAGACAGAACCACAGGCACTACAGCGTTTGGGGAGGGTCCTAGCATCTGTTGAAGAGCTCTTCATAATATTTCACTTGACACTGTAGTGCTTTGATACTTCAGAAGTGATCTTAAAAATGACAAGAAGTCCCAAAGGCAATTCTCCCCTCGAGAGAGATTTCATTCAACATCTTAGCCAAAAAATTCTCCATGATTGTAACATTAAATGCCATCCTGGTTATAGAAAATAAGGTCAGAGTCTCACAGTGAAGTCTGCAGTGGGAGTTCCTGTCAGCATTTGTTTTGCTTTTTTTCTTTCAATTAACAGTTCAGGCTGGTTTTCGTAAATGCTGTCTCTCCCCAGTTGAGTTTTGGGAGGTGTGGGCAAAGCAGGACACGGGTTGTAACAATCTGTCCCATTCTCCTTGTTACCAGAATGCTGCTGTATGACATACCGATCTGCCCTGCTGTTTTCACTTTCTGCTCTTTTAAGTATTATATTTTTTTTTCTGGGGACCTTGAGCTAGTGAAAGTTTAGTATTCAAAAGGCCCGTCGAGTATTTTTCTCAACATATTTCACGTTTTCTGTGTCTGTACCGGCAGCAAGCAGCATATTTGTTGACTAAATCAATCTCCATGAGCATTTGCAACGTGCCGGGGAGGAGACTCTGATATAGTGTTAAGGATAATGTAGCGGATAATGATGCTGGCCAGAGAGCCACTCTGTGTTTAGTTTCTTGCAATGAGTTGAGCTAACCCCACTAGCATTGTTAGCACCTTTTATTAGAGGATCAGGTCGATGAAACTCAGGGTGTCTCCAGAGTTTTGTCAGTGGCTTAGAGCTTTGATTTTCCATCAGAGACAAATGCATTTGGCTTATTCATGCAAAGGTGAAAGCTCACCTTTCTCGTAGTTAGTGAAAATAAGATTTGACGTTGGTCATTAAGATTCCCCAGGGCAGCTGTGTTCTACAGGAAACCAGGATGTAGGGCTGGATGTTGAGAAGGAACGGGTTTGGGCTTCCAGCTGGGCGAGACCTTTGTGAAAAAGACACAGGTAACTTGTAAGGCACAGGGATCCAACTGTGGTTAAAACAGATGAGCTGAACTGAAGAATAAGTTAATTTTTCCCAGGGGATCATTTTGTGGGAAAAATGCCAATAGAAAGTAGCATAAAAATAATCTAGAAGATCTCATTTTTTTAAAAAAAGTTTTTATTTATTTGTTTGACGGAGAGGAGAGAGATCACAAGTAGGCAGAGAGGCAGGCAGAGAGAGAGGAGGAAGCAGGCTCCCTGCCGTGCAGAGAGCCCGATGCGGGACTTGATCCCAGGACCCGGAGACCATGACCTCAGCCGAAGGCAGAGGCTTTAACCCACTGAGCCACCCAGGCGCCCCTAAAAGATCTCATTTTTTAAAAAGCTACTTTGTTGAGATAAATGACTGACTTATAAAAGCCAATAGAAAGAGTATCTTTAAATGTATATTTACATATACTGATGAGTTTGTGAATTGTTGTAAACATCAGGGCCTTAAACATACCCATGGCCTCCCCAAAGTATTGTTTTTAAAGAGTATTTAACCTAAGATCTACCTTCTCAGCAAATTTAGGTATACAACACAGTATTATTATCTTAGCTATAGGCACTATTGTATATAATAGATCCCGTTTTAAAAATTTGTGTTATTTAAAAAAAATTGTGTTATTTTTTAGAGATTGAGAATCACTTCTCAAGGATGCCTTTTGGAACAGCTCATTTGAGGGTCAGAAGGAAACTTGCAGCCCCTAAACTCATGGGCAGCCTGAATTTTAATGTGATCTGGTTTCTGTTCTTTCCCGCACTGTGGTGTTCAGATCTCGGGGGTACAGCTAGTGCTGGTGTCTCTTCTCAGATGAGTAATAGCGAAGCTCACTGAGGACAGGGAAGTACAAAGGTGGAATTTGCCTCTACTGATCAGGCCTTTTAACTCTTGCCAGCCAGCTGTCCATGAAGCCAGAGAACATATCACCTGTGGCTATAATAAGATTTTACCATTGACCCAGGCTTTCGGATGGGATTGGTGAGGTGAAAAGGGGTTCTATTGTCTTTTTTTTTTAAGTTGTTATTTAATTTATTTAGTTGACAAAGAGAGAGACACACATACACAGCGAGAGAGGGAACACAAAGCAAGGGGAGTGGGAGAGGGAGAAGCAGGCTTCCTGCTGAGCAGGGAGCCTGATGCGGGGCTCGATTCCAGGACCCCGGGATCATGACCTGAGCCAAAGGCAGAAGCTTAACGACTGGGCCACCCAGGCACCCCTCTGTTGTCCTTTTTAAGACTAATTTTATTCCACCGTTTTGGGGATTAGAAAGACCATCAAGCATCTTCCTTATTGTTGATAGCAATGATCATCTGACAAGAATCCAACAGGTTACGAAAAGCCAACAACACTGAAAAATGCCTGGGAGGGTCAGGTGGAATGAGCAATATTTTTCTCTACCTCTTTATCACCTAACAGGAAAGCCATTATTACTTGGAAAATTCTGGAAGGTGACAGAACTGGGGAACGAAAACTCACAATGACAATGAAAGGAACCAATTCTCTGGTGGACACATCTTGTTAGCGTTCTTGTTGCTTTATCTCTAAAGTGGAGAAAAAGATGACACGTACCGTTTTTTTTTTTTTAAGAATTTATTTATTTGGCAGAGAGAGAGAGACAGTGAGAAAGGGAACACAAGCAGGGGGAATGTGAGAGGGAGAAGCAGGTTTCCCGCCGAGCGGGGACCCCGATGCAGGGCTCGATCCCAGGACCCTGGGACCATGAACCAAGCCAAAGGCAGACGCTTAACAACTGAGCCACCTGGGTGCCCCTACACGTGCCATTTATAACGAAACAGAGGGTTAGTCATCGTTCCTCCAGATCCACCCGATCTCACACGGTCCCCCTCTCAGGGCGCCCGATTCTCCCTGCGCCAGAGATGGTTGTTGGCAAAGCCTATCATATAGGGTCCCTGCGGGTGCTGCTCAAGGAGTCCATCCTGAGGTCGGCACAGAGTAGGATTTGTAGCTGGAAATTCCCCAGACCAAGACCTTGCTTAGGTTTCAGAATGGCTGAGTGGCCCCTGAGTGGCATCCACCACAAGGGTTGGACTGGCCGCATTAGTGACTTTCGAATGTGTGATTAAGTTTTTGCCAGCCTGGGAAGGGTAGAGACAACCTTTGTGCCAACGGCAAGGCATGCATTTTTGAACATGTAGTTTTATTTATCCTGGATTCTGCTCAAGTTTATATTTCAGAGGATTTTTAGTCTTCATTTCAGCAGTTGCAGATTGGGAATTTTCTGCTTATTTCTTCCTCTTTTTCGGCAACATAAGAGCTTGCGTGTGATTTGATTGTCATTAAGAAAAATCTAGGCTAAAAGATGATGGAAACAATCTAACAAGTCAGAGATTACATAGAGACAATATTTACAATGCACGTGATAGACATAAGGTTCACATTTCTAATCTACAAAGAGCAATCAATGGGTAAGAAAGATTCAAATAACCCACAAATGAATGGGCAAAGATATGAATCGGCATTTCAAATATGAGTGAATTCTGATGTTCAGTAAGTAGATGAAACGATGGTCCATCTGCAGCTGAAATTCCTTTCTTCTGACTGGCAAAACAGAAACGAAACCCCTACTGGTAAAGATGCTGATGAAGGGGACTCATACCCAGTCCTGATGGAAATGTGAATTGTTTGTATTTTGGAAAAGCAGTCTGGCAGTTCCTACTAAAAATAATACAAACTCTCGGACCCCGTAGTACGCCTTCTGGGACTATGGATTACAAAAATAAAAATGCAAGCGTACACAGAGAAGAGTATGTGTATTGGGTGTTTATATGTTTTCGGTGCCCACCCCCGGCCCTCAAAGCCCGCAAAAAACTACTTAGCATATTGAGGATGTATCAAGAACCATGGGTTATGTATCAATTAGATGATAAGAATGCCTAATAAGAATGATAAGATATAGTGCATCCATTTAAAGATTGGTTTAGGGGCGCCTTAGTGGCTCAGTGGGTTAAAGCCTCTGCCTCCGGCTCAGGTCATGATCCTCAGGGTCTTGGGATTGAGCTCCGCATTGGGCTCTCTTCTCAGAAGGGAGCCTTCCTCCCCCCCACCACCCCGCCGCCTGTCTCTCTGCCTACTTGTGATCTCTTTCTGTCAAATAAATAAATAAAATCTTAAAAAAAAATAAAGATTAGTTTAAATCACACCCGGTTAAGTTGGAGAGATTTTTATAATATTAAGTGAGAAAAGTAGACCTTATTTTTAAGCGGGAAGACCCGTATCCTCTGAGTCTGTATACGTGTGTTCGTATGTGATTATGTGAACATGGAGAAAAGATCTTACAAAGGTGTCTGGTAGACTGTTAACAGTGGCTATGTAGGTAAGGAGGGGGGAAGCAGCCTCTAAGAAAAGGCCCAGCAGTTGGCATTGAGCTTGCAAAAGTATGAAGGTGTGAGAATTTGAGGACTTGGAATTCCAACCCTATTGTTCTGGACTTAGCTGAGGTCTGGATAGAAGTAAGATCTCCACAGAGCCTTTGCATTTCTTTCAAGGGCTGAAAGTTGCTCCTGAAAGGGATATAGACTCTTCTCTACCCCAACCATTGCTTCCTGATGTGCAGAATCCTTTCTGAGTGTCTTCTGATAACATTCATCCTCTTTTTAAACTTCCTCTTCTTAGGAGATCAACATTCACCAGCAGCGGATTAGACATCCTTTAAATCTGCCCTTAGCTCTTTGATAGAAGATATTTAGTATTTCCCCTTCTCTCCAGCACACAGGTAACCCTGGACAAGTAAAAAAAAAGGCTTCCTGGGTCTCCTTTTCCTGTGTTTCCTTTTCTCTATGTGCAAATCCCATAATTGCCTTGTGAGTTATGGGTAATGGCAAGAATTATAATTAAACGATAATGGTGAACGCCTATATTTTTCTTCACGAGGTGTTGTATAAACAGAGGGACTGAATAGCTTATCGCCTCCCAGCACTGCTCTCGGAGCCCGAGCTCCGCTCCTCCTTTGCAGGAGGAGAGCGGTGGGGCCAAAGGGAGCCGAAGTCACTTGCGTGCGGTCATGCGCATGAGTGGGTGGCACGCGTGGGGTTTCTGTGAGTTTCAGCGGACGGCCTGGTCCCCTGTTGGAAGTGCTCCCGTGCTTTGCACGTGGTCCACGATGGAATCCTGGGTGTGCACGCGTACCAGCAAATGGCATCAAGGCGACAGGCCGTGTTGGCCTTGGAACAAGCCCCCTTCCTTTATCAGACCCGCATCTGGAATCCAGGTGGCATCCGGGGGCCGGCGGGGCTCATCCTGAAGCCAGCCGTTTGGCTGCAGATGGGCTCATGGGGCTTTCGGGTGCACATCAAACAGGGTCTGTGCTCGTCGTCACTTTTCCCTCCATGCCGCTACAGACAAGCAAAAGTTGTTCCTAATTTTCTCTTCGGAGAGCTTGATTTGTTTTTGCTGGCGCTGCGTAGATCTAGTTGAGCTTTTCTGTATCTTGTCAGTCACTGATTCTTGAGGAAATGAAATGCTCCCTAGATGAATAAGCAGAAGTCACTTGGGTGTCATTTCTAGACTTGTAAATCTCCCGTGCGCTAGTGCGCACGCACCTTGCCCCGGAGGAGGATGGCGCCTCCCATTTTGTCCCCCGCTGTCATTGCACTAGCAGGCTGGTCTGTGGGTGGCGAGTGACCCCTGGGCTTTGCAGGGGGACAGGTGAGGCTGCACAGTTGTGCTTAGGAAGACGGGGCAGCTAGGTAGACAGCATCTGAACCCCGTCATCGCCTCGGCCCCTCCCATCCTCAGTTCCGACGTGCATTCTTTCCTCCTTCCTAGGACCGTGGGAAGGATTTTGTACCATCCGTTCTCTGCCTCTGCCCTTACTTCCCAAGTGGGGCGCAGAGTCTGGCCTGACAATCTCTTTGCCCTTTACTTTGTCCTGAATGGTGAAGATGCTTATTACCGATCTGAATCCCTCTTAGTAGTCCTTGTCTCTGGGACTTTCTACCGTGTTACCTGTTCTCATCAGCATCAGGAGTTGTGTTTACTACTAGTTTATTGTTCTCTGTATTACACCCTGAAACCAAGGACCTTGCTATGGAGGCAAAGAACATGGGCAATGGAAGGCATGCCCTTCTTTTAGCTCCATCTTGTCTATAAGAGGCCTTCTGGACTGAGTGTTTGTGTCTCTTTGAAGTTCCTACATTGCATTTCTAACCCCCAGTGGGATGGTGTTGGGAAGAGGACCCTTTGGGAGGCGATGGTCCCTTATGAATGGGATTCATGCCCTTATAAAAAAGACATGAGAGAGATGGCTTTCTTCTTCGCTGCCGCTCTCCCCATTCTGCTGTGTGACACCACAGAGAGAAGATAGCAGGCTCTCGCTGGACACACATGTGTTCACACCTTGGTCTTGGACTTGCACTCGCCAGCCTCCAGAACGGGGACAATAAATATTTGTCCTTTAAGCCCCCCGCCCTGGTCTGTGGTGATTTATTACCGAAGCCTGAGCTAAGGCAGAAGAAATGTAATACATTTTAAAATGAAATTATCAATCAGAATGGCTAGCAGGCAGGGGATGTGTGGATCCCAGGATCAGTGGTGATTAGATACGGTATAGAAGGGAAGGACGACATCTCGAGAGAGGAAGAAGTTAGGGAATCAGGTGAATTCAACCTTCACGATCGTTTTCACAATCGTTCTCACTCTCCTTGCGTTTGAAAACAAGAGGAGGGAGCCAATTTCTACTTTGCAAATTACAGGCAGTGCTGGGGAGTGACTGGGATCAGTGGGGAGCAATGCTCAAACCGGGTCCCACTGAAGGCTCAAGTAAATACAGACTTCTGTGGGAAAGTAAAAAAAAAAATGTTGCAGGAAAGCAGATGATGTACCTAAGTGGAGATGGGAAATATATTCTGCATACACAATCCAGTAGGACAGCATATTTAATTAGAAGTTGCAGTTTATGATGTTAAGAATGTGCTCTTTGAAAAACTTGTCTGTGAATTGTGTCCAACTGTTTTTATTTATTCTAAGTGCAGCTTCTTATGGGTAAAATGCAAAAGCAGCAGCATCTTAAAATAATACAGCGGAGAGTTGACATGCTTGCTATAAATTGCCTCTCTTATTTTTTACGTGGCGGAATAGAGAGTGATTCTGTGGAGTATATAAAAGGCAATTAGAAAGTTGTCCCGTGACTCTGTCCCACTTCCTGTTTGGGGAGCTGAGACACGTTTCAGTGGTCAGAAGCTTCCAGCTCAGTATGCTCTCGGTATTTGTGGTCTATGGGGAGCAGATGTCACATGTGGACGATAAAGGACATTTCCTATTGCCTGGCGGGAATTTCCAGTACGTGGCTGGACTTGGATTGGAATCAAGGGCTGAGGCTGATGATTATATCTGTTAATGGGTCTTTCAGATTCCTTTCCTCTTTACAGAGCATTCATACTACTTAATCCCATCTTTTTTTTTTTTTTAATTTCACTCTAAAGCAGAGTTTCTCAACCTCAGCACTATTGACCTTTTGGGTTGGATAGTTTCTTTTGGCGCGGGGGCGGGTGGTGGGGCTCCCCATGCTTCACAGAGTATTTATCAGCACCCCCAACCTCTGTTCACTAGATGTCAGTAGCCTTCCCCAGTTGTGACAGCCATTCAGAATTGTCCCCAGGCATTGCCACATGTTCCCAGGTGGAGGGAGTAAATTCGCCCTTCGTTTTGAACTATTGGTCTCAATGCACTCTACGAAATTAGAAACAAGGACAAATGCGAGTCTCGAAGATGTTGTGTGTTCTTGTGTAACCATGTATCTGTGAAGGCCAGGCCTTGGACTTGATGCATTACTATTTCCATGTTGCCTTTGACGGTATTCCTGACCTCATGCCAGAAACTTCCATCCAGGAGATAGCCCCGGCTGAAAGCTGGCTTGCAGGACCCGGCAGTGACAACGTTTGCTCTCTCTTTCCCAGAGGCTCCTGCAGGCTCTCCTCCACCTAGGTCTAATTCCTGGGAAGTGTGGAGCCTGCCTTTGATGACTTTGGGGCTCATCCCGTAGTTAGCAGTGATCGGAAGTGAGTTAGAGTGGACAGACACTGCCCTTGGGTAACCTCCATCTTTCCTGACCTCTTGCATTTCCAATTCAAGCTTTCCCCCCTCCTTTATGTGCTCGAGTGAAACATGGGAACAGATCCAATCCAATCCCCTTGACCGAAGGCAAGAGAAGAGCTTTGAGAATTAATTTATGGTATGGTGACCCTAGACTATCATTTCATTTGTCTTCCTTATTTTTCCTGACAACTCTCCAAAAAAACACAAGGACTAGAGAAAAAGATATACTTGGAATGACAGTGAACATCTTCTTGCTGTTATCCCTGAAACTCACATTGTTTATTGATCTGAGTGAGTGTAGGTTAGAGTTGCCCTTGAAAGGATGCAATTAAAAATGTATTATTGTTTTGTTGCTCCCTTTTCTCAGCTGTGATCCAAAGAAGATGGTTGTCGAACAATGGAAGATTTCAGAGTTGGTATCTCTGAGCTCAGTCGGAGGTCTGGAGCCATCTCTGGCCCTCCAGAACATTCTATGAATTCGAGAAACTCCTTGAAATGGAGTGAGGCCATAAACCAGTGAGTGAATTATAACGATCCGGACAGTAGTCATTTGGATTTGGTAGATGTTCTGCATGGCCTCGATTGCATATTTTTCCCATTTTATTGAAAGGAAAATTCCACCCAGTTTACTTAGGCCAACCATCTGGAAGTACTTTTTATTGTCTTTTGACACCTTGCCAAATGGGAAGAAAAAAAGATAGAGGACAAAAATACTATAAAAATTCCGAATTTAATGTAATTCATGTTAAAGAAAATGCTTAATTTTCATCTTCTGATGAGTGCACTACATTAAATTAAGTTCCTCTAGGTTTTCTTTGGTGACTGTTGGTGCTCCGGGATATGTCACAAAGTGCATGGATTCCTTTCCTTCCATCATTTGACATCTCTGAGGTCCAGCAATTCTTCCGTGTGTCTGTGTTCAGTGATCATTGTCACTTGATTACATAGAACTCTCATCTTACAACGGAGGAGCCCTAGATACTGAGCATTCAAGTTCTTATGATTGGGACAGCTTCCTCTATCCTGGCCAAAGGTTTTTTTTTTTTTTTTTTTCATTCTGTAATGTAATACTATTCAAATAAAGCAGTTTTCTAAAAGCTGCAACTTCAAAGTAATCTCTTATGGGAAGCCCTTATTGTATAAGTCAAGTGTTGGTTGATTTATCATCTGAAAAATACAAGTCAGGATTCCTTTGGGTCCCATGTCTATCTGCTGTGAAAGATCCATCCTGTCTCAAGGTGACCAGATCTCCTCTTTGTATCAAGTGGACTGAGCTTTGTGTGGGAAAGAATCACACAAAATTGAGACCCACCTGAAATGGTGTAATATTTATTAAACCGCCATCTTTGAAACAGTGTACTATTTATAGCAGTCTTGCTTTGTGTCAGGCACTGTACTTGGTTGTTTTTGAAAGTGAGGTCAGTCGTGATGGAAACGTGCAAGGTTTTAGTCCCATTTAACATGTAAAACTGAGACCTAGAAGTCATGTAACTTTCCCAAAGTAGAATCGTGAAGCTGGGATTCATTCCAGGGTCTGCTAACTGAAAACCCCACGCCCTGATTCTGGGAAAAATTCTTCTCTTGGTCGTCAATGATACCTGTGGTTGATATGTTTTCCTAGTGAGTAGATCATTGGTTTTGCTGAGGTTTTTGGATGAGTTTCTCAGTGCATCTTTGTGAAGATTTCTAGTAAAGAATGTTACCAATGTTTTTATGTTATGGTTAGTAGACACCAGAAGTATTTGTTAAGTGATTTATAAACATTTGAAAATGGACATATTTCCATCTTAGTATTTATGCAGGATCCATGATATTTTGAGCACTGAATGGAAATTGGTGTTATATAATCTACTCAGAGGGACATTTTTTAATTGTATGCCCATTTAGAGAGAATATATTGGATGGGCATTAGCAAAAGAGCTAGAGAAAAACTATCATCTTAGATGAAAGTAATTTTTTTTTTTTACTCATTGTGAGTTGCTAGATCTCGAATGCAGCTGCCTATAAAGTTTTCCATATCTTATGCTTCATTTATTATAAATGAAATTAATTTTATTCGATGGTATCCTTTAAAGTTTCCAATATTATTACAGTAAAATATGATGATTATAATTATATCTATTTATGCATGTAATATCTGTTTTCCAAAAATAATTACATAATAAATTTTCATTTCACTGTGACAAGAGAGTTGGGTATCCTTTCGGCTCTCATCCAGTTAAAAAAGAAAGACAGTAGGTGGTAATTTTGAATCAGATCCTACTAGCTAGAAAAAAAATGGTTAGTAAACATTCTCTCCTAAGTTTTTCAGATGAGTTTTGCTTAATTTAGAGATTTTTACCTACCTACTTTGGTGTGCACCATGCTTGCAGGGAAAGTCATTTAAAGGAGGATTCATAAACTTTGTAAATCCTAGGCTGTTGGGGAAGCTCAGAGTAAAGGAATGTTTCGGGAACATCCGAGCTATTGTGAGTGTGTAATTTGACTTTTATTATGTCCGTGGAGCTTTTGTGGTCCATGTATAACGAAGATGTGATGGAGTAAACACCTGCTATCATTTGCCTTCCCAGGTCACTGTGTGAACCGATCGGGGCAAAAACGTGTAGCGATTTAGTTTCTCTGATTTCTGTAGTGATTTCAAGCATTCATTCTTTTCTTTTTTTAAAGATTTATTTTTTTTATTTGAGAGAGAGAGTGAGCAAGCGAGAGCAGGGAGAGGGGTAGAGGGTGAGGGAGAGAGAGAATCTCTAGCTGACTCCAAGCTGAGTGCAGAGACTGATGCAGGGCTCAGTCCCAGGACCTGAGATCATGACCTGAGCTGAAATCAAGAGTCAGCCGCTTAACCGACTGTGCCACCCAGGTGCCCCTTCTGGTCTAACTTCCCTTTTTCTACCCGCTTCTGCCACACAAGTCAACATGCCTTATCACTCTTTCCAATTCATACTGCTTGAAGGTGTATGCTTCTTTATTAGGAAATCCCAATGAATACACTGGAAGGTTTTGCCCTAGAATATCAACATATACCAGACCATTTTATATGAGCCCTGGTTCCACTCTGCCCAATACTATGGGCATGCCACTTAAATCTTGGATATTCTTTCCCTAACCTTCCCAGATCCTGTCCAATGCTTCAGAAGCTGGTTGAGTTCCTTCTTTCCCTTCTCACAACTTCCTCATATCATGTTCCATCTGTATCTAGCATATACTTTTACACTAGTGTAGAGATGATGTATGTTTGAGCAATACCCTCTCTCTTTCTCCGGAGTACTCCCCTGATGGTTTGGGAAGTGTTTTACGTACTCTTCTGTCTCTGGATAAATTTTCCCCATTATCCCAGGGACATGCTCATCACTCCTTTGCTCTGACTCCTAGGAACCCACTACTAGACTGCCTGACCTTGTGACAGCTGGCTGGGAATGCAAATCCTGTTTCACCTCCTGCCAACAAACATTACATACATTTTACGTGGTGGGCTGTATGGAATGGTGGATGTGGCTGATGGAACACTGGAGATCGCTTATGGCTGGATTTTTTTTTATTTATTTATTTGAGATACAGAGAAAGTGAGAGAGAGCATGAGAGGAGAGAAGGTTAGAGGAAGAAGCAGGCTCCCCGTGGAGCTGGGAGCCTGATGTGGGACTCGATCCTGGAACCCAGGGATCATGACCTGAGCCGAAGGCAGTTGCTCAACCAACTGAGCCACCCAGGCGCCCTCATGGCTGGATTTTTATACATGCTGTGATTTGGTCATGAAGTTTTTTAATACAAGAAACTACTACCAATGGGGACTTTCCAGTGTAGAAAACAGTAGCAAAGTCGTAGAAGAATTACAGTAAAAGCAGTTCACAGTTCTTCGTTTTCTATGACATTCTTGATCTGAAAGTCTAAAGCATATTATTAGTCAATTAAGATAGCTCTTTCAAAGAGAAGTCATGTAAGTAGAAACCCATCTAGAAGGTGGTAGACTCTGTCTTCTTTCCAAAGAAGTAATTGTCTAGGACTTAATTAGAACAACAAGAAGAAGGAATGAGCAAAGGGAAGAGCCCCTGGAATCCATGACGGGACTCATTTTCTGCCCATCGTTTACTGGGACAGGGCACTGCCTTCTTGAAGGGGGCAGAGTCTTTCATCTCCGACAAGACCTTGCATGAGTTTAGCTAAGATCCTCTATCTCTTTCTCAAAGAAAGCTCTAATATGGACAGTCACAGTAGTATTTGACCTTCCTGAGGCTTTGTTGATCCTCCTAGAAGTTCTAACTTGTGATATTTCCTAATCATGATCACATATTTAATGTCAAAGTTTCCTATGGGGGGGCACAAGATCAATTTTATTTCTCCCTTCTTCCATCCCTTCCTTATGGGTAATTCATCAGCATGGTTTAATTCTTTGGGCTATAGATGAGCTGTCCTTCTAGCAGTGGGTTAGATGTGGTAATGATGTGACTTGACTCTCAGCCCACGAGTGACATAAGGGAAGTGCTCCAGGCTTATTCTACTTGGAGATGGTATGCATCTCCATGGGGTAGGGACTCAGGTATGCCTTTAATGGTATGGCAGCTAGGGATGTACTGTTGCTTGGATACGGGCTAGAGATGGAGGATTCCTGACGTGGCTGAATTCGGAGGACACTCATGGAATAGATGAGGCATGGAGTTCACATCCACCACAGAGACTCAGCTTCGATTTGTCTTTTCTAGCCCAAGGCTAAGCTAAGTGTCCAATTAAGAAGATTTATTAAACTCTGGAGCCCCACAAGATAATCAGCAGCATAACAAAGAACATGCCAGAGACATGCCATGTTATTTCTTCCTTTGCGCTACACGGCAGCCTGGCCCGATTTCTCTGGCCTGGGCTAGAACAAGAAGCTTAGCATGCATGAAGGTTGAAAATAATTTCTAGGGTGGTGCTGTAAGCTCTTTTATTTATGGTTACACAGTGTATAGTTCTTCAGATTATCACAGGATGAAATGAGAAATGCCTTTATGAAAAAAAAAAAGTCCAGATGGAAATTGTCATTTGCTATAATTCAAGAATAAATATAGTGAGTAGGTACAGAACGCTCTGTTGTGGAAATGTAGGCAGCTGTGTGTCTTTCTTCTCTCCTTGTAGACTGTTTTATTTACTTATTTATAATCTTTGAAAAGAATACCCTGGATGCTTTGCAAAATTAAAGACCAATGAAATGGAAATCCCAATCCTGGGGAGATTGACGGCTGACATTTCAGAGAAATCAGACATGAACATAACCCTAGGAAAATGGAACAAATACTCTGGAAAGGTGAATAAAGAAAAGTCCTGGGGTGCCCGGGTGGCTCAGTTGTGAGGCATCTGCCTTCGGCACAGGTCATAATCCCAGGGTCCTGGGATCGGGCCCGCATCCGGCTCCCTGCTCAGTGGGGAGCCTGCTTCTCCCTTTCCCACTCCCCCTGCTTGTGTTCCCTCTCTCGGTGTGGCTCTCTCTTTCAAATAAATAAAATCTTCAAAAACAAAACAAAGAAAAGTCCTGCCTCTTTGGAGTGTATGTAATGTCAAAGAAAGTTTATTAGTTGGACATATAATATTTTAAATAAGATACTAGTAATATTAGAATCTAATTTTAATAAGATACTAATAATTGTTATAATTAATTTTTTACTCTCTTAATTAGTAGACTTACAGCATCATATGGTTTCTTTTCTCCTATTATAGATGTAGGTGCTTATCTGTTATTTATACCCTTTTTGATTTAATGAAAGCAAATGAGAGATACTAGTAGATAAAACTGCTAGCATTAACTTTTATTAATTAATGGTTGCTAAAAAAAATTCTCATGATGAAGCAGAAGGTAGAAGAGTTTTTTCCCATCAAATTAGTATTTTCATAGGAAGATACATAAAATTTTTTATTAGGATTACATGATGCCTGGGTATAGGAAAGAAAAAAAAAAAGCCTAAGTAAAGGCTTTAGCCTCATACTTAATCTCAAGATGAAACCAGGGAGTGGTTGGGGGTCTTACTTGTTTATTAAAAACAGTTTTTCCTTGAGTTCCTCTCTCCGTGGAGACTTTGGTTCAAGAAGCCGCAAGTATGATCAGCAGAAGCCGTCTTGGTAACGACACAGCCTGGTAATGACCCTCTCTTGGCTCCCCTGTGAGGCACCTTCGCCACAAGGCCAGGACAGGTGCATTTAATAAGTTCTCAACACCTCTTCGGGGAGGGAAGTGTACTTTTCCACAGGGAGAAACGTAGTCATGAAAAGGTTTAAGATGCGAAGGTCTGAAGGTCAACCCGTAAATCACTTTCAGAGCTGCTGTGTCTCCACGTGCAGGGCTGGGGAGGGAGAGCCCGGAGCTGAGTGCCTGCCCTGGCCACGGATGGACAGAGGCACAGACGGACGGATGGATGGGGGGGTTCGTTCTTGCCTGGTCACGGACTCAGATCACCAGTAACATGCCTGCCCAGCTTTGCTGGAAAAAGGCTTGTGAATGCCTCAGAGGAGGGGTGCAACCCCAATCCCAAATTCTGCTCTAAGAATGCGGGTGTAGAGAGAGGAACATTTCGGTGAGTGATTCTCTTTTGGCTTTCCTGGTGAATTATTTTCATGTGTTTTCAGCCGTGTTTCAAACACTGATAATCAACCATACTTTTTACATACAACACTTATGTGGGGATTCGTTGGGGTGCTGGGGTCTAACTGGAGAGTGGCGGGTTGGGTATCAAGACCCCCGGGTCCTGGGTTCATCTCTGCTCTTAGTGGTTCTGGGGCTAACGGGGCCTGAGCTTTTAAATCTGTGAAAAGAGGAGGTAGAAGTAAAATGAGTGGTTTTTAAACCATGTTTAAAATGACTCTGGATTTTCCCTGAAGTGGCCTGAGAGGAAAGGGGGTGCTGGAGTCAGGGCTTTTGAAAATCCTGGTTTGTCATTAGAGAAAAAGTTGAAAATCTGCAACCAGATGTTCCTGGTCCTCTGTTTGACTCTGACATTTATTTATTTATTTATTTTTACAAGTAACTTAAGCATAGAGTTTTCCTGGGAACTGTTTTCAGTTTAGAGTGACTGCAGAGTGGAGAGGTTCAGAGACCCTGGACATACTGCTGCCTGAGTTCGAACCTCAGCTCTGCCACTTATGCCAGACTATGTATTTGGGCAGGTTTCTTAACCTCCCTGTGCCTCAGTTTCCGCATCTGTGAAAAGAGGATAATAACTTGGGTAATAATGGTGTGTCAGTGTAGGTCCATCAGTTGTAACAAATACACCGCTCTGGTAGGGAAGTTGATAATGGCTAGACTGCATTCGTGTGGGGGCAGAGATGGTATTGTAGGAAATCTCTGTCTTTCCCTCAATTTTACTCTAAGCATGAAGCTGCCTGAAAACTAAAGTCTGTTAATAAAAAAAGGATAATAATAATAACTGTTTTACTGGGTTGCTATAAGGGCAAGATAGTTAATAATTATAAAATGTTTAGAACACCTCCTTGGTGCCTATTAAGTGTCATGTAAGAGTTAAATATTAAGTGGATGCTTATCCGTTAGAAAACTTGTTTTGCAACATGAAGCAATTTCTGTAGCGTGTGAGCCATTTCAGTGTTTTCTTCATGTCCAGTGTGTTTCCGGCTTGACTTAATAAGGTGGTAACCCATCGCTTGTGTGTACGGTGGATGTTTCAGGCCAAGAGAGTAACTTGAGCATGTTTTGGAAATGTAGAAGTTCTAGAAGTAGAAAAGTCTAGTGTAACTAAGAATTGTGTGCTGAGAAGGTGTCCAAGGTGGGGTTAGGTTATGCTGGAGCCCAGTGCAGGGTTGGGGAATTCCTTGATATCGTGGTGAGACTTCCAGCTAATGGTGGTGGTGGTGATAGTGGAGGTGGTGGTAGAGTTGAGGTGATGGTGGAGATAATGATGGTTCAGGTGGTGTTGGTGGAGGTGGTGATGATGAATGTGGTAGTGTGGTGGATGTAATGGTGGGGATGGTGGATGTGGGGTGGTGGTGGTGGTAGAGTTGGAGGTGATGATGATAGAGATAATGATGGTCGAGGTGATGATAGTGGAGGTGATGGCGGAGGTGATGGTGGTGATGGTGGAGAGGTTGGTGGTGGTGATGGACGTGGAGTGGTGGTGTTGGTGGTAGAGTTGGAGGTGATGGAGATGAAGATTGAGGTGATGGTGGTGGAGGTGGTGGTGGAGGTGATGGTGGTGATGGTGGAGAGGTTGGTGGTGGTGATGGA
>CM052809.1:132041629-132055106 GCA_028533885.1 Nasua narica
GGATAATGATGATCGAGGTGATGATGGTGGAAATAATGGTGGTCGAGGTGGTGATGGTGGAGGTGATGGTGGTGATGGTGGAGGTTGAGTGCTGGTGGTGGTGGTAGAGTTGGAGGTGATGATGGTAGATGTGGTCATAGTGGTGGAGGTGGAAGTGGTGATGATGGAGGTGATGGTGGAGGTGGCAGTGATGGGGGATGTGGCGATGATGATGGTGAGGCAGGACAGGAGAATCCCCCCTTTATCCCAGTTGAGTTTTGTGCTGGATATTCCCTACCCAGAGCGTAGATGTATCGGGAAGACTGCTTGGATAAGGAGTGGCTCAGTTAACTCTTGGAATTGAAGCGAAGGAAGCCACTTAGCAGCAGGATGAAAAGAGAAGAGAGGGACAAGCCAGGACTGAGGAGTCCTTCTTTTCCTCATTCTCCATGGCCGTCTCCTGTGAAGGTCAGATAGCTTCTTCCACAGGCGCACACTTGGCTTGTCATTGCATCACCGTCACCAAGTGAAACAAAGGCTGCCAGATAGCTGAGGAACCAAAAGCACACTCTGCTGGGGCATTTGGGGTTCCTGTTCAGGTTTTTGACGGTTTTGCTTACAAATGTCGGCAGCATTCGTTTCGTTTCCCAAACTGCGCTGTCCTCGTTACTGTGGTAACTGAAGCACACTTAATCTGGTTTCCATTATATAAGTGATTTGTAAAACCCATGTGTCATTGTGGTGCAGTTGTATGTTGTAGTGATTTGGAATACAGTTTTGATGAGTACATGTAGCACTTTTGAGCTATAGGATCATCCTCAAATGGTAAGGAAACGAGACACTTGAAGTATGGAGAAAGAGATCAGACGTTCCCTTTTTAACATGCAGTCCTCTGTTATGCCATAGCTCAACATTTCTTTGAGAGTGAACTGTATCTAGTAGTGATTCTCAAGGTGATGGAGGTGATTTGCTCCCCACCCCCCACCCCTGCCCCACCGGACACTTGTCAATACCTGGAGACATTTTGATTGTCAAGCGTGTTCTCTCGGGCTCCTGGCCTCTCGAAGGTAGAGGCACACAGTGCTGCTCACACCCTGTCCGATTCTCATGCCGCCCCCACAACAGCGAATTAACCGTGCAAACGCCAGGATTGCTCAGAGTAAGAAACTCTGCGGCACAGTGTTCGTTCCATGAGAGGTTGTGTAGAATATACATTCCTCATTCTGGAATCTCTTCCTTTCCAGTTCCCACATTCCATGACACAGCCATCTAACATTTACTTAAAGACCTGTGTGAAATCCACACACTAGGAGAAACCTACTTGGCATCTAGCCAATTTCTCTTTGTATCTTTTCTGTACATTTCTCTTAAGGCAAACATGTGCAAGTTTATCCCTACAGAAATCCTGGGTTTCTCAACCTGGCATTTTTTATCACTTCTTACAAGACAATTGCTGTGTATGTTTCTTCTGCCTAAATGTGGTTTTAAGCTCCTTAATACCGTGTGAAATTTCTCTGAGTTATGTGGAAAATGTAGTTTCATGCTACCCACGCTTTGCATATCTAGTAAATACTTCATGTTTCAATTTGATACTTGATGCGTCTGTGTAAATCAAAATATTATTTTCTTGATAGCCATAATTCCTTTCACTGAAGAGAAGAAAAGAAAACCATGTTTCTTCTTTTATTTTCCCAAAGCAGACCCATATTTAAACCTCATTGGATTTGAATACAGACATCAGAGCAGTTTGTTTCACATCTGAGAAAATATTTCTGGCTTTCTACTTGTCTGAGCTTCACTTATTATATTTATTTGTTAATAAATCTACAGTAGAGTCTTTATGATGCTCTTCTCACTGGCCAGTGTTTGCAAAGCCTGTGTTATGCTCTCTTTTTTTTATGATATTATACATAGATATTTATGACTTTGCAAAACTGAATGGTGACTAAGCCACTGCCATTAGGAAAATGTTTCCATTTGGACAAACCCTGCTGTTAGGCATGCGGGGGCTGTTGAGACAGCTAATTTGGTGGTGTCATTTTCACCGTTTTCTATTTACTTGATTTCTATCGTGTTCTTCCATGTTCATTTCTTTGAGTAATAAGGCAGGAGACGTGTATTAGCATCATTATGGGGAAGTAGAAACCCAGGGTCCTTTTCTTCCTGGTAGGTGAAGGCAAGTCTCAGCTACTCATCATTTTTGTTCATCTGGCTGGCTCACGTCCCGTGAGGGTGCATGAGATGTGGGCGCTGTGCTTACATGACTGAGTTGGGGTCCTTTCTTATTTTTTAAAATTTTTAAAAAAATATTTGTTTATTTGAGAGAGAGAGTGAGCATGAGCGAGGAGAGGGCAGAGTGAGAAGCAGACTCCCTGCTGGGCAGGGAGTCCCAACAAGGGGCTCCATCCCAGGACCCCGAGATCATGACTTGAGCTGAAGGCAGACGCTTAACCGACTGAGCCCCCCCGCCCCCCGGGCACCGCATACAGGGAAGATTTTTATGAGATCATGTAGGACAGCCCCCATCGTGGGGTTCCTGGGGAGTTTTGGGTCTCCAGGGGGTCGGGTGGGGTGATTCTGGTTTCCCGTGAAGCTGTTTATTTCTGTGTTACTCAGATTCTCAGAAGGGACAGAAATACTCTAACGAGCAGTGCATTTGGAACACCCTGTTTTGCTCCCTAACATGTAGAAACAGAGTCTCAGAGGACCTTCCCAGAGTTGGCTGTTGGGGCCTGTTGTTTCATGGTGGGATAGAATAATGAATATCTTGCTTAACATTTGGTAACTCTGGAAGTTGCTTCCAAACCGCATGGTTTTTCATTAAACTGGGTGAGAGAACATGCTCAGAGAGCTGGTTACCTTAGCTTCATCCTTTCTTTGGGCAGCTGCATAATCCGATTTGGAATCTAGTATCTGTTCAAGAAGAGAGACAGCAAAACAGCTCAATGCTTGTTGGCTTGTGGTTGTGATTCTAGTATCCACCTTATGGGACTTAACCTTGGGAGGTCCTCTGAGACAGTCCACCTGGAAGGTCTTTGTGTTTGTTCAGTCATTTGTGGCTACTTCCTTTCTCTGACCTCAGGAACTAGCTATCAGAGGTTGGTCTAATGACATTTCTCCCCCGACAAGGGGAAATTTTTGTCATCAGGTCATGTGCCACTGGAATGATCCTTTGTAAGAGGAGCCTTCTCCTCCTCTTTGCAGATGTTATTTGCAATCAACCCTCACTATAAATACATCTCAAAATAATTTGATTAAATAAGGAATGTAATGAAATAGCGTTAGAGACTTTGAGCTTATTATCAAGTCTTCTAAATGGTTTAGCCTTGGTTTAAAGATTTATTGCTGATATTAGAGAGTTATGGCACTCAGCAGCAATTTGAGTCTTGTTTTTCTCCTACACACACACACACACAGACACACACACACCCATACTCATATGGAGAGTGTATGTTGAAACGACTCGAGTCTGTGACTTTGATTAGAAACAAATAATTCATGTGTTCTTCTCATGGCAGGCAGCTAATAAGCATGGGTCACCATCGTTTAGGGAACTATGACAGTCCTGGATTTCATAGGCTGTGAAATTAACATGGGAATTCATTAATGTCTTCTAAAAATGATTCCCAGCAGCTCACTGAGCCTGGCTCGGGACTTGGATATAAACACCATGTAGTTTTATGGCCATGCCTTTGTTGTATTTCTGGCCAGCTTCCGTGGTAGGGGGGCTATGTGTATACAGTTTCTATTTCTCTTTTCCTTCATTGCCTTTTAAACATTTTATTAAGTTGTTTGTTTCCAAGGCTGAAACCTTTGAACATGGACGAGGAATACTCGGCAAAGGAGATTGGTCCTTTTTTCAACAGAGTGTGAGATGGCTTAAAGTGAGGGGTTCCAAGTTTCATTACAATGTGACAGCAGGTACATGTTAATCATTGCGTGCTAGGCAGAGAGGTGATGCATACAAAGAATTCAGTACTATAAAATTCACGCTTCATAATGTTGAAGATCTAAGCTCTCTATTGTGATGAAAAGGTGTAGTAGCAAGTGTCTCTGTCCATGGATTTGTGTTGTATCGAGGGAATTAAGTTCATTAATAACTATATCTCTTTGTGAGTAGAATGATAAAAAGGGTATATACAACAGGTTTTGAGCACAGAGTGGAAGGAAGAGTTGAAGGAAGGGTTGAAGGAAGAGTTCGTACACATGAGGGATGAGAATGGGTAAATAGCCAAGTGTTGGCAGGTGCATTTGAGGTGGGCTTTCACAGGATAGGAGGGATAGATGGGAAGTTGTCGTTTGCAGCAGGCATGGTGAGCATAAAAGGCTAAAAGGTGCATTGGCACCAAAATGCTGGTGTCTCAAAAATGCTGAGTCATGCCTGATGCATACTGGAAGATGAGGCGGGGACTCACAATGAGATCGGGTGGCATCTTTCAGGCCATGCCCTGGGACTGTCCATGGGATCATGGCCAGAGGGTCCAGGCAGAGGCATTTAAGCCCTGTTGAAGGTGGTTGGAAGAAAGAGGGAAGAGAGTCAGGGAGGTTCACCCAGGACACTGGTCAGGGCAGGAGAGAAGGCCATTCAACAGGTACCATTTTGTGCCCAGTTAATACATGCCTGTGTTGGGGACATTAAAAGGACAGGTAGATGGTATTGGTATTTGACGTGAGGAGAAAGAGTCGGCAAAGGTTTAGTATACTTTTCCAGAGTCACCAAGCTAGAAAGGAGGGCAGAATTCAAACCCACATCTGCCTGATTCCAGAAATCTCTCCAAGAACCTATGGAACAAACCCTTTTGCATGGTGGAATTGGAGATGGAGCCATAATACCTCTTCTGAAACTGAGAGTGAGGTTGAGACATGCGCCTTCTAGAAAGCCTCAAGAGGAGTGTTGACAGTGGAGACTAGCTGTCAGAGTCCTTTTTAGCTCTGTGGTTTGATAGCTACATTGGAATTAACGAGTCCTTGGCCAGGAGCAAAGTCACCTTATTTATGAATTGTATGACTATATGGACGTTTTGCCGATCCTTCTTTATGGGTTAGGGTTAAGAGAAAAGAGTGGACTAAGAGAGGAATGTTTAGACATTTGAGTCCCGTGTGTGTGCCTGGACGCACGTGGAATTGTTTGAAGCATGTGCTTATCGCAGAGAAGGACACGGTTCTCCACGCTGTAGGTTTGTACACACCATGGTCTAGGGATTCGTATGCGGGGTCCACTTGCACTGCAGCAGGCTGACATTTGATTTATCAGAGTCTGCTGGAGACAGGATGCTGGCCTGCTTGGGACACTGGTATGGGGGGGGGAATGGTGACAGTCAGGAGAAGAGGCAGCTGTTTCTTAGGACTCTATATTGCGCTTAGCTAGCAACCCCGGGCCAGTTCTCATCCTTGACATTTTTTAGCACAACTCCCGTGGGATGAGAGTTTGCCCGGAGAATCCCCACAGGGTGAGAATCTTGCTCTGTGGTCAAGGATTTAAGTTCTAAAGTTATGCTTGCTAAAGATTTATAGATTTGTGATTTGGGGAAAACATAACTATTTCATGATGTGAAATGCTAATTTGACAGTTCACAGCACACTTCCTTCGACCTCGTGCTGTGGGAACCGTGCAGGGAGGGGTGAGTCAGAGATTTTAGGAGCTGAGAAGAGGACCAGGAGGGACTGCTGACTTGGGGTCATTACACAGGTGTCGTGGAACAGAGGCTTCACTAAGAGGTGGACAGTTGTGATAGTTGTGAGATTCCGGAAAAGCGTGTTTAATAACGGAGGGTGAATATGGTGGGAAACGTTCTCTTGGGCTGACTAATGGCACGAGATCCTGAGTCTTCAATGGAACTTGGTGCTTTAAGCCATTTGTGCTTTATACACATAGTTGCTGTCACATGTCCAAGAGCTTGGGTACAGACGCTTCAGTGGGTACTACCCTTCCACCTTCATGGCCACTGGTTCCGCCATCTTGCTCTTCTTTTGGAGAATGACCAATACCGGGAAAACTTGCCTTTGGCTGTCTGATTTCATTGCTTTAACACTGGAAAAACACTGGGGAGGAATGGAAATTTCTATCAGATGTGTTTAGCTAAGAAGTGTGTGCAGTCTGTAGGGATTTCGTTGAAGGGCGTGCATGTAGTTGGAGGTGACAGATTGGGGGCTTGGAGAGACCTCCACAATTCTTAGGTAAGTGTGAGCTATAAAATTATTTTAGGGGCGCCTGGGTGGCTTAGTGGGTTAAAGCCTCTGTCTTCGGCTCAGGTCATGATCTCAGGGTCCTGGGATCGAGCCCCGCATCGGGCTCTCTGCTCAGCAGGGAGCCTGCTTCCCTCTCTCTCTCTCTGCCTGCCTCTCTGCCTACTTGTGATCTATCAGATAAATAAATAAAACCTTTAAAAAAAAATAAAATTATTTTAAAGCCTTAAGTTAAATGTAAGTACTTTAAACTATGAAGTAATTGATACTGATAAATCATATAAATTGTGTAATAATTAATAATTACAAATAGAGTAAGATATCTAAAGTTATTTTGGAGTCAGAGGCTTCACAAGTATGTGTATGGCAGCAAGTTATCTGCGTAACTAGTCCATTTCAGCTTAAAATGCTTTGGGCTCATTTCTGGGTTTTCTTTTCTGTTCTGTTGATCCGTGGGTTTAATTTTGTGCCCATGCAATACTGTTTTGATCACTACTACTTTGTAATATAACTTGAAATCTGGAACTGAGATGCTTCCAACTTTGCTTTTCGTTTTCACAATTGCTCAGAGACTATTCAGGGTCTTTTTTGGTTCCAACCAAATCTGAGGATTGTTTGTTCTAGTTCTGTGAAAAATGCGATTGGTATTTTGATAGGGATTGCACCAAATGTGTAGTTTGCTTTGGGTAGTACAGACATTTTAGGAATGTTTGTTCTTCCAATCCCTTAGCATGGAATGTCTTCCCAATTCTTGGTGTTCTCTTCAATTTCTTTCATCAGTGTTTTACTGTTTTCAGAGTACAGGTCTTTGAACTTTTTGGTTAAGTTTATTCCTAGGTACTTTATTATTTTTCGTGTAATTGGTTAATGAGATTTTTTTCCTTAATTTCTCTTTCTACTGCTTCATTATTAGTGTATAGAAATGCAACAGATTTCTGTACATTGATTTTGTATCCTGAGACTTTACTGAGTTTATTAGTTCTAGTACTCTTTTCATGGAGTCTTTTGGGTTTTCTATGTATATATATTATCATGTCATCTGTAAATAGTGAAAGTTTTGCTTCTTTTTTACCAATTTGGATGCCTTTTATTTCTTTTTGTTGTCCAAGTGCTGTAGCTCGGACTTTCCAGTACAACGTTGAATAAAAGTGGTGAGAGCGGACATCCTTGTCTTATCCCTGATCTTAGGCGTAAGTTCTCAGTTTTTCCCCATTGAGGATGATGTTTGGGGTGGGTTTTTCATATAGCACCTCCATTATATGTTCTGGTATGTTCTCTCTAAACCTACGTTGTTGAGGGATTTTATCATGAATAGCTGTTGTACTTTGTCAAATGCTTTTTCTGCATCTATTGAAATGATCATATAGTTTTTATCCTTTCTCTTGTTGATGTGATGTATCACACTGATTGGCAAATATTGAACTACCCTTACGATGCAGGAATAAATCTCACTTGGTCATAGTGAACGGATAAAGAAGATATAGTGTACACATTTATATATATATATATATATAACGGAATATTATTCAGCCATAAAAAGAATGAAATCTTGCCGTTTGCAACCACATGGATGGAGCTAGAGGACATTAGCTGGGCAAGATCAGTGAGTCAGAGACAAATATCATATGATTTCACTCATATCCACTGGAATTTAAGAAACCAAACAAATGAGCAATGAAAAAGAGAGAGACAAACCAAGAAACAGACTCTTTCTGTTAAAGATTTATTTATTTGAGAGAGAGAGAGAAAGAGAGAGAGAGAGAGAGCAATCACGCAAGTTTGTGGGGTGGGCAGAAGGAAAAAAGAGAGAATCCTCAAGCCAACTCCCTGCTGAGCACGGAACCTGATGGGGGCTTGATCCCAGGATCCTGAGATGACTTTAGCCAAAACCAAGAGTAGGATGCTTAACCGACTGAGCCACCCAGGCACCCTCAGACTCTTAACTGTAGAGAACAAACTGATGGTTACCAGAGGGGAGGAGGGGGGGTGGATGACATGCGTGTTGGGGATGAAGGAGTGCGGTTGCTGTAATGAGCAGTGGGTGATGCGTGGAAGTGTTGAATCGCCATATTGTACACCTGCAACTAATAGAAGTCTCTTCTTTTTTTATTAACATATAATGTATTATTTGCCCCAGGGTACACGTCTATGAATCATCAGGCTTACACATTTCACAGCATTTGCCATAGCACATACCCTCCCCAATGTCCATATCCCTACCCCCCCAGGAACCCTTAGTTTGTTTCGTGAGTTTAGGAGTCTCTTATGGTTTGTCTCCTTCCCCATAATATAAGTCTCTTAACTACACTGGAATTAAAATAAAAACTGAATAACAAATATGCTTTGGGCTCCAAAGTCAATGTCAATTTCAAATTGGTTTTTCTATGGCTCTTTTACTTTTTACAGACCCGTAGCTCACCCACCCCTGCTCCCCATCTATGTCAGGCTAATGGGAACTTGGCCAGTGAAAAGCTTGGTAAATGAAGAGCCCTCTCCTTACTGGCTCCCCGGTCACCACTGTCACCTAATGCCACCTCCGAGGCCCCACTTCCCCGAAACTGGAAAGATCCGCCAAAGTCCCCTCTCGGAATGAGCCATACTCTAACTGTCTTTCTCACCTTTTGCTTCTGTTGCTGGAGCCATCATCCCAAGAACCTGGTAGCCTGAGTTGGAGTTTGGAATTAACTTCCTCTAACAGCTCAATACATAATTCACATATAATGAATTTCACCCTTTTAAGGTTTACTGCACTTTTTATATATTCTCAGAGTTGCACAACAGCCAGTTTAATTTTGGAATATTTTCATCACCCCAGAAAGAAAACCTGTAGCTGTCAGTGAAAATTCCCCCTCCTCCTTTCCCTTAACCCCTGGCAATCACTCATCTATATTCCATCTCAGTGGATTTGCCTCTGGCTGACATTTCGTACAAATGCCGTCCAACAATATGTGGCCTTTTGTGACTAGTTTCTTCCCCTTAGCATAATGTTTTCAAGGGTCACCCGTGGTGTGCCGTATGTCAGCACTTTGTTCCTGTTCCTAGCTGAGTGATGTTATGCTGTAGAACATATCACATTTCTCTATCCATTCACCATTCATTAGTTGATGGGCATTTGGATTATTTCTACTTTTTCGGACCATTATGAATAGTGCTGCTCTTACCATTCACGTACAAGTTTTTGTGTGGACATATATTTTTATTTTTCTTGGGATTTTCTAGGAATGAAATTGCTACATCATTGGAATTTTTATAGAGACAAATACTCAGTAGCAGCGTACGTTTGAGTTGTGACGCTCACTTTACAGAGCTTAAAAAATGTGGTGCTTTCTCCACTGGTGTTGGCAAATTACGGTTGCAAAATCGTCAGCAACCTAAAGCACTGGGGACATAAGACTGCACGGTGGTTTTTGAGTCAAACCCAAGTGAATTCAAGTTCTGGCACTGCTTTCCAGACTGACGGTAACCTTGGGCTAGAAGGTTGAGTTCCTTGAATCATAGTTTCTTGTCTGGATTCAATCCAGGTCTGTGGTTCTCAAGCTGTGATGGTTTTTTTCAAAAGGTTTTCATGTCATTGCATGCCGAAAATGGTAAATATTTGCGTGGCTAGAATTGGTAAACAGGGGAGACTTTTCACCTGGAGGCTAAGGGTTGGTTGGTGGCACACCTGGTTGGAGTTCTTCAGTATTTCAGCCATGCTGAATTCTTCTCGACTGTGACTCTCATCTGTTAAGAAATTGTTTTTTCAATGTGTCTGCATGCAACCTTAAAAAAAAATTATTTTTTCATTTGAGAGAGAATGAGAGAGAGAACAAGCAGGAGGAGGGGCAGAGGGAGAGGGAGAAGCAGACTCCCCGCTGAGCAGGAAGCCCAATGTGGGGCTTGATCCCAGGACCCTGAGCCAAAGGCAGATGTTTAACTACCTGAACCACCCAGGCACCCCGATATGTCTGTACTCTTGCTTCTTCCTGAAACCTCTCCTGTTCTAATCTGAGAATCACCATTAACCACTAGAAAAAGATGGCGGACTATAAGCTTTTGAAGGATTATGAGCTCATTGTGTTTTATCTTCACTATGGCACGTGGAGGAAACTTACAAGATTAATGAAGACTCTGGCGAGGGTGCTTTCTGAACACTTTAGCTCTGAGTTCATTTAGAAAGTTGGGGTTGATCCCCTACCCATGCCCACCATTTGATCTGGCATTTGATGCCACACCGCTGTCATGTTTTTTTTCTAGGCTTCGGAACATCATATTGTTTTTCTTGATTTTTATTCTGTGCTTGCTTTAGTCAGTAGGTCTTCGGTCAGTGTGGAGTTTGGGTAAACATCGAATTTAAATTCTGGATTCCTGCTGTGCATAAAATCCTTGGCTGTGTGGGATTTCCTCTAGAGACGTTGGGCATGGCAGCTTGTTCTATTTGATTTTGCTCTGGGGATTCTAGCTCTGATCAGCTCTCCCCTTAGAACGGGACCACCCATAGCACTGCAAGTGTTCCTGAGCGTGATGGCCCTCTAGCCCTGTGATCAGATAAAAGAATTCTGGTCCTTTTAAAAATAATTTGAGTTTGTCTTTGACACCATCTCCCCTGGTGCTTTCAGGTATGACCATGTGTAACAAATGTGTCCAGGCTTGACTTAATAGATAGAGCTTCTACTGCCCTGGGGTGATGGAAATGAATCAACGAGGCGGCTTACATCAATTCATCTTGATTCTTCTCTGTAGCATTTTCTTAGCAAATCATACATGTAATTTTTTTTCTCATCATAACAACCATACATTCCCATTTACAGTAAACTTGCAAAAACAATCCCTCCAAAGTACGAAATAGTTACACAGACCCACATATCTCAGAACATGCTGATGATGGGGTGTGTTCTCCCCCAGCTGTTAATTGTAATAGTGAAGGTCTGTGTAGCCCTGTCTAACAATTATTGGGCACTTTACAGTGGGTCTGGCGTTATTCTAAGTGTTTCGCGTTGATGAGAACAGGAAATCTTCGTAAACTGTATGAGGAAGGCACAGAGGTTGTCCCCACCCAAAGATGGAAGTAGAGAGTTCACAACCACCAAGAGGCAGAGCTGGGATCTGCCTCCAATTTACTGTCAGACGTGGAGACTAGGCTTCCAGTGTGTACAGGTTTACATTTCACTGTAAGAATGTGTGTGCGTGCAAGCGCATGGGCGTGCATTGTGGTGGGTGTGTCCTTCCTCCGAGTGTGTGTGTGCGCGCGCGCACACGTTTAAATGTGCCACACACAGTTTATTTTCTGCCAATACACCTAATATTATCATTTCCCATGGCATTATCATTTCTTTTAAAAATAATCTTCTGTCTTCCTGATGTAGTTAATTTGTAAAAAAGCATTTTCTTCTCTCCAAATAGAAGCCTCCAAATCATGACTGTACCGTTCGGACTAGAGGACTATATTTCACCGTAAGTCTTTGCTGGCGTAAAAGATGAATGCCTTTGGAGAATGTTTGGCGAAGTATATGACTACTTCTAAGGCCCTTTGGGTTTTTTGGGGTCTGTCTGGGTGTGTTTTGGTGTGTCGGACCAGGAAAGCGTGTTTAGTTCAACAGTGGTAACGACTACCGACTGCCTTAGGGTTGCCCTGGATTTGGCAGGTAGAGGCTTTTCAGGACTTTTCAGGTAGAGTAGCTTTGATCCACAACGTGCCAGTTCATTGGGATCGGAGATGAGTTACTGAGCTGGGTAGACCTGTCTGTGTTCTCTGTGAGGACATGTCCTTCGCTGGTGAGTTCCGTGCCTGGAACCTCGATTTTTCCAGAAAAAGTGTTCGTGCATTAAAGCCCAGCCCCATCACCTCTAGGCTCATCTCTGTGGTTGTGGTTGTGAGCAGAGAGAACTGCAGGAATTTTCCAGAACCGTGACCTTAAGCGTAGTATCTGCCTCTCACATAAGATGTTAGAGAGAGTGCGTCACTTTCTCCTCTGCGCTCAACCAGAAACACGATCTAGAGCTTCTCGACCAAACGAACGTGTGTGTTCGCGTTCCTATGATGAATTCCCAGGGATGTGGTATTGACCAAGCTAAAGCACCGGATTAGAAGACAGAAACCCAGTATGACCGCGTCGGGATGGAAAACGTTTATCCAAGCCTATGTGCCTGAGTATTTCTCTTCAGTGCAAGCAGAGAGCTTTGCATAATACGGTTTATCGGTCAAGGCTCATAAAGCCAATTTCCTTTAGCAAGAGTGAAGCGCCCCCCCGCCCCCCATAAAAAGAATCTAGAAAGTAAAGGAGCAGGAGGTCCCAGTTAGAGAAATGTCTGTCCCTGACTCCTGGTTCATGCCTGCGTGCCTCACTTTTCCTCCCTGGACTTGAAATGAGAATAGGAATTTCCTGTGGTTGTGGAGAATACTTAGGGGAAGTTGGCCCCTGGTCTCTCAGTGTCTGTGGCTTCACCCCTGCAGCCGCTCTCTCTGTGATGTCCTCCCCCTACACCCCACGAGTCAGCATGAACTGAATCTCAGTACCCGTATTAGGGCTCTTGTCTATTGAGTTAATCCATAAAGCTAATCTCACCTCACTTGTGTACTTGAAACCTGAATTATTTTTGCTCGCTTTAAATTATTAAAAAAAAAAATAAGTGCTTTTTGAAAATTCAAGTTCCTGGAGGCAAGGGAAAGATCTCTACTTCCTAGGAGTAGTGCTGGTTTCTTGGAATCTACAAACATATCAACAGAAATCATGTGGTTTCTTTTAGTACAAAGTTGATCCTTTCTCTCTTACTTATCTTTATATAGAGATATAAATGTGCATACATAACTATTGTTTTCAGCCAATATCATTATTTTTTAAAAAGTTGATGTATGATAGACATATGACATGCTATTAGTTGGAGGCCTACATCATAGTGATTCTAGATTTTATACATTATGAACCGATCCCCATGATAAGGCTGGTCACCGTCTGTCTCCATGCAAAGTCACCTTTTACAAAAAATTTTATTTTATTTAAATTTGTTTAATTAACACTGTTTAATTAATAGTGTATTATTAGTTTCAGAGGTAGAATTTAGTGTTTCATTGGTTGCATAGAACATCCAGTGCTCATTACATCACATGCCCTCTTGAATGCCCATCCCCCAGTTACCCCATCCCCCCACCCACCTCCCCTCTAGCCACCCTCGTTCTGTTTCCTATGATTAAGAGTCTCTATTGGTCTGTTTCCCTCTGTGGTTTCATCTTGTTTTATTTTTTTTCCTCTCTTCCCCTATGATCTTCTGTTTTGTTTCTTAAATTCCACATATGAGTGAGATCATATGATAATAAAGTTATTATTTTTTTTTT
>CM052809.1:132055606-132097971 GCA_028533885.1 Nasua narica
ATTTTTATGTCAGCGTGTAGAGTTTTAGTACGTTGGGTTTACAAGCCGCATCATATTTAATAGTACGGATGGACCGTAATTTAGCTGATCTCATTACAAATAACTTTGGTCATTTCATTTCAAACAGGTAAATGCATTTGCTCTCTTACCCCCCCTTCTCAGTAAATTCTACCCTGAGACTTGGTTCCATTTCTCGGTGAAAAGTGTGATCTTTATATTTCCAGGACATTCACATGAATCTGGTGCTTCCAAAACTCATCTGATGCCCAACCTCCTTCTAGATTAGCCTGCCACTCCTTCCCAGGGTTTGCTGAGGGTTGGTTGGTATATTCGCTCAACAAATGTTCGATACTCTCTATGTGCAGAGAACTGTGACGTCTTTGAGGGCCACAGTGATGGGGGTACAGGCTCTGTCCTCGCATGCAGGGATGCCATGTCACAAGCAGAAGAAGCGACTCTGTGGCCGAGTGACCTGAGTGCTATGGATATTGCGTCCTAAGGAGGCTTGGATGGGCTGCCCTTGCTCTCTCAATGGGGAGATGGTCACACGAATAGGAGCACTGGGCTTTGATCTGGAACTCGGAGGGACTTGGGGCTCTCATACTAGACCAGGGGGGATATGTTCGAGGCAGAGGGAGGGATGTGTTCGAGGCATAGGGGTGGATGTGGGAAGCGTGGGGCGTAAGCAGAATTAGCGAGTGCCCAAATTTGATCTGGGTGGCTTGATAGGGGAAGTCAACGAGGAGCCGACCTACCTACCCATTCAGCATCCACTCATTTTCACAGTAACACCGCTGCGAAGTTTCTGTGGACATTTCCTTGCTTTCCCATATAGCTGCAACAAATTCCAAATATTATTTACTTTTTAAAAAAAATTTTCATAAATATGGATTTACTCTATTCTATATTATCCTTGCCTTTTTTTTTTTTTTCCTCTCCTGGCATTCTGTATCTAATATTTATGCTGTGTGCGCCTGGTGCCTATTCGTGTTCCTTGTGATCTAATATACCACACAAATTTGCATTCTCTCAGTGGTCACCTGTGTTGCTTTCAGGGTTTTGCTAGTGTGAACCGTGTGGACTAGTCTCCTTGGCAGGTGTGGAATTTTGCTCCAGCCCGGGCAGCCGCCATTACAACGCTTCTGAAAAACTGACCTACTTTTGTCATCCATTGATCAAGAGGAAGACACTCATTTGGTTTTTTTTTTAAAAAAGATTTTTATTTATTTATTTGTCAGAGAGGGAGAGCATGCGCACAAGCAGGGGGAGAGGCAGACAGAGGGAGAAGCAGGCTTCCCGCCAAGCAGAAGCCTGATGTGGAACTCGATCCCAGGACTCTGGGATCATGACCTGACCCGAAGGCAGCTGCTTAACCGACTGAGCCACCCAGGCATCCCTCCACGCTCATTTGATTTTTAGAGATTTTTATTTCTGTAAGATTTCCAACACATTTTTCTTTTTCTAAATAGCTCTTACTTGTTTCTGTTTATTAAAACTTTTTTGGTGCTTCCTAATTGCTAGGGACGACTCTACCTCATATCAAATGAACTCCTCTAAGTTTGAGCCAGGGTTTTGATCTCCATATTACAGATGATGGAACCTGAGGTATGGGGCTCCTGTTGAAGCTGGTGGGGCCCCCGGCGCTTTGGGTCCCCCGGCACTTTGGGTCCCCAGTCTGTGCTAGTGACACCCCCGTAGTGCTCCTCTTCTGCACCTTTTGGGGGCAGGATAGGTCCCTAGGACGCTGTAGGCATTTTGTCACCTTTTGCAAGACAGAAGCAGGAGTCAGACCTCCCGAAGCTGTGTCTGACCCCCTTCACTGCTGGGGAACGACTTGCCAAAGTGATGCAACCCAGACGTTCCTTTTTCTGGACTTAAACTTAGGAATTGTGCCTTTTGTGCTTATATGAACGTACCCACCATCTCCTGGCTTTTAATATTTTGAAATAGATTTAAAACACTTAAAAAAAAAAACAACCAAAAGCAAACAAACAAACAAAAAATGCTTAGGGAGGATATTCCAACCATGGAAGCCTTTCTCGTGATGTCCTGGAGGACCTTTCCACACCTCCGGCTAACAAACTGAAGACTAAAATCCCCTAGGTTCACAGCGCATCCGTGTTTCACAGCATCGTGTTATGTGCTAATCATTTGATGCTTTTGTCGCAGCGAATCCAGGGTCTTTATTGACTTGTTTCTTGGGACATCTCACCTTATAGGCTGGTTCCGCGCCAGTGAACTTGTCGTTTTCCGTAGAAATTCTCCTGGAATTTGCCGTATGCCATACTCAGTGGCACTGGCAGAAAGTGTGTGGGTCGGCACAAGGATGTTTTCCATCAGTTGGACAAAGACTGTCTTGGTTTCTAGCCCATCTAGTACCTAGTCCGTCAGTCAACGATATTTATTATGTGCCCTACTTTCTACTGGGCCTGGGGGATAGCAAATGAACGGAACTAAGCTCAATTCAAGGCTTCTGTCTGAGTAGGTTAAGCAGGCCGTAAACAAAGATGTCAGTTGAGTGATTTCAAGTAGCTTTAAGGGACATGAAGAGAAAAATCACAGAGTCTAATGAAGAGAAAGACAACGGTGCCGTAGCTGGCCCGGCCGCGGATGCCTTTGAGTAGGCGACATCTGAGTGAAATGAGAAAGGAGGCAGTTTGGAAGGACCTAGAGAAAGGACTGGGGGACCCCCATGCCAACAGGTGCTGTCCGAAAGGTGATGGCTTTGGTGAGTAAAAGGACCAGAGAGGAGGTCCCAGCCTGTGTGCGTGTGTGTGTGTGTGTGTGTGCGCGCACGTTTTGTGGCCTGCGCATGGCACCGGGGGGTGCTGGCGAAGGTGCTGAAGTGGGCGGGGCCCACCCCAAAGCCCTTCTTGGTTGGGGTCAAGGATTTGCACTTGTGAGAGGTTTTGAAGGGAGGTTATTTCAAGGCTTTAAACAAGGAAAACACCTAATCTGATTAACTCTCCTCCCCCCCCTTTAGTATATAGTCTTACTCCAGCTACAAACATTCCTTTAAAAATACACATTTTATTACCATTGTTTTTTCAAGCTTCATTGAGGTGTAATGACAAACATTGTATATTTTTACAAAGTACGGTGTGATGTTTGATATATGTACACATTGTGAAGTGATTGTGACAATCAAGCTAAGTAACACATTCATCCCCTTACCTTACATAGTATGTGTGTGTGTGGGGAGGAGGGGTTAGGACATTAAGATCTACCCTTCTAGAAAATTCTAACTTACAATACAGCATCATTAACCATAGTCACCGTGCTCTCCATACGACCTGCAGAGCCGACTCATCCTTCCCAGATGAAACTTTGTCCCCTTTGACCAACATCTCCCTGTTTCTCCCACCATCCTGGCCCCGGGCAGCTACCATTTTACTCTCTGGTTCTTTGAGGTAGACTTTTTCCAACTCTGTGCAAAGATTACCGTGGTTAAACATAGAGAACGGACTGTTGAGGGGGTGAGAGTGAAAATCCCCAAGACTGATTAGCAGGGTTCCTGCCGAGTCTGGGTGAGAGATGAGAGATGAAGTGGTTTAATCTGGGACGACGGCTGTGGAGACGAGAGGAGAGAGCAGGGGTGTGATCCTGTTGGCACCGTTCACTGATGGCTTTCCAGTGTCCTGTGGGGAAATTAGAGAGAACAAGATGTCTCTAGCTGCGACAGGGAATTGAGGCAGGAAGCGGACTTGGGGAAGGAGAGAATCAGCGGTTAGTCTGGTCCCTGTTGGGTTGGAGGTAATTCTTTGTCAGTCAAGTAGAAGTGAAAAGCAGATGGAAGTTGCACTTTTGGGGAAAGGGAGAGGAGGCTGAGGTAGGAATTTCTATTCACCAAGGGATAGGTCTTCCCCTACGTCATGGATCCCCCAAGACGGTGTGGGGGTGGTGGCCAGAGGAAGACTCAAGACCTTGGGAAGGCTGTCCCCGGTGTGCAGTGGCTGATGCGGTTTCATGGTGGGCTGGACTAACTCTGGCTCAGGGAGGCTCTGGCTTTAGAATCAGTGACTCCTACTGTAGCGGGTTATTTAGGGAAATTTCGGCCCCACAGAAACACATATTCTGGCCCATTGTGAAATCGCCTGGTGGAAACGAGGCATCTTCTCATCCTTTCAGCCAGCTTATCCCACAGCTCCAAGTCCCTAGTCAGTAAGTGATCAGAGCAAAAGGACGGGAAAGCAGGGACAGTATCTGCAGAACATTGGGGTGAACATGGGCTTTGAAGCCACGGACTTCTGTGGGAAAATTTTTACTTCTTCTATCTACTTTGGAGGCCTCCTTGAGTCTCCATATCTGTGAAATAGGCAAGAATGCTAATGCTTATTTTATAGGTTTATCTCAGCAAAAAAAAGAGATACACTCATGTATGGTGCATAAGCATAGAACCAGCTCAGCAATTTCTTAAGTTTTATTATTCTCTGGTGAAATCTTTGATTTTGATATGATAGGTCTTAGTGTTTTTTAATTTTAGTGATGATTCTTATTCTTGTTTTTATTTTATTTTTTTAAGAGAGGGAAAGAGTGCAAGTGAGCGAGAATGAGCAGGGGAGGAGGGACAGAGAGAGAGGGAGAGAGAGAATCTTAAGCAGGCTCCACACTCAGCATGGAGCCTGATGTGGGGCTCAGTCTCACAACCCAGAGATCGTGACCTGAGCCGAAATCAAGAGTGGGATGCTTAACTGAGCCACCCAGTGCCCCACTTATTTTTGTTTTTAATAAACTGATCCCCAAATTACAATTAGAGTAGTCCCCCCCCTTATTTCACGGGGATATGTTCTAAGACTCTCAACAGATGCCCGAAACCACAAATAGTACCGAACCCTCTATATCCTATGTTTTTTTTTATAATACATATCAATGATAAAGTTCAGTTTATCAATCAGGCAGAGGGAGAGATTGACAACAACAGCTAATAATAAGAGAGCAATTACAAGAACATACTATAATCAAAGTTACGTGAATATGGTCGCTCTCAAAATACCTTATTGTCCCGTACTCATCCTTCTTCTCATGATGAGGGGAGGTAGTGAAATGCCTGTCTGATGAGAGGAAATGCAGTGAGAGACACAGGCACCGTGACTTCCTGGGAGGCTGCTGTTGACTTTCTGACCACATGTGAGAAGGAGGCTCAACTGCCTCTGGGCCGTGATTGACCAGGGGTGGCTGGGACTGCGGATAGCAGAGCGCCGACGGATAGGGGGGATGACGGTAGTTCCCTTGAGGCCTCCGGTTTTGTTTTTTATTTTTTTAAGACTGAAGATCATGACAGATTTGAATAAACTCTGATGTATCAACTATGACATATCTGATCCACTGTGAATAGGTATTATTGGATTATCGGACACAAAGGTCATTCCCAACTAAAATCTGAAAACAATATATCAGGAGCCTTTTCAGTAAATAATGCTAGTTTTTCTTTTCTTTTTTTTCTTTCAGTGTGCCAGCAGTCCATTTTCCGTAAATAGATATGATAATATTTCAAGGTATTTGTGTTTTCACCCTAGGATAATGAATTTGATGAATGTATTTCTCCTTTAAATTATAATATCCTTCTTCTTCTGTCCTCTGACTTTTCAAGTGGTTCCAAGGAGTTATGGTGTCCCAGAATAGTGTATTCGAGCCCCTCAGGGTTCACACACTTTGGTTATGTCTTCCATGTGCTTTCGTGTTTTGAGGCCCAGGAGACTTCCTCTTCTCAGCCGCTCTGCCTATGATAATCCCTTCATCCCTTTGACCATTGAGTGGAAAATGATGACATTTAGAAAGGACATTTTTCAAAACCATGGGAATCCTTGTATTTGGACCAGATGTTAAGAGAATTTTAAGAGAGGAATAAAACATCTGTGATAGTGCCGAGCAGAGCCACAGATGAAAAGAGAACGTGGACCGCGTGTTGATGGTAGTGTAATCTTTTTGAGGAAGGTAGAGAGGTGTATGTGGGTTTGCATTATTTTCTCCCTGTTAATTAATTTCTCTGGTGGTGACGGTTCATCTCTCCTATGTTCCGTAGTGTCCGAAGGTTGAGATTTTCCACAGGCTGCTTTAGTATGAGGCAGAAACAGCGGTAATGGCGGCTTCCGGTGATTAAAGCTGTAATAGAGAATGGTGTTGCTGTACAGTGGGACCAGGGGAGCAACGTGAACTCTGAGATGAAGCTTAATGATTTGGGTGAGAGGCAGGGAAACCCATCAAGAAACATCTGACATTGTGCAGGGGAGAAATAGAGGTGTGTTGGTTGGGGTGGGGTGGAAGGCATGACTGTAGATGTGGGTAGGGAAGAGTTGTCAGGATGTAGTGACAGCATGCCGGGGGCGGGGTGGGTTGGGAGGATGAAGGAGGGAGAAGATGGCAGGTGAGTCCTCAGACGATGGGCCCGGTATCTGAGTAAATGGTGTAGCTAACCACGAGAGGAAATAGACACAACGGAGACAGTCGGAAAAGACAGATAATGAGGTCACCTTTAGATGAAGAACCTCTGCCTTTTTTATGTGAAGACGTATATTTTGATTTATATATCTGGGTTATGGGTCGAGGTCTTGAAGAGAGTTACAGATCTGAAAGTCACCAGGTTTTAGAAAGTATATAAAGTCACGTGAGTTTGAAGACACAGGCCACTGAGAGTGTGGAGATTGAGAAGAAATAAATGTTCAGGAGGGATTGGGGTGCACCTTCCTTTGAAGGGAAGACTGAGAAGTGAGAGTTCTGGATGTATAAGAACCTAGGAAAAATGGGGTGTTAAGGAAACCAGGGAAAGGAGGGGTTCGGAGATATCCAAGGGAATCGTCAATGGGCACAAATGCTGTGGAGATAGCCAGCTGCATGAGCTCACCGGGTTGGCAGTGACAAGGTGACGAGGGATGTTGGTCAGTCATGAAAACACAAGGGTGGATCCTTCTCTCCCCCTTCCAGTGTATACTGTTGCGTGTTGGCCTAGATGATGCACCTTCTGGTTGACAAGGAACAAAGTCGCGCTCCAGGTCCTGCTCAGCTGAACTGAACACCAGTGGGAGGGGTGCCTGGTGGCTCAGTGGGTTAAGCATCTGCCTTCAGCTAAGGTTGTGATCCCTGGGATAGAGTCCCACATCGGGCTCCCTGCTTGGCACAGAGTCTGCCTTTCCTTCTCCCTCTGTGTCTACCTCCGTTGGTGCGTCCTTTCTCTGTCAAATAAATAAATAAAACCTTAAAAAAAGAAAAAAAAATGGGAGCTGCGAATAGTAATTTATCCACCATGAGTCATTTGTCACTTGATTTCTGATTGTGTCCATATGAATTTCCTGCCTTGGGGAAATGTCTCTGGATAAATCTTCTAGAAATTGTTGTTATAGTTGTGTTGCCTTGAAGGGCCATTATTTTCCTTTTCTTTTCTTTCCTTTTCCCCTCCCTCCCTCCCTTCCTCTTTCTTTCTTTCTTCCCTCCCTTCCTTCCTCCCTCCCTCCCCCCTTCCTCCCTCCTTTCCTCTCTTTTCCTCTCCTTTTCCTTTCCTTTCCTTTCCTTTCCTTTCCTTTCCTTTCCTTTCCTTTCCTTTCCTTTCCTTTCCTTTCCTTTCCTTTCCTTTCCTTTCCTTTCCTTCCCTTCCCTTCCCTTCCCTTCCCTTTCCCTTTCCCTTTCCCTTTCCTTTCCTTTCCTTTCCTTTCCTTTCCTTCCTTCTCTCTCTCTCTCTCTCTCTCTCTCTCTCTCTCGCCTCTGGTTGCTTTAGCTAGCACAGAAATGGATTGAGTGAACTTTCACTTAGTTTTAAAACCTGCTGACAGATAAAATTAATATTGCCTTTGTGTAAATAATAATTTTATGTAATGGACTTCATTTACTTTTATGGTTCCTCCAGGCGATCTGGAGCTAAACAAGGGGAAAGAGGCAAAACGGTAATAACAGTTCCCTTTGAAGAAAGATATAAAACAAGGTCACTGGAGCCGAACCATTATTGAAATGTACAAAATCGTTTAATGTTTGGTTTTTCCCAGTTTATATCATGAGGTCATTTTATATAGTCATAAAATTCCATCTTACCTCAGTTCAGATAGGATAAAAATCTATGAGTAACAGAGCCAACTTCTTATCTAGTTACCCAAAGGTGGCAGCCAGTGGTCCCCTGTCACGTCAGTCCGTGTTTCCATTAACACGTTTCTAAAATGTTTCTGTAATTAATTTACGTTAAATCTTTTTTGGCTGAAACTTGGCAGTCAAAGTACATGGGTTAAAATAATATAAAAAGGATCCAGTTTTTACAAAAAAAATATATGTTAACGATCAAAGATGCAGTATATTTGGGGAACACTCTGATTCTCCTCATAGACTCAACACAATAACAACAAAGCTTTAATTTCACTTTATTTCCCAAAGAATAAAGCGTGCCGTTATTGGTTTTGAAAAAGGTTAGAAGAATCTGTTTACTCGAGCACTGTGCATTAACGTAAGTTTATTGTTTTATCGATTCTTCATTTAATCCCATTTCCTGTTCAGCGCCTAGAATATCTGATACTGTCGTAAAGAAAGACCATAGATTCATTCAAGATACGTGCCTTCCAGCCCCGAACGCAGCCCGTGCTGTGGTCCTCCTGGAGCATCCATTCGTTCCTCTTTTCCGAACACTGTGACTGGAACCTCTTCAGAAGCCATAGCTTCTGTCTTCTTTCTCCCGTGTTTCCTGAGACTTTGCTCCGACTTCTGGTTGACAGTTCTCAAGAGGTAGACAGACGTTCACTTGCTTGACCGTTCTTGCCTGGACTGTGGCCTCTGCGTCTTTGCCCGGCTGTGCTGGAGGGCTGTCCCTTGAGCACAGGTGACCCCCTTTCGTGGTTGCCTGGAGGCCTCCGCTCCCTCACCTGGTCTTACCTTCATTCACCTGAGCCTCTGCCTTCTCAGCTACAAAGTGATCTCACCTCCCCTTCACCTCACTTTCAGTGGATTGTTGACTCATTTCCTGTCTCTCGTGCCAGGGGACAGCGCAAACCACCTCCCGGTGTTGTGTGCTCAGGGCAAGGGATGGGTGAATTCCAAATGCTAAGTAGAGTGTGGGCCGTGCGATTCCTGAATCATGCAGACGGCGGTGAGCGTGTTGGAACCCATCGACTTGCGACCGTAAGGATGTGTTCAGTCCATAATGAAATAAATCCAGCTTGAAATAGGGCAGGCTGTGTGAGCCTTGGTGCCACCCGTGATGGGGAAGCAGGTACCATAATTGGTAGCCTGTGGTTCCTGCAAAGGATCTGCCACGTGGGCTGGAGGGGGTGGCTGCTGGGTGTACGGAAGGGGGACCCAGCCTGAACCTCGGGGTCGCGGTCAGACTCGGAGCCGGCCTGGGGCCCGATGTGGGTGCGAGGCTTACTCGGAGGACCCCCGTTAGGCCGGAGAGGCTGATGGGAAGCCTTTGCTGTGGGAGGAGTGAACATGGGCTTAGCGGATGGGCTGTTGGTGAAAGGGCACGCTACTTTCTTTGGAAAAGCCTCGAAGGAATCCTGAGGGTTTTTAAATAGGGCAGGGCTGTTTACCTGGCAGCAGCTAATGATTGCGCAACAGACCCCATATCTGGCCATGCCAGGGGGGGCCCGGGGGGCGGGGGTGGCCAGGGGTAGCCTGATAGTGGAATGTTGCTCGCAGTTTGGGCTGGGACTTTAGTCTCCGGGTGAGCCGTTCATCTGATGCTTTGGAATAGGGCCAAGAGGTGGAAAGATCGATGACGCATCAACCTTGCAGGAAGAGCTAGCTGTCCATCCCCTCCTACCTGTCCTGCCGTTTGTGTTTCTGATGTTTCTGTGGACTGACTTGTCCCAGCGAAGAGGCCCCGCGCAGCCTCGGCGCTTTGATCCAAGGAGAGCTGCGGGGGCGGCAGGGGGGCGGGGCGGCGTGGGGCTCGGCCGCCCGAGTCCTCTCCGTCAGCCCAGCGGCTCCGTCCCCTGCCGGATCCCGCACCTTCTCTCCATGACAGTCCTTCAAGCCAGCAGGTAGGAGCTGGGCCGGAGGGTTTCTCTGGATTCTGAGCTGCGCCGGCGGGTCTGGGCCCTTCCAAACGTACAGCAGGTCTGGAGTTCAGAAGAAACACAGCCTCGCCCGCCCCAAAGTACATTAAGCTTATTGTAGGTCTCTTTTTATTAATAACTGGTTAGACTTTGTTCCCTAAGCAAAACTTTTTGTATAAGCTTTCATTCTTTGGATTTCTTTTTTTATCTGACAGCATTTTTTTTTAAAGCTAAAAGGAACAGTCATTTTTTTTTTTTGTTCACCCAAACCTATTCATTTGCAGCGTGGGCGTGAATGAGAAATGTTATTTATTGCACAAACACTCATATACAGAGTTTTGCTTATTTAGATGGTGCTTATAGAGGGTTCCTCCCACATCGGGAAAGGGAAAGGAAGGCTTCAGGGATTTTGAAGCAGATGCAACAAAAATGTTTTATTTTGTAGCCCAAACCAACCTGTTGCGCTACATCTGCCTATTGGCAAAATCACTTGTTTAGCGTTATATCACCTAATATGTTTTGAATTTTCCAGAGGTGCTAGGATGAGCTCAGAACAATCTTTATTGAAATTGATCCTTTGGAAGTTCTTTCCTAATGCATCGCCCCTGCATAGCAAGTAATTGTAATTAACGGTACTTTCGTTTTTATTGGAATTTTGCTGATATGAGTCCGTATAAAGTCAGTTGGGTGATTTATGTATTTTAAAAGAAACTTTCAAGTGATGGTGGCTTGTTTGATTTCTAAAGAGGAGAAGGATGATGATCCTTTGGAATCAGAAGTTCTCAACTGGGGGCGATTTGGCAATTGAGGCGGTTTTTGTTGCCACGTGGGGGTGGGGGGGGCACTGCTGGAGGAGTGGGCGGAGACCAGGGATGCCGCTAGATTCACAGGGTAGCTGCCAGAACAAGTAATTATCTGGCTCTAATTGTCAGCATTGCTGAGATGGGCACGAAAATCCCTGGTATAAACATGTCCCCGTAAGAGGCGAGGGCTTTGTTACATTCAGGGGAAGTCGGAATTGCCGGGTCCAGGGAGGAGGGCCCTTAGATCCTGAGATCTAAGCTTTGCGGATGGAAAGACGATTCATGGAATCAGCCTCGCTGGGTGGCATCTGAGAAAAGCCGCCTCTCAGTGAAGAATGAATGCCCTTCCCTGGCACCCGACCCGGACGGCTATTCAGAGGGTCTTTATTTTGAGAAAAAAGGTAACATGTTATAGCCTGAAAATTAAAAATTTCTAAAAATCACCTGTTCTCATGAAATGCGCTTTCCTTAGGTTAACGTGGGCAACGTGTAATTTTCTCTTCTCACCATCGAACTCCGGGTCCTATTTTAGCTGCTCTTTCACTGGACTGACAGCCCACGTCCTGCTTCTCTAATTGTCACTTTCCAGATCCCAGGGAAGCCATGTTCCAGGCACTTGTGTTAATTTTCTCTCTCTGTCCTCCCGGAGGCAGCGGTGTCAGGCTGGAGAAGGGAGTCAGGGCTGCAGTCAGCGTCCATCTGACTTGGTTCACAGTTAACGGAGGGATTGTGTGTTGGCTTGGGTCTGACACATGGAAAAAGTATGAGCAGGGGAAGAATTTGCTCTTAGCCTCTGGATGACCTGAGCTGGGGCTCAGGGTCGAACTGGTGCCCATGGTCCAGATCTCCTTGCTGTGATGAAGATTCTCTCCTTCTTCCTCTCCCCCCTCCACATGTGCTCTTTCGCTCCGTCTCTAAAATAAATAAGTCAGTCTTTAAAAAATTAAAATGTGTGATGTCTGTGCTCCAATCTCCCTGGATTTCCGTGTTGCCTTGTGCCCTCTGTTTTTCTTCTCTTGGTGGCATCACTTGGGAAATTACAGGGTCCCAGCAGGTGGTTCTTTTTAACTCTTACTTTTGCTTCCATGTTTTCCCCGGCTGAAGCTTGGTCCCACCTAGAATGTATACCTTCCAAACATCGAGTGTTTGGAAGGTCTCTGTCTCTGAATTCCTGCTTTTCTGAGCACCCAACCTGGATTTTCAGCAGCCTGCTGCCTTCTCTTAAATATTCTCTCAGCATCTTAAACCGCACACATGTGAAACCGAATGATCACATCGTCATCTAAACAAAGTTCTCCTGTTGATTATGATATTTAAATGGGGAGCATTGCTGCTCTTGTGGTCACTTGTATTCTGGAATATTCTGGAAAATTCTGTCTTGAGCCTGTCTGTGCCTCTTTGCTTGCTTTTCCCCCAAACGGGGCCGATGAGAACAACCCCTGTTTTGTTATATTTCATACTTTGGAGGTTAGGATTCGGGCTAGAGCTCAACTGGGTGATTCTTTTGCTCTTGTGATATTGAAGTTTCTTGGTGGGTTTTGGCTTTACTCGCATATCAATCAGGTGCTTTGGTGGGGAGGGCTGGGAAGCTGGCCTCGGTGGGAAAGGTCCCCAGGGGTTCCTCTATGCCATCTCTGTTACACGAGTGTCTCGGGGTAGTTGGACTTCTGATCTGGCTTCTTAGCACCCCAGAGAGTGTGTTCTAAGAGACAGGAGGTGGACATTGCCAGGCTCTTAGGGTCTGGGCTTGGAAACTAGCATGCCATCGCTTCAGTGAAATTCGAATGAACAAAGCAGTTACAGAGCCAATCCAGATTCAAGAGAACAGCCATAAACCTAGCTTTCATGGGTCGAAGGAGCCGTGGTCATATTTAATTTGCCATAGGCCCCTTACCCAGCCATCCCACTGAGTGTTTGCTGTACTTGCTTGAATTTTTACTCACATCGGTAAGACCCGAAGTCGCAGCTTCATTTATGTCTCTTCTGACCAGTTGCTGTAGGTTCAAATTAACTTCTCTATCTTTATGCTCTTCTCCATCCAATTTCCTGTATACTGTATTCTGAGAACAGCCCTTTACATTTCTTCTGATGTTACTATACCACGGCAGCTTACTGAATAGAAATGGAGACCGGGGACCTTGGTGTAGAGCCCCTACCAGGTCTTACCCCAACCCCCTGTCTAAACTGCTTCCCACTCACTCTCCTTTATATCTCCTGGGATCTGGCTCAAGTACAGTAGACCATTTCCCAAACTGTTATTACTGCCTCCTTCCTCAAGAGCTCATCTTCATCCCCTTCCCTTGGCAAGAAATTCACTTCTAGAATCTTCCATCTGTTGAAATCCTCTTCATCTTTCAGTATGGAAGCCAAATGTGAGCTCCTCATGGTAGGACCTACCATGGGTTCCTCTAAGTGGTGGTGGCGCTCTCCTAAGTCCTAAAGCACTCCAGCCCGTTTCCATGCTTTTCTAATGGCTTAGCTTGTAGTTATTTTTATAAGCTCATTATTTGAAAGCTTATTAACCTTCTAAATTATTCATAATCTTTAAAGTCTCCCAGCTCCCAGCCTAGCAATTTCATGTCACCCAGTAGGTGCTCACTCTGGATTTTTATTTGATTCATGCTTGATTTCCAGCCAGAAACCTTGCAGGCAGGTCGCCTATAAATTTTAACAGATAAATTCACCAAATATGGGCAGATTTAATTTAAGAGTTGGGTAGCATAATATCAGTTATGGGGAGAAGGCAGTGGTTGTGGCATTGTTAAATGGGGGTTTGGATGTCAAGAAGGGAAAAGTAGGGATCCTTAGGATTTCCACGCTAGCATAAAGGGGGCAAGGAAGTTATTCCAAGGGAAAAACCATCAGCGGTCACAAGTCTTAAGCTGCTTTCTTTAGGAGTGATGACTCAGTATGGGTTAAATTGGAACATTTCTCCTTCTTTTACAATTAATGGGTTATTTCCTAAAATTATGGGCAGAAGGAGAGGTCTGTACCAAGATGCACAGATTCGAAATGCCACCTAGAAAAAGGTAGGTTTATCCAAGCACTTGAAGGCTCTTCATTTTTAAAGAAAATGATGAGGCTTAATTAAAAGACTGCCCACCAGAAAACCTGAACTCATGGTCATGTAATTGTTCTCCTTTGTGTGTTTTAGGCACTTGCCCCACATGACAGGAAGACGAGCTTCTGGTTAGAAGACACGTGCCCGGAGTCCAAGGCCTTCTGCCCACCATGAAGGGGACCTGTGTCATTGCATGGTTGTTCTCCATCGTGGGGTGGTGGAGACTCGCCCAGCCGGAAACAGACACATCTCAGTGCCAGAGAGCGGAGCACCCGGTCATTTCTTATAAAGGTGAGAGGCAGCCACCCCCCGACCGCAAGGGTATCACTTACATGCACTGTCCATGTTCAGGGATAGAGAATAGCACTGGTTATTGCTTTATCATTCTGTGACTGTTGCTTTAGACGTTGTTTAAAATATGAGCAAAAATTCAAAATCCTCCATGGCAAGCATTTCCTGTCCCGAAGCTGATCACTATGATCTTGAGAGGAATTCAAAATCGGAGTCATCACGGGTATAGAAAATCCCATTGTTGAGGCCGCCTTTATTTAAAGGTGCTGCGACCCTCCTCGGCATTCGAACCAGAGACTAAATATGTGGTCTACAGGAATAATAATAACACCAAGTAACAAAAAATTCACTTTGGTGTTTCCCAACAAAGCCTTAGTCTTACCACCAAACTTAATAATGCCTTGGTCTCTATCTGACACGATGTGGCAGAGAGGATTGATTTACTATCTTAAGAATGTTGTGGATCTGTAGGATTAATTACTTAGTATGCATGTCTGGTCATTTTTTTCTTTTATTTATCAAAATTTATTTAGGGCTTTCTATACTGTGGGTACTCTAAGCCTTCGGGCTGAAAAATAAATTAGTCTCGGTCCCTGTCCTCAAGGTACTTAAAGTTAGATTATCAAGCCAACTCTAATTAATCAGACATTGTATTTTAATAATGTATCAGATAAATAGCTTTATGCTTTGTTACGTGTTAAACTTTATATCATGAAAAATTTCAAATATCTGCAAAAAGAGAAAGAATTGTCTAAGCAACAACACCCAGCCCAACATTTATTAAGTCCTGGCCCACCTTTTTTCCTTTAAATCCCCACACGTGCTCCACTCCACACCTACCAAATTACTTTGAAGCAAATTCAAAAAATCATATAATTGTGTCTATACTATTTCAGCTCATGACTATGAAAGAAAGGGAATTCCCAGCATCATTATTGCATCAGACCAAAAATGCAAAACAAAACAAAACAAACCCCCAAAACCCACCCAAAATGCCCAACCTAATTCCATAAAATCATCTGACATCCAGTGAGTATTGTGAGATCCCTGACGGTTTCATGAATGCTGATGCGTTTTTTTTTGGTATAGTTGGGTTGACTCACGATCTAAATGGAGCTCGTCCACTACAACTGGTTGGTCTTCTGCTCTTTTGTTGTGGTGATTGTTGCTCCCCGTGCAAATTAATTACAGAAGAAATCCAAGCTCTTTGTCCTATAGAGTTTCCCACAGTCTGGATTTTGCCAAGTGCATCCCCTTGGTGTTCAGATCTTCTTCTGTCCTGAGTATTTGTGTAAATTCATAGTAGTATCGAGAGGACATTTTGATTCAGGTTCAGATCTTTCTATCTTCCCTGTGGCATGGATGCTGCTGTGTCCTCCTCTGGGGAGGCAGATTCTGTCTGGGTGTGAAATTAGCAGTGACGGATGGTCACGGCCGAAATCTACCAGTTCCTTCAATGGTATAAAGCTGGGATTTCCTAATTTTATTATTCTTTCTTCATTTAACAGCAAGAATATTTCTATATAAAGTAAGTTTCCCTTATCAACTCTTTGAATATCCTGAGGCTACAGCTCATATAGAAAAGTCCCAATTAATGCTTTTTTCCTTTCCTTCCCTTTCCTAGTTTTTTTGTTTCTTGTTTTTTTAAAGACTAGTTAGTTGATTCTCTAACATTATACGAAGGAAACAAGTAAGGTGTTATGTTGACTTTTTGTTTTGTCTTGTTTTCTTATTTTGGTTGTTAGAATCATTGTTACTATATGTATTTTTAACATTTGAAATATTTCAAGCACTTGCAGTTTTGATGCTTATAGGGGGTGAAATCATCTCATTTTAAGCCCGTGGAAGCCTCTTCAAGTGGGCCCCTGAGCTCTTCTGACATAACCCAGGTTGCCTTTGCTAGCTTTCTCACTCCCTGGAACAACTAGATGTTCCTGACTCTTCCCCTCCCCCATTTCCTCCCGTCGACCTGAGAATCAGCCATTTTGGACTGATTTAAGCACAGATGTCCCCAGTGTTAGGTCTTTTCAGTGTACAGAGCTCAGGAAGAAGTTTTAATATTGCACCATATTTCCTCTGGATGCTTCCAGCTCATTTCCAGGACTGTAGGGCTTTTTTCAACCTCTTTTGCCTTCTGTCTGTGTCTTTTTGTCCTGGGCACAGAATCCTGGGTCTCTGCAGTCAACAGAACGTTCCTTTGCCTTTTTCTGCAGTAGACCCTGCATCATTTCAGAGCGAGGGTCAAGCAACTCTAGTCGTTTTTGACGGCCAAAAGCCCTGGAGAGTGGTCTGCTGCTCTTCTTTTAGTTCTCCGGCTACCCATGTCCTTGGGAAATGAAAGCAATTACTTGACTGGAAATAATTTCCTTTTGCGTGGTTATGCTACCAACTCGAAACCCAGTTCGTTTCATTTGTTTAACTTCCCTTTTGATTTTTAGAAGTCAAAGAAAATTTTACCTTGTTTTGTAGTGTTGCAAAGTTTCATTAAGGAAAACAAGGAATGTTCAGAGAAACTGCCTTTACTTATGTTTTCTCCACCCTGTTCCCTGTCTCCGCACTCAGCTAACCTTTTACTTCTATTTTGTGGTCCATGCTTCTTTTCTCTGTCTGGCATTTTTCTGACATGGTGGTATATCGTGGAGTATGCACCCTAGTAGCAGACTCCCTGCCTCTCCTTTTCAGAGCACGTGGCTCTCCACTGAGTGATGAACCAGAGTGTATTCAACAACTCCCCACGGGGAGACGTCGAGGGTATATTCTGTCCATTGTGGTCATGGGTAGTCTTACATGTCTTAATCCTTTGCAGGGATACCACTGGAAGAGATTCCTAGCACTGGGATTGTTAGGTCAAAGGGTAAATGCATATGTGGCTTGGCTAGATATTGCCCAGTACCCTTTCATGAAGGTTGTGCCATCTTGTATTGTCATTTGCCTTGGGTATGAGCATCTCCTTCCCCCCAGCCTTTCCGGTGGAGTGTACTATTACTCTTCGGGGTTTCGACTAATCCCATAGCTCGTAAAGGACCTCTCAGCATAATTTTAACTTAAATATGTTTAAGTTGGAGCAAATGTTGGGCAAACATTTAATAGGCTCCTTTTATGTAGCATGGTTTGTACCAAATATTGAGGAGATAGAGCAAAAAACACAGTCCTCATTAAGGGGTTTCAGAAGTCTCTAGGACTATAAACCCAAAGGAACATTGCATTATATCCTAGTAAGGGTCCTAACAGGTGTCTTGGCTGGGGCCATGGGAGCCCGGGAGAGGGGCATCTGGACCAGAGAGCCCGGGTTGTAGGGAAGTCATTACAGGTTTCTAGGATGAGGCTAAAACAGCAGAGCTGGGTCCTAAATGATTCTTGGAAGGTGTTTATGAGTGTGATGAATGGAAAGGTGACTGGGGGAGAGGAAAGAACAAGGGCAGAAGCCCTGAAATGAGGGAGGGGTGCATAGTCTCTCCTGGCAAGTCTCTTGTAGGGTAAGCCATGAAATCTTCATTTAGGTTATGGAGACGAGGTGGGGGGCAATGAGGCTAAAGTAGTTGTAGGGGTTCAGTATTGTCCGGCACCGGAAGTCCTGTGAAGAAGCCCTCCACGGCTGGGTAGTCTCCGTGTTCAGGACGGCCGAGGCAGCAGGGGGAGCCCACCCTGAGGCCGCTGCTGTGATCAGAGCGACAGTCATGAAGCGCTAAGCTGAAGGGATGGGAGCAGAAACGTTCTTGGCTGCTGATTCCGTATGGACTAGAGAAGGGGAATCGAAAACGATGACTGTTAGACTGAGAAAGCCGAGTTCCTACCCGCCGTCATAGATGGACCAGCCAGCTGAGAGCGAGGCCTCGTGGGAGCCAAGAAGGGAGATGCAGGGCTCCGAGCCTCGGATGAGGCCGAGGCCGAGGCTGACGCGGGCCGGAGGGCAGAGTGACCGACTCCTCGTGGTCTGTCCAGGACTTTCACGGGGTGGCCCCGGAAGTCCCCTGATCTGCGTATTAGCCTCCTCGGGCTGCTGTCGCAGGGTGGCTGGAAACAACAGAAATCTCTCTCTCTCAGTCCTGGAGGCTAGAAGTCAACAAAACAAAACAAAAACAACAACAACAACAAAACCCGGGATGTCAGCAGGCCCACGCTTTCTGCGACCGCTCTAGGGAAGAATCCTGCTTTCCCTCTTCTTGACTTCTGGGAGTTGTCGCGGTCCTTGGCCTTCCCCGGCTCCTTGACTCATCCCTCCAGTGTGACTCTGTACCTGCACGGCATTCCCTCAGGAGTCTAGTCCACGACTCCCTTCTTGTCGGCTCCCCTTTTTACAAAGACACTGGCCATATGGGTTGTAGGGCTCACCCTCAGCCAGCAGGATCTCATTTTAACGAATTGCATCTGAAAAGAGCCTCTTTCCAGGTAAGGTCGCATTCACAGATACCAAGGTTTGGCCTTCAGTGTATCTTGTTTTGGGGGGACAGGCGGGGACACGATTAAACCTGTAACCAATGGCATAGGTCAGAGCAGTTTCAGGGCAGTGCTGGGGGAAGAAACTAGATGGTAATGAGCAGAGAAACAAATGTGAGGTGAAGGCGGGGATATAAAAGGAGACAGCTATCGACTTAGCCAGCAGGATGGGAGAGCAGGGGACAGCTTTTAAGAGAGCATTGCTTAATCATCCTTAAGTGGTCATGGGGAAAGGCCAGGTGAAGGAAGAGGCTGAAGAGAAGAGGAGATAATTGGTTAGACAGAGTCCCCGGGGCCGTAGGAGGGGATAGGATACTGGGCACAGGTGGGAGATTAGCTTACAGGAAGCGGACACCACCTCCAGTGAGTCTGGAGGGAGGGAGGCAGGCGGGGGCACCCAGGATGCAGGAAAGTTAGTGGGTGGGGGTGGCTGCACGGGGGGGGTCCCGGAGGACCCCCATCTCCCCCTCTCTCCGTCTCTGCTGAGAAGGAGTACGCAGCCTTGGGCTGAGAGCACGGGGGCTTTAGGAAGGAAGTGTTTCTCTGCAGAGGGGGTGAGGTGTTCGTCACCATGTGCACCCGAGATTCCCTGGGGATTTTAGGTGCCCAGCTAGTCCTTGAAATGGGTCAGGTTACCGCTGAGCGGGCGGTCACTAGTGTCCCGCACGAACGCTTCTGTGCAGAGCACAACTGTACCAGGGCGCTGGAGGAAGCAGAACGGAACGCTGGCCAAATAAAGGCAGGACTGGATCATCTTGACTTTTAAAATCTTGATTTCTGCGTACACGTAAACACTTGTGACTTAACGCGCTGCCTCGGAGGGCCTCTGCTCGAGATGTGGACCAGATGCGACAGTCACGTGTGGATACAACGAAGCACGTTCTGCTGACGTCTTGCTTCGACTTACGTGTGTAGGCAGAAGAGGCTTCTGGTATGTAGCCGACTTCCTGGCCGACCACGCTCTGACAGCTTGCTGTGTTCGCAAGGTTACTCCCTTGACTGCGTGTTCTGGAATATTTATCCTTGACTGTGGAGGGGCTGCTGGACCAGCTAGACCTATTACAGACACGCCGTTTACACTTCTGTCCTTGTCGCTTGCTTAAATGTCTGTTCCAATAAAGTGGGAAAAAATAGTGACCCTTCAAGACAGCTTGTTGCTCAGCATGCTTGCTGAGTCTCATAACCATCTCTGAAATGAGTTTTAAATGTTTAATGTCCACTTAAGGCGATGGTGCCATATTCTGCCTTTGTTTGTTTATTGATTAAAGTTTACCCAGCGTGCTTGCTATTTAGAGTGTGCTCCACTTAGAGGAATTGGTTTATGGGGAACAATTTCACAGCAGGCACAGAGGAAGACCACCAGTGGGGTGAGTCAAGCCGCACTTAAGCTCTCTTTGCCTCGGATCCTGAATATCGTGAGGAATCTGGAAGCCTTTCTTCAGTGCCTTATCTGGCAGTGCTTAATATTAATGATTACTAAGATTACTCCTGCCTGCGGAATCGGGCCAGGAACTATTAATTCCACTCTAGGGTCCCTGAGATCTTGACCTCAGGAGACGGTGTTCCTGCTGACTGCCTGCCTGCTTACAGATTCCCCAATAGGCCAGAGATTTGCTTCAGAACTCTGGAAAGAGTTGTATGAATGTTTCATAGGGGATTAGCGGCATCTGGCCCCAGATCTTGGGAGCGGTATCTGAGGGGATCCAAGCGGGTGTTCCAGCATGGGCCATCCACGGGGACGAGGCTGGGAGTGGCCTTGGCCCTTGCGTTTCAACAACTGTCTTTTTTTTTTTTCAACAACTGTCTTTATCTCTACGGATAGTCTTAAGCGATTAAAGGAACCATGGTGCAAAGGGTACAACATAGGATTTTGAACTTGGGTTCTATTCTCGTAGCACAGTATGAGTATTTTTCACAAATCCTGCGTCTTTCTTTTGAATCATGTAATTATATTCCATTTTATCTGCATGCGTGCGTGCGTGTGTGTGTGTCAGAAGCACTGATTTGTTAAATGTTGGCAGTGATAGTCTCTGACGTACTTTGTAACTGTCTTCTTCGGGGTCACTTATTGGGAGCTGCAGCCACTTCCCCCGGCTCTGAGAGAGGCTGTCTTTCTTCCAGTCTGCACGGTGGCTGTGTATACATGTCCTACCACCCCACTAGCCACCATTCCTGCCCACTGTCCCACCTGTTATGTTCCTCCCGTGGCTGCCTCGCCATCCCTGGCGAGGGAAGCACTGCCTGCCTTCCTGTGTTACGTGCTCCCCGTGGTGCTGAGGAAAGCGTAGCCTGGCCGGCCTCAGTTACCCTCCAAGGCCCAAGGATAGGGATGGCAGAAGGGGGCCAAAGGCCTCGTTTCTGTGCCACAGTCCATGTGACCCCGGCCCCACACATGTTCCACAGTTCCGTGGTCTCCCACGGTGCTCCCTGGGTCTTCTGGATTGCGGCCTTCTGGGTTCCGGTGCCCCAGTCTGTCCTGTGCTATCACGGCCCTCGCTGGGTTGCACCCCTTCTCTTGGACTGGGACCCTCATCCCTATAGGAAGGGGAGATAATTTCTCTCTTCCACCAGAAGATGATTTCTGTTTCCCAGAAGATTTTAGAAACTTCACGGTCTTTGAGTGCGTGGGCCTGGACTGAAATTGCTTCTCCAAGGGAGAATTAGGAAAATTTATTTTAATTTAAAATAGATGGCGGCGGGTGCCTGGGTGGCTCAGTGGATTAAAGCCTCTGCCTTCAGCTCAGGTCATGATCTCAGGGTCCTGGGATCGAGCCCCGCATTGGGCTCTCTGCTCAGCATGGAACCTGCTTCCCCTTCTCTCTCTGCCTGCCTCTTCCTGCTTGTGATTTCTCTCCTGTCAAATAAATAAATAAAAATCTTAAAAAAAAATAAAATAGATGGCGGGAAATTCATTTTGGTACTTAGTTCAGATGTTTTCATAGGACTCCGATTAGCGTGTAGGTAATGCGAGACTCTGCTAACTGTGGAGAACTGTCTGGAAAGCAAGGCTCTTCTGTGTAAAATGTAAAACCTGCATAAACCGAGTGTGATTCTTTTCGGTTTCCTAACAGGATATGAGTTCCCTCCTGGGAGCTTATCTGGGGAAGAAGAGTGTTGTTATGGAGCCTTACAGGTTCTTGGTTCCATAAATAATTTGACTTTTGTTATCATGCACATGACTGAATGGTTCACATAACATGCTGTCGAAATCACACGGGCAAAATATTCTAGCCTATTTGCAGGCGAAGCCACGAAGGCACGGGAACGCTGCCTGTTTAAAAACTGCGTTTGGGAATATGTTTTTTATTTCCACGTTTGTTGCTAGTGTACTCTCTGAAAAATGGAATATTTAAAAAAATGTACCACTTTTCAACTCTGTAATGTAGGCATATCATGATCGTTCATGAGTGCACGTAGGCGTTAGAAGAAATGCAGAGAAAAACCACCATGTGTTACACACTGGGTGATTTGGTTCCAATACCTACAATGAACCTTTTTTTTTTTTTTTTTAGATTTTATTTATTTATTTAAGAGAGAGAGAAAGCAGGAACAGGGGGAGAGGCAGAGGGAGAGGCAGAGTCCCCACTGAGGAGGGAGCGTGATGCTTGATCCCAGGACCCCGGGATCATTACCTGAGCTGAAGGCAGACGCTTAACCCACTGAGCCCCCCACGAGCCCTGCGGCATTGAACTTTAATGTCATTATTGGTCTTTGACTGATGAGAGCTGAGACAGTCCTTATTGTCTTTTTTTTTTTTTTTAACAGATAACAATTGGGTTCTGATGAAAACGATACATCGAGTTGAGAATTATTAATGACTTCTCTATTATGTTTTGTGTTTTACGGCTACTAATGAAATTATGTATAAGATTGAACATCCATATTGTATCTCAAGATAAAAATTTCAAATTTTTGATTGATGCGTCTAGGTGGGGAAATAGTTTCTATCATTTTAAGGCTACAAACGGAATACCTGATAAGTGAAGGAGTGCGGTGGATTGCATTAAAACTGGGGAATAAGATTTTGCAGTGTTATTGCCAGCGTTCTGATTCAAAGGCAGTCATTTCATCTGGCCTCAGACGGAACGTCACGATGTTTTATTTATCCGTACGCACATTCTCGTCTCTCTAAGCATTTAGTGGGCCCTTCATCTGTTCTCATACTGAAGGTAGAGAAAAATCTTATCCTTATTTTATAAATGAAGTAAGAGGTGAAGAGTAAGTTTAGAGCGAATGAAATGTTTTTTTTCTTTTTTTTTTTAAAGATTTTATTTATTTGACGGAGAGAGAGCGGGAGCCAGAGAGGGAACACAAGCAGGGGGAGCGGGAGAGGGAGAAGCAGACTCTCTGCCGAGCAAGGAGCCTGGAGCGGGGCTCGATCCCAGGACCCTGGGATCATGACCTGAGCCAAAGGCAGACGCTTAACCGATTGAGCCACCCAGGCGCCCGTAGAGTAAATGAAGTTTTAATTAGGCAGTATTCTTCTCGGATTTGCTTCTCTTGTCTTACTCTAATATCAAGGCAAGACACGCAGCCCCGGTAACATTGCAGAGACGAAGCATGATGCCAGCTCCAGCAGATGGTGGGGCTGATGTTTTTCTCTTACTGATGATCTAGAATATTGATGACATGGAAAGGACTCCATAGAGGTTTCTAAATTTAGCTTGTTTACTAATTTAATCATCACACTAACCTTTTATTTCCTGAAGCTTTCTTAGTGTGGAGTGAGGAAGGTCCAGAAAGAGACGTTAGCTTTAGAGGAGGGGTTCTTCCTTAATTTCCCCTTTGCTTTCCCATTTCCCTCAGGGGACTCGGGGGTGACCTCAGAGAGCCTAATCACATGTGTTGCAGACGTCGCGTGCTGTGTCGGATCTAATACATTCCTCCAGTCCGCTGTGCGACAAAGTGTGGTAAAGCTGTTGGATCATTCCCGTCTTGAAAGCACCTCTGGGCTGCATGTTAGAGAGACCACCTATTAAAGAAAATCGATGAAGTGGGACCCTGATGCCAGGCTGGCAGGGTGCTCGTGGTAGCTCCCAGATGAACGATGAACGATTGTTGTTCTCCTGCGTATTTTTGATTTTTTGTGCCACTCGATTCCCTGGCGTCGGCCCCCAGAGCTTTTGTGCTTCTGCTTTGTTTGAAGATCAAAGCAGGGTCCAGCTCGTTAATAATTTAATCAGCATTTACGGAGCACCTAGGATGGGCTGGTTCCAGTCACTGGGATTACCTCCAATAAATAAAACAGGTGGTGATCTTGCTGTGCCCCGAGTTTACATCCTGTGAGGGGAAACAAGCAAGAGTAAGGTGGCGGAAGGCAGTGTGGGTTACATGAGGGCTGCGGAGAAATGGAAAAGCAGGGAATGAGTTCATTCGGTATGCGAGGGGTCTGGCCGGTTCATCACGGTAACCAGGGGTGCCTGACGTTTACATGTTGCCTTCCGGACACGCACTTGCCCCTTTTTATTCTGCTCCGTGTGACTGGTCAGGGAGTCTGTAAGATTTCCCAGGCGGCCGGGCCAGCGGGGCTTCTGTTGGGATTTGTGAGTAGCAAGAAGCAGCAGGAACTGGGAGGAATAGGGACGGTCATGTTTATGCCTCCAGTAGCTAAGCGTAGACGAAGAGTGAGGCAGTGCCTTCTGGCAATTTCCACTTGGGTCTGAGCTGCTCGTCTCTGTGGGTCATGCATTCTTCCTTTTGGCTTTCTCAGGCCCAATTCTTCATCCTTTTGCTTTTTTAGTTTTCACATTATCTTTGCAATGAATTCGTATGTTGAGTTTTCTCTGTTCAACCTATGTAGGGTGGTTTCTGTTCTCCTGGATGGATTATGATGCATACAGCAGGAGACATTGAGTCTAGACTTAAAGTTGGTGAGGGGCAAGCCATGGAGATAACTGAGGAAACAGTGTTCTAGGTAGAGAGAACGGCAAGTGCAAAGGCCCTGGGGTGGGATCATGCTTGGTAGGTTTGAGTAACAGCAGGGAGGCTAGAATGACCCAAGTGGAGTGAATCTTAGGGGAGAGTAATGGAGATGAGGTGAAAAGGATAACAAGGACCAGATCTTTTAGGGCCTTTAAGTATTTGGGTTTTTATCTTGAGTGAGATGGGGAGTTTGTTGTAGAGGATTGATGTGATCTAATGTGACTCGGAAGGACTGTGCCGGCTGCCGTGCTGAGGACAGCGCGAAGTGCAGATGGGTGGGGGGGGAGCAGAATCGGGAGACCAGTTTGGGGGCTGTTGAGGGTGAGGGTGTTAGCAGCAGACGTGGGGAGCAGTGGTTGTGTTCTGGGTACAGCTTACTTTGGAGGTCAAGGCCAAAATATTTCCCTTCAGATTATGTACTCGCCGTGAGAGAAAGAGAACAGCAAGAGGGACTCTGAGGGTTTTGATTTGGGCAAGTGGAAGAGTGGAAGATGAGGAAGGTTGTAGGATGGTCGCATCTGGAAGGAGCCTTGGAGCTCAGTTGTGGGCATGTCAAGCTCGAGATGCTTCTTTGGCATCTGGGCGGAGATGTCAAGTAGTTGCATCCACAAGTCTGGAGATCTGGGGAGCAGCCTCGGCCAGAGGTGGACATTTGGGAGTTAGTGACATACAGATGGCATTTAAATCTGTAAGTCTGGCTGGAGCTCTCTAGGGGAAAGACTGTCCACAGAGAGGAAAAGAGGGGTAATGAGTGAGCCCTGGAGTAATTCAGTACATAGAGTTTGGAGAGATGAGACAGCAGGGTAGATGGAGGAGGGATATTCAGAGATGTCCTAGGAGCCAAGTGAAGGAAAAGTTCTTTCCGTGGTGGCCTAACAGGCTAAAAACTAGAGACTTGGCTCTGAACGTAAGAGCAACAGGAGGCCGACATTAATACTAGCAGGAGAGAAGCATGCATGTGTCGAAGGGCCTCAGAATCCCTAAGCCTAGAAATTAAGCCTAGTCTGTAAACCGATAAGTGGTGAACTATCCAGTAGATGAACAGTCAGATACTTCAGAGGACTCTGGAACATGCCACATAATTTGAATATGAATATCCGTTGAACAATGGCCCAAGGAAGAATTGCCCTAAGAAACAGTCCCGTATGAGGTTGCTCTATATAAAAGGAGAAATCTCAGAAGTTGGTCTTGCCCCCTTCATTGAGATCGTGATTAGCCCGCTGTTGAGTAGAAAGAGCAGTAGGGCCAGGAGACAAGATGCTGGGTTGAGTCAAGTCAACTAGCCTTGAGTAGGCTAGTTAATAATTCTGTGCCTCCATTAGTGCTTAAAAATACGGGGAGGATAGTGCCACCTTTTCGAGGTTAGTGGGCAAGGGAAATGGTTTTGTGTGTGTTTCTGTGGATAAGGAAGTACAGGACCTACAGTGCCAGCTTTCATTACAGCTAACATTAAAGGTAGCTGCCTTTATGCTTAAATGTGGCACTTCTGTAGCAATCTTAACTATTAACAAGTTTTCAAAACTTCAAGGCATAGTAATTTGAGGAACTAGTAGCGATGAAGTGAACAAGAAATCTTAATATTTGGTCTTTGTGACTTTTGCCTGGTTTTTAATGCTAATCACTGGATAATGCCAAGGTATGTTGAGAACTTCTCCTTTGAGAGTTAAAGGGAAAATTTCAAATCATTACACGAATGGTTCAGGTCAGATTTAAACATTTTCTGAATTTAGTAAGCACGATTTAATAAAATTTAAAACTCATTTGCATGCTTCTATTTCTTAATTCCAAAGAGTCAGGCCTACTTTTAAGAAGCATATCTATAAAAATAAAGCCCCAGCCTGGAAATAAGAAATCCTCCATTTCACAGTGGGGAAACAAAAGCTCACATGATAAATTCATGGATCAATCTGAAATCTAAAATTAATTAGTTTGGGGACTAAAAATGCAAACCAGAACAAAATATAGGAATGTGTGGCTTCTTCTTTCATGTTATAGAGTCTTTAACCATAATGTTTAATACTAATTGTAGAAATTGTATACAGACTGTCAGAGAGCGTCTGTCATATAAATCTGTTGTTTGACCAAGATTTGGTAAACAGATGACTTTTATTAATAAGATGGAAAATGGTATATGGGACTTTACCAACCAGTCATTATGGAATTATAGGATTTGATTTACCCTCTTGCTTTAAGCAAGAAAACCAGACAAATTATTAGGAACTACATTTTCTGACAGTGGACAAGAAATGGAGAGCAGAGCAGGATTATAATTAGTTAGACAAAGGAAATAAATGAATCTTCTGATAGCTTTAGCTCCCTGGAAGTGGTTTCCAAGGCAGAGTACAGTGATGGGGAATCCAAGCATAGATCAGCATAAATCAAGTCTCAGTACATGTAAAAGGGTTGAAGTCATGCCTGTGTAATCTATGAGCACATAGGAATCAAACTAGAAGTCAATAACAGAATGATATATGGAAAATTATGTTGGACTTTAAGCAGTATAATTCTAAGTAACTTACAGGTCAAAGAACAAATCAGGGGAGAAATTTTAAAATATTTTGATCTGAGTGATAATAAAAGCACAAATTACCTAAATTTGTGGGATGCAGTTAAAACAGAACTTAGGGAGGAATTTGTCCATGATTTACTTGTGTTAAAGATAAATATCTGTTATCAATGATTTTGGGATTTTAGGGAAGTATAAAAAAAAGCAAATTAAATCTATGGTAAACAGGAGGAAGAGGAGAATAAAGATAAGAGCATAGATCAGGTAAGGAGAAATTATAATGAAGTTCAATTAAACTAAAAGCTAACGCTTTAACAAGATCAACAAAATCAATAAGTGTCTAGCCAGATTGGTAAGGAATAAGACAGGAGACATATTTGTCAATATTGGGAACAAATGAGGAGACATCTCTACAGAGCCTATAGAAGTAAAGAGGCTATAATAGAAAACAGTGAGCAAGTTTATGCCAGTAAATTTGACAATTCAGATGAAATGGGCAAGTTTTTTGAAGATTCAGTGTATCCAAGTTCACTTAAGAGACAAATAATCTGAATAATTTAATATCCATTAAAGGAATTCAATATATAGTTAAAAATCTTACAACAAAGAAAACTTCAAACCCAGATGGCTTCAGGAGTGAATTTGATAAATATTTAAGGAAAGACTAAAAAAAGATACCCATTCTACTTTTCCAGTGTAGAAGAGGTTGAAACTCTTCCGGAGTAGAATAGGTTGGGATACTTTTCAGCTTTTGAAAGAAGTCATCCTTACTCTCTTACCAAAACCAGAGAAGATACTCCAAAATATAAAACTACAGACCATTATCTCTGATGAACATAGGCACAAAAATCCTTAATAACATCTTAGCAGTTATTCAGATTATCTGTCTCTTAAGTGAGCTCCCAATTTTAAGATACTAAGTGATTATAAAAATATTCAATTGCGTTGTGATATATTATCAACTAAATTAGAAATTGAAATTGAATTTTATCACTTATAGTGGCATCTTAAATATGAAATGGGGATACATTTAGGTAAATGTGTGTGGAAGCCAAACACTGAATGCTGAAAAAACATTACTGAGAAAATGAAAAAGACCTAAACAAATGGAGATACATATTTGTAAATCAGAAATTCAGTGTTAAGTATATCAGTTCAGCTGTATCATATGCATTGCAATCTATAGGGTCATGCAAATTGAATCACAATCTTATTGTGCTTTTATTGTGTAAATCAAAAAGCTGATTTTAAAATTTCTATGGAAAGGCAAAGGATTTAGAAAAGCTGAAATAGTTTTGAGAAAAGATTACAATGCTGGAAGGCTGACAATACCGAAATTCGAGATTATGTGATGTTTGCACGAGGATGAATGTGTGTACATCAGTGTAACAGAAAGCAGAGACCAGAAACAGATGCACACATATATTGTCAGTTAATTTTCAACAAAGTAGCCATGGTAATTTAGTGAGGAATTGATAGTCCTTTAACAAATGGTGCTGGAAAAATTGGATATCTCATATGCAAAGATGGACTGAAATGGATCATCAGCCTGTAGTTCAGAGCTAAAATTATAAAAACTTCTAGAAGGATACCTATGAAAAAAATTTTGGGACCTTGGATTAGGCAAGGATTTATTAGGATTAAGAAGCACAGAAAGTATATACATATTTTTGTATAAATTAGACCACATCAAATTTAAAAATGTTTGCTCTTCAAAGATACCATTGAGAATAAGGAAAAGCAAGCCAGAAATGATTCCAAAACGTGTGTCTACAAAAGGTCTTATGTCTAGCATATAGAAGGAAATTACTCCCATCTAATAAGAAAATCATCCAAATTTTAAGAAGTGCCTAGGGCTTTAGGCAATTTGGAGAAATACAAATGACAGCCCCAGTGTCGCACCTCTACACACACAACAGAGTGACTACAACTGAAGGACTGATAGTACTAAACGTTGGCAAGGATGTGGCAGATATAGACCTTTTACGGTGTGCTGTTGGTAATGCAAGATGGCGCGACCTTTTTGGAAAACACACCGTTGCTTAAAAAGTTAAACTTACACTTACCATAAATCCCAGCAAACCTGCTTGTAGGTATTTGCCCAAAGGTAATGAAATGTTGAATAATGTCTACATGCAAAGGTTCATAACAGATTCATTCTTTGTCTCCAAGACCTGGAAACAACTCTAAAGTCCATCAGTGGGATTGGACAGATTGCTTATGTGAACTAGATACTCCTAGGCAATAAAAAGTAACAAAATACTGATAGAGACAATGGATGAATCTCAGGAGTATTATGCTAAGTGAACGATTCCAGATACAAAAGACTACATATTCTGTGTTATCTCAGTATGCGACATTCTATAGAAGACAAAACTAAAGTCACAGAATATTTATTAATGGTTGCCTGGGCACAGGCAATGCAAGGGATTTGCTGCAAAGGTTAATGAGAAATCCTATGAGTTGTTACAAGTTATTTTATTTCACAATTACGGTGGTGGTGACAGTGTTTATACATTTGTTGAAAGTTGTTGAGCTTAAATGAGTAAATTTAGTGTGTCTCAATTATACCTTCATGAAGCTTATTTAAAAAAAAAAATACAAGTTCCAACCCTAATGGAAAAGCACAGACTTGTCAAGAATGTAGGATCCAGTAATCAAATTGCCTAAGAAGTAGCCTGTGTTTGTCAAACACTGCTACATTTTCCTTGGTGCTAAAGCCAAGCATTATGTGAGAACTTTACAATGAGAAAGATAATTATGAATAATATGTCATGCAGCACTTAATAAAGTGTGTGCGTGTGCGTGCACGTGCGCGTCAGCAAAGCTACTTAAAATCTGAGATATTCATGTCTTTAATGAAAAATCTACTACATAAACTATTCAAGTTTTTAGTAAAGTTAAGTTTACTTGTAAAGTAAAGTTTTTAATCCAAAGTTACATTAAGAGGTAGGAACCCTATAGTTCAGGTTAACTTAGATGTAAGAAAAGTAACTTATATAGCAAGCTTCTCTTTCAAAGACTCTTCTGCTCAATGGTAATCTTTGGAGGAATATGTTTTTGATTCGTGTACTTTGAGGAGATGTCTTCACATCTGAAAATTGCTGATTTGTAGGTAACTTTTTAACTTAAGAGATTAAACACTTCTGGGAATGAGCAGCTATTAAACTATAGAGAAGAAACCAGAGAAGCCTACAGTTAGTACTTTTATTTGGAATACAAGCATACGACTCTTGTTTTTCCTTTTCGAGACTGATTTTCTATACATGGTCATTTACTTTTCCCCACTTCTACAACAAGAAATGGGGCAATAAGAGGACCCATAAGTATAAAGGAGCTCTGTGCAATAGAACTTTCTGAGATGATGGAAATGCTTATATTTCCTGCTGCCAAATATGGCAGCCATTAGCCAGTGTAACTTTTGAGAACTGAAATGTTACTAGTGTAACTGAAGTAATAAGTGTTTAATTTTGCTAAATTTTAATTGGCTAAAATTAAAATATAAACAGTCATCTGTTGGTGGTGAGTACCATATTGGACCTTTGGTGAGTACCATATTGAACTGTGCACAGATGGACCTTTGACCTTTGGCAATGTGTAGTATCTACTGATGTAGGTGGTTGTTTCCACGTCTAATCAGAGAGTCTTCTCTCCTGGCATCCTATCTGAGTCAATTTTTTGGAAAGCCTCAGTTCATAATTTAAGAAGATGGGACTGAGAAGAGGAGAACTGTGTAATTGTTATTCTTCTGCTATTAACTACTTCTGATGTAAAAGGAATCTCTTCCTGTCTTTTGTTTTGGTCTCCATTTCTTTAAGTGGAAAAATGAGTGTATTGGGGGCCTTCTATCAAAGACTTTACCACCCCGGTGATTTTGTTGCCCTTTAAACTGGGATAATAGGGGACGCCAAGGGACATTTGGGACATTCTTTCTCTCTTCAAGGAAACTCCCTCTTAATCCTCAAATCAGAACACAGTAACATTCTGTATCGCAGGAGCAAAATAGGAATTGAGATTTCTGTTGACACTGTTGGCTTTGATAACATTTGTATCACAAAGGTGTAGCAGGAAACATTAATATATTTTATGTGACAAATGGTTTGACCTTTCATTTTCACAACTAATTAACATCTAAAAAGGTTAGATCCATATTCCCCTGGATTTTAGCAGGTTTTCTTGATACCTAGAAGCAAACAATTCGGAGATGAAATGTTAATATACATTTAAGTCATCAGTGCAGGAAGTTTAGAAACTCTTACTCTGAAAGCTCACTCTGAAACTTATGGCATCCATTAGAAATATCTTGGCTTGCTGGGGACAAATAACCGACTTAATAGTGGCTTAAGGTTGAACGCTATTCCCTGTTCCCCAACTACAAGTACAGAACAAGGTTGCGAGCTGGATCAGGAGCTGGGAAGTGTCAGCAAGGACCCCGGGCTCCATCATTTGCTTACTCAACCGGCTGCAATTGGCTTTCCCTTCTGTTTATATTTCATGTTTGGATGGCAGCAGTGGTCGAAGTCAGGGAGCGAGGGGAGAAGGCAGGATAGCAACTTCTTTACTCATGTGTATTGTATCCGGTATCAGCAATGAAAGCGAGATCTCTCATGGAAACCAGTGTTCAGAATTGTTTATATGTATGTGGCCAGAGCTGTGTCATAGGCCTGCCTCTAGGTACAAGAGGAAAGGAAGTGTCTGGCAAATGACAATGGGAAAAATCACGATTTAACCACTGAGTCCACTAGGCCTGGAAACAGGGGCAGGGAGGTGAGAAACTCACCTTAGATGCAAATTTAAGAGGCAAAAAAACTCAGTAGTCAAGATAAATACCGTGTGTGTGTGTGTGTGTGTGTGTGTGTGTGTGTATACATCCATATAATGCAATATTTAAAAAGATCCGTATTAATGACAAAAGAATCCATGATGAACACACTATCCAGATTTTTATTTTTTAAAGGATTTTATTTATTTATTTGACAGAGAGAGAGAGATTATAAGTAGGCAGAGAGGCAGGCAGAGAAAGAGAGGGAAGCAGGCTCCCTGCTGAGCAGAGAGCCCAATGTGGGGCTTGATCCCAGAACCCTGAGATCATGACCTGAGCCGAAGGCAGAGGCTTTAACCCACTGAGCCACCCAGGTGCCCCCACTATCTGGATTTTAAACAAGGTAGGATTAAGGTAGTTTCCTGCTGAGCCCTGCTGGAGCTCCATTGTTTTCATTTAGAATGTTGCTACTTTGTTCCTCATGGAGTTTTTTTTGACATCAATGTAGAATGTAAAAAATATTACCTTAAAATATTATATCATTGAGTTTCTTTGGCTACCCTCTTAAATTTTGCACCGGATAGGAGATCTCACTTCCCTTACTCTTGTCCCGGCCCCTGCTGTTGAACCCACTTTGGGTTCCTTGAGCAAGGACTGGTGGGCAGCTCCCCTTTGTCCACACGGCTGTGTGGTTGGTTCTGGTGTGTCTGCCCCATGAATATTCAAAAATGTACTTTCTTCTATATGCTTCGTGGAGTAGTTCTCTCTTTTTATATTTTAAAACGGTGCTTGATAGAGTAGATTTTCTGTCTCATGCTTCACACAAGGGCGCTTTCTGAATAACGAAGACTCAATACCTTTTTGATTGAATAACTAACCAGACACTCTATTGATAAGAAACAGAAAATTTATCCCTAGCAGATTGCCCCCAGATGTATCTGAGATACCATGAGGACAAGCAAGAATTTCCCATTTTGGTATTTTCTCATATTTTAAAAGAAATATTGTTGAATACCTTAAAATTTTAAAATGATTCACGGAAGGCTGAGAAGATAGAAAGGTCTCTTAGTGCTTCTTCGTGTCTCCTGAAATGGACAGTGGGAACTGGACTCTTTGAGAATGATGAAGTATGTTTTCGAAGAACTCATGTCATGAAATTGTGGAAATTAGCATCATGTAATATGAAAGCTGGTACAGAAGAAGTCATCTTTCCTATAATTTTAATCTTGCTCTATCTTTGGTCTCATTAACTATGAGTTGATGTTGATAAGCTGTTTATTTGAAACCTCTTGTGTCCTTTTTCCTATGGGCGTTATAAAAAGGAGCCATCTCTCACTGGGAAACCTTTAAAATTCTATCAGGCTGTTCCTTGTGAATACAAGTAGTCCTCCTACAGTGAAAATTTCTAATGAAAAAAATTCATCTAGACCTGGAAGCCTGACTGATACAGATATGTAGTAGGAATTTCATGGAAGGCTATAAAATAAGTTTGTATTAAGGGCCAAATGTATTATTCACACCATTTATAAGATATAAATTCTTCAATCTCAAAAGTGCACAGAATTATTCAATGTCTTGTCTGATTTAATTCAGCTTTTTGAAAGCTCTTGGGAGCAATGTTTGGAATTTAAGGGATAAAAAGGGAAGAACATATGGAAATAATAAATTTCCATAGTTGGTTGTTAAAGATGCCTGCTAAGAGAAAGGTTTAATGTGCACAGCAGTGATAGAAAAAGTGGGAAGGTTATAGTGAACTTTGCATGTGTTTATCATTACTGTTCCTATTTAAGACTTCCCCTTTTCCCTGAGCCAAACCTGAGCACCCCAGTTTTTTTAAGCAACTTTTTTTTTTTTAAAGCAACCAATGAAATAGCACTTCTCCTAGTCACGTCCTGCCTCTTGTCCTGACTGCTTCCATATTCCATTTTTTCCACCCTCTGGAGATGCCTTTTGAGTCTGTGTTACTTTTTGATTTGGCCATCCCATTGCATGAATGAAAAATGGTTTCTTTTGCAACTGAGCAATGACCCTTTGCCGGTCTGCACCTCTTGGCCAGAGCCATGGAACCCCTTGCTTGGCACGCGGGTGGGAAGTGGGGGCTGGATGGTTGCGTAAGATTCCCTCCGCCGTGTGTTTTCTGCTTCTCGAATGCTCTGGGTTTCCCCAGCCTCCCTACCTATGTGAAGCTTCAGTTGCTGTTGCCAAGAATTTCACACTCTGGGTAAGAGAAGGATACCTCCCAGAGGATGTGTAATTCTATTATGCAGCAATAGCTCTTTCTGTGACTTCAAGCCAAGCAAAAATATTTGCTAGCGCTAGAGTTACTTCCCAGCCGATCCCACCATGTGACCTTCTAGAACTTCTCTCATCCCGGCAATTTGCTTTTGACCTTTCCTGCCTTACCATGTAATCGTGCCCTCCCTCTTCTGCTGCGGTAGGTGAGGCTAGCAGGCCTGTTTTGAGCACAGAGCCAGCATATGGCCACATCTGCCTGACTTGTCTGTTTGCTTTTATCATCTGTAGGGCATTAACGGACCCGTGTGTGTGTGTGTGTGTGTGTGTGTGTGTGTGTGTGTGTGTGTGTGTGGATGGGACCATCTCCAGCTGGGGTGAAACAGAAACGATGATATCAGCACTTTGCAATGATTTCCTGTGCGCTATCTTTGCTCGTGTGTAGATTAGGAGGTCTTAGGCCTTTTATAGCCTGAGAACAAATGCCTCTGGCCGCATAACCACACAAACACAATGATGTCTGAAGAACCTCATGCGATTATAAGATCTCGTGAAAAAATCCTGCTCTAATGAAATGTACTGGCGCGTCCTGGAATCTTTAATTGGTGGGGTTTTCTAGCCGTGTTAAAGAGAAGTGAAAAATAAAAATGAGACGCGTCGCTGAATACCATGCCTAGACGACCAGGCGGTCACTGAGGAAGCCTGCCGAGCTTACCCCAGGGGCCAGGTGAGGTGAAGAATGGTTTCTGGACGGCTCGTCATCTCTCCTCTAAGTATTCACAGATGGCTTTGCACATAAAAATTAAGATTTGAGCTGGAGACTAAAGAGTTCCTGCTTTAACCTCAGCTCTGAACCGCCGAGATGGCCTCACTTTTGGGATTCCGCGAGCTTGGAGGCTTAGTAAAGAGATTAGGTCGCATGTGGGCTGGATCCCAAAACTGTGGGGCACATAGACTGATCTTGAGTTCACTTGGGTTTTTATGTTCTTTCTTTTTGGAGAGATTAAATGAGATTTACCTTAGTTGTTTAAATTCTGTTGTAAAACCTCAGAGGTTAAACAGAAAGTAGGACTTAAAATTACATACCTCTTCCCTGAAGATTTAAAATGTTACTGTTTATCAACATGAAAACGTGGGGATAGCATTCAAAGTAATTGTGTCGCTGGGCTCATTGGGGGTAGTAGTCCTCGTTACCGAGACAGTGATGTGAAAACCTAAAGAAGACGGTTCTTACCGAAGATTCTCAGCAAAACACTGAGTGGACGGGAGAAATCTCTCGCCATCATATAATGGCATTAAAAACTATAGAGCTGCCCCAAAGGCAGGAGAGGGAAAGTCCCAGGTGGCAGGTATCAAAAAGAGAAGCCAGGTCTGGAATCCAAGTTGAAATGCCTTAGGGACTGCATTTTCAAAACACACCGGAGGATGGGAGAAGTGGGTTGGGGGTACTGATGGGCAGGGAGAGCAGAAGCTCAATGAGCTATATAATGCTGCGACACTGAGCTGTCCTTCTTGTGACGTGGGAGTCCAGAAGAAGTACACACTAGCCCCCGAGGAAGAGAGAAGGAGGCTGGCAATGGGGCGGGGGGGATCGGATTCTTGAAAGAGAAACACCAAGCCTGCTCTATGGGCTACCACAGGGGATCTAAACAGTTACCATTCTTGCTAAGGGAAAAGCTCCAAGCAAAGAACTGACAATTGACTCGTAAACACTAAACCACAGACTCTGAGAAGGGCCTCTCTGTTCTCCTGTCTTGTGGTGCCGCCTGAGTCCCTCGGTCATGGGTTCTTGTGGAAATAACTCTTCCTGGAGATGAGCTCAGAGTCCAGATACACACCAATGAGATGATGGGTGGCTCTACGAGTCAGCAGATCCAATCAAAGCAAAATTGAAGCCCCTAGACCCGTATAATGGACTAACCCCCAACAGATTTTAAAGTAAGAGAGACAGGTGGAATCTGTATGGCCAGAGCAAGAGGCCACAGAATAGATGAGACAGAGAATAGAGGGAGTGAGGAAGAGTACTCTTGAGTTGGAAAAAAAAAAAATTCTGAGAAATCTGTGTGAATATAGTGCAAAGAGAGGAAGAGATGACCCCATATTTGAATTCCGAGTAAGAAACTCATTCAAGTATTTTTCTAGAACTAATAGTATGTAAGAAAGAAGTGGCTCATCCTAGATCATAGAAAACATAGAGGTTACAGTGGCCTAATGTTGATCATTTTCCCTCCTTCTCTCTTAAAAGAGCCATGGGTTCTTCCTTTATTTTTCAAGGAGTAGAGTATATGATCCCGCACGGGCTTGTGTGTTTAGAGGGTGGGCTTTCTGTTTTATTCATTGTTGTACCCCAAACCTGAGCTTTATAGATGTCGATGGAGAGAATATCTTCATATTTAATTCTCAACTTTCAAAGAGCTTACTCTGTCCAATAAGAATGAAAAAAAAAATAGAAAATGAAGCATTCAGAAGGTAAATTAGAGGTTGATAGAGAAAATTTTAAAATAAGGAGTATTCATCAAATGTGGTTTTTTCTCTTCATTACCTTTTGGCTCTTAGAGGTCTAGTTTTCCTGCATGAATCATGTGGATAAAAATATCTCCCTTTCAAGGCTTTTTCAAGGATTCAGGAGTGTATATGTAAAATAACCACCTTGTTGCCTAGCTTACACTTAGATTGTTGTGTCCCATCAATACATAGCATCCTTGGTGTTATCCTTTTCATTGCTGTTTTGTTAGATGCTCCACCGCGTGAAATAAAATTCCTTAAGAGTGTGTGCTAAAGCTTCATTTCTTTGGAAGCTATGGTCTTGTTATAAAAAGCATAGTACGGGACATAATAAAAATTTATTCGTTTGGGGGAATACTATTGAGACTTCCTTTTTGGGTCTCTTAATCTAACCTCTCTTTAGAGTTGCCTTTATTTTATTAATAGATATCTTTGGAAAAACATCTTTAGTGATTTTTAGACTATGAAAATGTTGTCTTTCTTGTGTTGCTTGAAAGACTGTCAAGTTGCTTAAGATCTTGCGTGCTGGGCTCTATCGGGGTTGCTACCAGAATCAAAATCCCATCCCAGTCGATGGTACCCTGTACATTATCTGAAAGCATGTGTGCCCAGACTTGATGCTAACTTCTGATTAACGTCCAAACTACAAATGGGATATGATGATCCATGACAAAGGTGAATGGCAGTTCATTTGGTGATGGGTTTCTTGGCCTGCCCCAAGGGCCCATAGGCCTTTGTGAGAAGATGATGTCACCGTTGAAATTCTTGTTTACCTTGATATTAAAAGCTAAATAAAACCGATCTCCATCATTATTCTTCTAGGAAATGAGGACCACAAAAATCCTAAAATCTGTTATCATGACTGTAGGAGAGTCACCCAGGAGAGGTAGTCAGTGGAGTCATTTTTAGACCATTACGGTGCTGGATTCTGGACCATTCTACCTCCCCTGCCCCAAGTGGTTGTTAGGAAACTGCGTGGACATTTTGCCTTCACAGGGTAACTTTTTCCATGGTTTTCTTGTTTGCTTTTCTTCTCTTGCCCTCAAGAAAATGGTTGAGTTTTGCTAATGTGGGTGCTTCATTGCCGAATAAGCCGACATGATGTGGTGCCAAATATAAAGACAGAAGTTGGAATGAATGAAATTTTGAATTTTTCAAAGGGAGGGATGAAACTGGGTCTCGAGAATAATTCTTGTCGGCATGAAAGTCAAGCACGTCCTCCATGAGAGTGAGGAATCATTTTAGATTCTGTGGATGTCAGTTTGTCATCAATTCAACTTCCATCTGAACTTTTTGAGAAGTTCCCCGCTCTGGCCGCTGTGTTTCCAAGGGAATCTATTGGAGGAAAATGATGGTGATCACCATGATAGGCTACAAGAAAAGCAAAATTTAAAAGCAGTCTTGAATTCCAGTCATGTCTCCCAAATATCATGTTTTTTTGTCTTTATAAAGGCTCTATAAAGTGGCTATGTCTCTACCTTTTTCTATAGCCTGGGAAATAGAGAGGAGGGAAGTAACTTGCCCATGAGCCCATGGCACATCTGTCACAGGAAAGGGACTAGAATTCGGCTGTGCCAGGCTGCAAAGACCAGGCTCTAAGGTTTTGCAACTCTTAGCGGTGATGGGAGGAGCTTACACCTTGCGCCTCCCACCTCGTGGGCATGTCTTAGTGTGTGTATGTGTGTGCACATGCCTGAGTGAATTGGGTGCTGAGCTGAGGATCTGGGGCCTGAGTGGGAAGGGAGGAGTGCTGTGTCCTAGTCAACACATTTATTACCCCCTGCCCCCTTAGGTCAATAGAAGCTTCCCAGAGCTCTGGTGGCTGGCATATTTATAAGAAGTCTCTGAGCCAGTACTTTGCTCTTTCAATCTCAAAGTTTTAAGGCAACGATGTCTTATGGTGTGCCTCAGTGCCCAAAATAGGAGGTTTCTTTTCTAGGTTCCAGATGTGTTTATTATACGACAGAGGAGCAGAGCACCCCAAATTTAGTTGAAAGAACTCTAACATCTGTAGCTTTGTCTTACGTTCTAGTTTCATCGTGTTCATTATAGAACTGGTACCTGAGACCAATGTTCATTCATTCATGTTTGTGTTTAGTGTTTACTCCGCCAGTGATTCATGCAACCAGTATCTGTTCATTCCTTAAATACATTTTTATCAAGGCAGTACCAGCTTTGTGTTTGGCGCTGGGAATACCGAAAACAGGCGGTATGCAAACAGGCAAATTGAACATGGCGCCATGCGTTCTGATAGGGCAAGGCTTGGGCGGTGTAGGCTAATGGCCGGGGTTCTTCGTCTTGTCTGTGGACACTCAGGGAGGCTTTCTGGAGGAGCTGTCGCAGCTGGCCAATGGAGGGCAGGCAAAAGAGCGCCAGGTGGGAAGAGGGAGGAGTTATCAGGAGTTCTGGATAATCCCTGGCTCAATGTTCCTGATACAGTCAGAACCCAAAGTGCACGTACGTTGGATGGCAGAGAGAGTGATGGGGTTGGAGATTAGGATTGGAGATATCTGATTGGCATGGTTTGGCTGTGGTTCTTCCAAGGATACTGATGTGGAGTCGTATGCAGGGGACACTGGCCGGCGGAGGCACTGAGGGAAGAGACTGTTGGCTCAGCCAGGTGAGCGGTGATACAGAGGAGAGACCGTGGTGGCCCAAACCAAGGTCACGGCATAGGGGACAGAAGGAAGCACATTAGAGAAGTGGTACCCAGATGATTCAGTGAATGGGTGTGTGTGTGCGCGTGAGGTTATCAATGCTTTCTATTCTGTGATGATCCACTGTCTTTAATCCAGCTTGATTAAAACCTGATAATTCCTTCTTTTGCAGTTGAATTTCAGCACTGGAAAAGGCCTTCTCACAATTCCGGTCCAAATAACATTAAACAACTTTTGTAAAAGAACTGAGGTTAGAAATTTATCCACCAATATCCAGCAATATTATCCTATATGATATGGAGATAACTAATCTTTGCTTTATATATTTTAAGACATGGAGGTTCCAAACGATCCCCTCATCTTCACACGGGGCATCAGTTTATTTCTCTTTACGTGTCCCTTCAGCATCAGCTACGGACGGTCAAGAGAGATGTTTCTTCCAAGGCTTTTTCTCTTGATGTCACCAACTAAACGTGGGCTTCTTGAGTACCGTTTCCTTCCACCCTCCCTGTCCTCCCAGTCCTGTGAACAGACTCTATCTTTGAAAAGAGTTTTATATTTGTTCTGAGCGTTTATAAAGATACTGTCAGGCTCTCCTCTCCCTCTCCTGGGGTATTTAATATAGTAGTGTTTATGTTTTGGGAAGAACAAAAATAGAAATGTTTATAACTGGTGGGGCAGAAAAAGAATGAACTCAAGCTGGAGTCATCAGCTCGGTCGTCCTGTTTGTGAAAACAGTTCTCGCTAATTGTAGCCCTTCCAGAAGGACACATTATTATACTGACCATATACAATTAACTTAGCTTTTCTTTCTCAATGTATGAAAATAGAGCACGCTGCCATTTTCCCTTCTGTATTCCCGAGCAAGGACTGTACATCCTTTCCTGGACGCAGTCCAGCATCTGTCCTTTCTTCGGGAGTTCTAAAATCTTTGTCTGGTATTAAATTTAATAGGTCTAGTATATCAAAAATAGAATTATAATTATGAAAAGTCAGTTTAAAAGGAGGGTGAATGGTAAAATGAAATGAGATTTTTAATGGCTTGCCAACAGTTATAATTAATGAGATGGGGATCTGGCCATGTGTGTGACCTTCAGGTAGGAAACCGACAGAGCCCCTTGTCCGTGGGGCGGGGAAGGAAGATGATTTTTCGGAAGAACAGGATCCTCCCAGCTACCACTGCCTCCCCTTCAGGAATTCTTGAAGTCAAGCTTATTGGTGTGTTCAGGAGACAGCTTGTATCAGGCGCCCCAGAGCTTTGTCGGAAGAGACAAAGTGAGCCACACGATGGAACCGTGGAAGGAGTTTTGACAGTTACTGTACCGCGACCCCCATGTTTGATAGGACACTTGTTATCTTGCTTATCACAGGAAGTTTCTTTTCACGACGGGGTTAATTCATGGATCCGGTCCCCTTCACTCTCTGTTTTACACGGTTCGTTTCTTTGAACACTACAGCTGCAAACAAAGAGAGACCAGTACACACATATGCTGGTCTCAGTGCCCAATACCGTCCAATTGTACAACTTCTCGCGCATCAAGTGGGTTCCTGAGGCTGCAAAAATGGTTTTTGTCTAGTTAAACACAGGTCCCTTTGAACTCCATGGGGGCTCTTCTCTGTGTGCACTTCCTTGTAACTGTCTGCAAAGTGCCCCTGCCTTTTTTTTTTTCTTTTGGATCTGATTTGGAATCCAAAGAGTTAGCTCACCCCGCCTCCTTCATCCTTTGCTAAAGCACACATTTGTAGTTAATATCATGTCAGTTATGTTCCACAGCTCGAGGCAGAGACAGGCAAAGCTGAACTTTCTGCACACATGTACATTCACCTCTTTTCCTGCTTCTGTCCCTGAAGTGGGTTCACTGGGAGGCAGAGGCAAATCAGGACTGACACCTTGTAACCGCTTCGCACAGGGTGTGAGTTACCCATTCAATGACCGCCAGCAGAGCCTCTGACTTTCCTGGGAGCCCGTGGAGAGGAAGTGCATCTTCGGTGAGGCTGGGACTTAAGTAGGGCCAGAAGCTATCTCTTCCAGAGAAAAGATTGGGGCAAAGAGGCAGGTTAGAATTTATATTTATGGAACTGGAAATAGTATCCAGTTGGGAGACTCTTAAAAGCACATATGCAGATAAATGGCTTATCCGTCTCGGGGATAAGGCTAAGTCGTCAAATTAACTAAGATCAGTACCTTCCTGACTGTTGGCTCTGACTTCTGCAGTGAACTGTAGGAGGTGCAGAGGAATGCAGAAAATGGGATTTGCTCCTTCATTGTTGTGTGTATTTATTTGTTCCTTTGCTCAACATTCTCAAGTCTTTTTGTGGACTTTCAGTGTGAGGACCATTTTCCTCTTGTTCCAACCTGTTCCCTTTAGTCTCCCAATTAGACTTGTCAGAAATACAATCAATGTGTTGATGTCCATCAATTTTTCATCTTGAGTTCAGCCCCAGAACTGCCACTACCTACTCGTTACTCCCCTGGGATTTCCGTTGGGGCTCTCCACTTAGGTGTTCGTCAAAGAACTGTTGGAATGTTCTCCACACGCCAAGCCTACTTCTCCTCTAGTCCCTCCTGTCTCAGAAATGGCCCCGTAGAATGAGTACCTCTCGTGGAAAACCTGGGTGTCACTCTTAATTCCTCACATTTCCTCAGGACCTCAATTAGTTGCAAACGCTTAATAACTACACTTGCCCCTGAGTGTTTTTGGACTGCTGAGGCGTGTTCGCTTCCTGCCTTTCACATCCTCTGTGGTCCATCCTCTACCCAGTAGCCCTAGAAGCTTTTAAACATGCAGAGTAGCTTATGTTCCCCCCACCACCCTTCCCCACACCCACCTTGGCTTCTTAGTGCCAGAGGGCAGCGGCTGGTGAAAATGGCGCCCCCCTCCCCGCCCGCCCTTGGTCTGGCCCACTGCCAGGTATTGTGAATAGCGGCTTGTTGGAACCCAGCCACACCCACAACTTTATATTTGTCCTGTAGCAAAAGCACTGGAGCTGAGCAGTTGTGACAGAGACCATATGGTCCCCAAAGCCTAAAATACTATCTGGCCCTTTGCAGCAAGAGCTTTCCGATTGCTCCCGCGGAATAGAATCTGCAACTTTTCACCTGCACCTGCAGAGACTCTACCTGAAGCCCCCCTGCCTCCCTCTTGGCCCTCCCCTCCCCTCGTCTCTCACTGCACACCTGCCTTGTTTTCGTGGCTCAAGTGCCCTGCTTCATCCCCCCC
>CM052809.1:132098471-132123531 GCA_028533885.1 Nasua narica
GCTCATTCCCTAACTGAATTATGAACTTCCAGAACACACCATTTATTAACGACTTTCCATAGCTCCAGGGCCTTATTTTCTTTTAAATGACTTGGCTCCAACATGAACAAATTTATATAAACTTCTAAAAAGAATCAAGACACACGTTAAAATTTCAAAGCCCAATACAGGTCTCTATAGAATTCAACCCTGGTTTCCTTTATGCGGAGCAGAACTTTCTGTTGATGACCTTTTCCCCCCAGTAACTGGTAGTAGAGAAATGCTTTGTTTGTTATACAGAACCATTCCTGGAAAATAACCCATCTCGATCATGTCAACGAAGGCGTATGTGTGGTATATGTTATGGGATGTGGGCCTATTTCTATATGAAATCTGGTTTTGGCATCTGCTTTCATGGAAAGACATTCTTCCTTTGCTTCACCAGTGATTTTGTTGGTGTGATTTTGTCATGTGCCTCTTTAGTCAGTGTGATGTCACTCAAAATAGTAAATCCAAGAAAAAAATGACAGATAGCATGGCTAATTGTCCGGAATAATGATAAGGTGAGCCACAACTGGCAGGCAACTCCCGGAGTATGTTTGTGGTGTTGGAAATGTGCTAATAGAAGTTGCAAGAACGGACTGTGAAGTCTTGTCCCTCTCCAACGCTGCCACGTTACCACGAACAGACTCTGGGCTGGAGGCCGTGTCATAGGAGGTCACAGATTGTGAACAGCCTTCCTCTAAGCAGTGGCTATTTCCTGGTTCCCCTTAGGAAAAAAAAATGCCAACAAGTCCTAGCACTAACGAGATTTCTCATCTAGAAAGCGCTGTATGTGTTCCATATGCCTGATAGAACAGAAGCGAAACCCAAGGGACAGACATGGGGGGTCCACCCTAAGGAGGGCGACGGGTGCTCCTGTGTTTATCCGGCACCCCAAGGAAGGCTTTGTGCTTCCCAATCTTCAGCCCTTGCCCGTGAGCACACATGGGAGAGAGTCCTGTTTGTGTTCAGCATTCTCTCGGTGAAGCGTGTGAATGCTGCGTGATTCTCTGCCCGGCCCAGAGCCCAGGGGAAATGCACATCTGGCTTGTAAATCACACCCGCGCATGGATGCCTCACTCGCGCGTTCTTGGGTGGCCGCCCTCTAGATTTTACACGTCCTCAGTGTGGGTCCTGTGACATTCTGCCGGAAACCTCCCGTGGCCCCTCAATGTCAGGGGACCTCCGGGTTCTCTCTGAAATGTCATGTCTGCTACCTGTTGTGCGCTTTTTGTGGTCCCTGGAGGAAAAAAAATCATTCATTTTTATCTTTTCATTTATTTATTTTTCCTATTTAGAAATTGGCCCCTGGTTACGGGAGTTCAGAGCGAAGGATGCTGTGGATTTCTCGCAGTTAACATTTGACCCAGCACAGAAAGAACTTGTTGTAGGAGCAAGGTGAGAGATTTTATGTTTCGCCCCTGCAGATAATTTTGCATTTTATTTGACGTCTCTGCAGCGACATGTGAGCTTCTCTGCTGCAGTTGACGAGCGCTAAGTCCTACTTCTAAACAGGAAATGCGGTATAAGGTGGCCCTAAAGTCTGTTACTGATAATTGGATGATGCCTGCTCTTTATAGTGAGTGTTCATGGGGGGCTCCAGGGTGCCAGGAACCGTTCTCATGTGAACTAATGCATTTTTTTCCCATGAAAGCTGAGAGGTGGGTATTGTCAGCATCCCTACTGTAGAGACGAGGACACTGAGGGAGGGCATATTCCGATGTCCAGTACGAGCTGGACTCAGGCTTCAGACCCAGACATTTTGACTGAAGAAACCATGTTCTCAGCTTCTCAGTAAAGTACATTCTTCAGGAAAAATCTGGAGTCAAGAGGTTTTTTTTTTTAAAATTTTATTTTATTTTTTCAGTGTTTTGAGATTCATTGTTCATGCACCACACCTGTGCTCCATGCAATACATGCCCTCCTCAATACCCACCACCAGGCTCGCCCAGCCCCCCACCCACCTCCCCTCCAGAACCCGGTTTGTTTCTGAGAGTCCACAGTCTCTCATGCTTCATCTCCCCCTCTGATTTCCCCCAATTCACCCTTCCTTTCCTTCTCCCAGTGTCCTCCATGTTTTTCCTTATGCTCCACACGTAAGTGAAACCGTATGATAATTGACTCGAAGTTTTGACATTCATTCCAATGCCCATCATTACCATTCTCTGCGACCTTGATTACACCACTTACCAGCTGACTGAGAATTTGAGGAGATTGTTATCGTTCACCCCCCTTAAGGTGCACATGCTCTTGTGTCCATCTCAACAGATGACATTCCATTGCTACTAGAACACAATCAGAATAGACCTTGAGTTGTTTCCCTCCTATTTATCACTCCTTCTTTAGAAAACAGGCATAATCTTTGCATTCAGATCACCTATCCTGCCGATGTATTTTGAGGATGATGTATAAAATAACACTTCATACCCATCTCTTAGGAAAAAATATTAATTATGGCGTTCAAGGAAAACACGTCAGGTGCCGGACTGCTTATATCTCTTTGGTCACATTTCCTAGATCATAAGACATACCTTTCTTAGCAAGAGAGGATATGCAGTTTCCATATATACCTGGGTGAAGCTAAATCTGGCTTATACACGGGGCACTCTAGATAAACACTGAATGGTTTCTAGAATCATCGCTTTGGCTCTCAGATCTCAAGGAGCCCTTGTGCATCCACCCAACACTTGAAGGCATCGAGGCATGTGGGCACAATGTTAAGTGACTAGACAGAAGTTGACTTAGTTCCTGGCACTGAGTGTGTCACCTGAATCTCTTTGGGTATTTTTGAGCAGACGGTGAGTATGGATTGGTTGGGCTGCCTTGGTGTATTTTTACGTACTTCAGCACATGGGGACGTCGGATGCTGACTTCCATTACATTTCATCCCTGGGAGCCTGGACCAGATGTTGCAGGGGCTTTTAACTGGTCCTCTGGCCCCCAGATTTTGTCCTCCTTCTGTGTACCGTGGCCAACACCTTCTTCATGAAATGCCACGCCTCCCTCCTTTGGTAGTTCCCTTTGGATAAATGCTGGTGCTTCGGTGTTGCCCACCGCACCCCTGCACTGCCGTGCGGTCCCGCACCCCTTACAAACTCAGCCCTTACTCATGCTCTCATCGTCCAGGCCTGCGGAGTCGCTTCTCCTCTAGCCCAGCACTGTCAGATGGTCTCTTTCTTGTCTTCGGGATTTGGTAACAAACTTCTTTGCTTTTCTGGAGCATTAGCTACCCCCTCCCCCTACCTAGCTCTTCACTTGGTGAGCTCATACTCGAAGTAAAGACAACCGGCTCCAGAGTCTTTCCCTGGGCCCGAGCTTCTGCTTCCCCTACTCTGTGTGGTCCTGCTAACACCCCTGTCGTGTATCTTCCTTACCGCATTATTGCATGATTTTTTTGGCAGGTGTCACCCGCAGCGTCCCCCTTATCAGATAGGAACTTGCCAGATGCTGGAGGATGTGCCTGTCTTTTCTCTGTTTCTCTAGAAGGTAGCAGAGTTTCTCCCCTGGCAGAGGCTCAGAGACATGTTGATTCAGTGTATCTACTTCCAGGATTTGATTTATACAGGTACCCCTCTGCATCTGGGGGCCCTCGGGAAAATGGGGTTGGTTTTGTAGCAGATATATTCCAAATTCCCATTTTGGGCAAGGACACCAGGGGGGTTGCAGGCTCTAACCCCAAAGCTAACCCCTAGGGAAGGCGAACTCTCACCCTTAGCCAAAGGGGAAGGAGCCACCTGCCGATCGATGTAGAAGGTACAGATACGACCTCGGGTGGTAGAGCTGAATCTTCTACGCTTCATTCAACTCTGAAGAATTTGGGAGAAGGTTTGCCTGTTGAGCTTGATCTGGAAGACTCCCCGCTGTTTCTGAAAGTCCATGGTGCCCCACGATAGGACAGTGCCACACACGCGCAAACACGCTGCAGGGGTTTGGCTCTTGGCGAATGACCTAGATGCTCTTAATGGATGTGGAAAGCCACTGAGCAAATTGGCACTTGGAAAAGAGAGATCGCGAGGGCCTGTCCCGGTGGGAGAAACAAGGGAGAGGAAGAGAGAGGTCAGCCGGACCTGCTCAGCTGCGTGACCTTGAGCGTGTTTCAGAGTCTGATTTTCTGTGTGATTATTTCTACCCTCGTCGGCAGTTGGGAGGATTTAATAACGTTATTGAAGTGGTTGTCACTGTGGCGGGCCCGCGGTGAGCGGGCAGCGGTGGGGCAGCTCTGCGGAGAGCTCCGGAGTTCAGCTTCGTGTGCACGCGGCGGGGCCCTGCCGAGCGAGGAGAATAGGAGTTTTACTAGGAAACTTGGTGGGATTAGGCTCAGAGAGTTTGAGAGGGAGCGTGAACTAGTTATAAAACTAAAAATAACGCAGCCCTCAGCTTCCTGTTTGGGAGGGCTTGACCTAGCAGAAGTTCCCGTAGCAGGTGCACACTGAAGACATTCGTAAGGCCTTCAGTGTGAACGGCGGGCAGATGCGATGGTGGGCTCTCTGTTTTCTTACCGTTGGCACTCGGCACGGCAAAGCCATTTGTTGGCTGGTTCCACTTTATGCCGGGGATGCTTTATGTTCCTGAAATTGAATTCAGTTAAAGAATTCTGTGCACTCTTCTCAGAACAGAGTTCATTGTGCTACAAAGGGAAAGGCTCTCTTTAAGCGATTTGTGGTTAGACAGTGCAAGGTACGTGCATCTTGAATTCGTGGAACTTCTGGGAAGATCCCTACATTTACTTTATATTATTTTATTATAATATATTATAATATAATATAATAAAAGATAATATTACATTATCTTTTATATTATTTTAAAGCCATTGACCTTCATATTTTGTTTCACCGAAGGGTTCTTTAAAAATTAAAATAACGTTTGTGTTTTCAATGATGAGACTAAGGCATTTGCATTTTAGAAAATGTGGAAAATGCAGTTAAAGCATTAAGAAAAAACCACAGTTTCAATCACAGTTAACCTTTTCAATTTTTTCCCTGTATTATTTGATTTCCTTTTGCTATATGATTAGGATGATATTTTATGAATGATTTATATATGTCTTTATCAGAAAACCTGCTAAAAAACTAAAAGCAGTTTCTATTTCATTCATTTATTTATTTATTTTTATGACATTTATATATGGGAAGAAAAATTCCAAAGTGAAGAAATACGTTATGGTGTAGAGGTTTGGTAGGGATAACTATAAAAGTATCGATACTGATACTAGTTCACAACATTGATGTAAGCATGTTTTGTTGCAGATAGGATTGTAAAGCTGGATGTAAGAAGGTGATTCAATTTTTATTCTCCAAATGAGTCTGTCTGTCTTTAGTGTTCAGGTTCACTGAACTGTAAGAATGACAAGTGATTCTGTGCTAAGTTCAAATGTTATTCCAAGTAGCAGCTAACTTGGTTTTACATGGAGTTAGGTGTTTTTGATTATAATCAAATAATCATTAGGGCATTTACAGATGAGCCATATTTTTATAAGGCAGAAAGCCATATGGTAGTAATGAAGAGAGCCTCTCATCAAAGAGAATATGAGTTTCTTGCCATTCTGTTGGTTTGTTTGTTTCTTGGTCTTTCAGTTGATTTCTTTATCTCTTTTATTTATTTATTTCAAAGATTTTATTTATTTATTTGTCAAGGAGAGAGAGAGAGAGAGAGGGAGGGAGAGTACAAGCAGCATGAGAGGCAGGTTCCCCACTGAGTAAGAAACCTGATGTGGGACTCCATCCCAGGACCCCGAGGTCATGACCTGAGCCGAAGGCAGAGGCTTTAACCCACTGAGCCACCCAGGCACCCTTCAACCTATGATATTTTAATAAGCACACTCACCCGTAAGCTTTCACACAAGGACCTTTAAGTCCGGGAGGCATAACCATCGACAGGAGATTAAGGTGGTGAGATTGAAGCCCATAGAATCAATGCTTGGGTCCGGTAACAATCATAATTGATGATAAATACAACAATTTATGACCTTGGAAATTTCAGATTTTAATTTTATTGAAATGTAATTCTATTAAATGGGAACATTATGGAGATAGCAAGAGAATGGGTAAAGGAGGATGCGTGAGTCTCCTTGCACAGATGACCTGACCTGAGGACCAGCCCAGAGCTTTGCCCCTTGCACGGAGCCCTTTGCCTTGCCTGCACAGCCAATGGACTCTATGCCCCTGGGTGGGAAGATAGTTCTGTACATATGTCTATACAATAAATAGTATTGACTTCTCGTCTGCATGTTCATTACGAAAATCAAAAACTAAAACCCTAGTGCTTTCAAAACAGAGCTTGATCTTCCTAATAATCACAAAAACCAGCCTTGAAAAATTTTAGTGTTTTATTTTCAAGCATTGTTCTGCTGGTGTTGAATTTGCTCTAAGTATTCAAAGCATCTGTTTCCATAAGATCCCATTGACTGAATGGGCCGGCTTCTATTTAATTAGCCTAAGTTCCTCCTTTCGGAATGATTTTTGCCACTGGATCTAAACAAGGAGCTGAATTTTAGAAACATGTAGTCATTTTTTTTTTTTAATTGACGAATGTAATTCAGTCTTTTTAATTTTTTTTTTTTGGTAATGGTTATTTTTAATTGCTGTTTCTATTTTAAAGTCATACCTTAGAATTAATCTGTTATAAGCAGCATATGATTAGAAGGAAGAATGGAGATGTTTTTTATAAGATCAGCAATTCTGCTCCCAGCAGCCATGAGGTCTTTCTGTTTTCCAGAGGAGACATTTTAGTGAAGTTCACACAATGAAGGTAACTCCTGCGGAGTGGAGTGAGGTCAGCAATTAGGAGTGAATCCAGAAAGCTGTAGACCCCGTAGTGCAAAGAAATCCGAGGTGGTTATGATGTTTACCTTGTATTTATATTAATTATGATTTAGGAAAAATAGCTGGTGATTAAAATAGGGATGGCCTTTTTTTATTCTTGCTCTTTACCTGGAATTCTTTTTTTTTTTTATGGTTTATTTATTTGAGAGAGACAGAGAAGTGGGGTGGACAGCGAGAGGGAGAGAGAGGTTCTCAGCAGACTCCGTGATGAGCAGGGAGCCTGATGTGGAGCTCAATCCCAAGACCCTGAGATCATGACCTGAGCCGAAATCAAGAGTCTGACGTTTAAGGGACTGAGCCACCCTGGCGCCCCCTGGAAGTTTGTTTTCTCTGTTAGTTTGTTCCTTGAATATTTTCTCTTCTCTATCATTTTCCTTCTCAATGTTGGCACTGGATTTACAGATGTGTGCTTCTCTTCAGATTCTCATTGCTTGTCTTCCTTCTTCTTATACCTGTTAGTCTCTCGTCTTCCAGGAGGCCTACTTGATGAATTAACCTGATCTGGGTCACAAAGTCCCACTCCTTGCCTGCTGGCTTCGTTATGTTTTGTCCAACATTTGCCAGACATCAGGGTACCTAAGGATCACCCCCGTTCATTCAAAGTGAAGCTTCCTTGGTCCTTGCTCCTAGCTCTGCTGATTCAGTGGGAGGGAAGGGGTCCAGGTGTGCGCTTTCAAGCAGAGACCCTCGTGGGAAAGATGTCTGCACATCGTGTTCTTTTTGCTGTAGCTGTAAAAAAACAAAAACAACAAAAAAAGAGAATAATCTCTGCACTTTCTTCCTTGCTGGATCTGGGGAGCAGATAAGTCTCGCACCATAGTTATTTATTTAGTTATAAAGTCCTTTTTTATTTTTTTCCAAAGTGCATAAATGAGCCAACAAAGCAGAGTAATAAAAATTAATCAGTCTCTTTACTTTGAGTGTATGTGTCCACTGGTGTCTGAGTGTTGGGGGCTTTGCTCCCAGCCAGCCCCACGTAGGGTCCATCGGAGTTCATTAGTTCACTTAGTTACTTTCTCATGACCATTCATTCATCAAATACTTATTGAACCTCCTTTATGCCAGGAAGTATCTAAGGCATTGGGGAAACAGAGATGAAGTATAGTCTCTACCTGATGAAGACTTCGTAGCCTAGTGCAAACCGAGTGCAAGGTTGGCAAGCCGAGGCTCCAGAGTTGGCCTCCTGTTCTTGTTGATAAAGTTTTATTGGCAGGCCGTCACACCCATTCAGTGTGTGTTTCCTGTGGCTGCTTTTGAGCTTTTCCTGCAGAGACGAGTCGTTGCAGCTGAGACCATCCTTAAAGGCAAAGCGTTTGCTCTGTGGCCCTTAAAGAAAATGTTTGCTGACTCTTGGTGGGTGGCTATGGGGGGAACACAAGCAAGGAGAGTTTCCCAGGGAGGCCTGGGTCAAGGGCCCTGGAAATCCCAAGAACATAGAAACATAATGATCTTTGGTGCTGAAAAGGTGCACCGGGAAGGTGCTTTTTCACGTGGGCCTTGGAAATACATTAGGAGTCTGGCAGACGGAAGAGTCTTCTTACCAGAAGGACCGAACCTCGGGGAACATCAGAGATCCTGGTGAGGCTGAGAGCTCAGCTTGATGGGACCAGCTGGTAGCTGAGAGTGGTCGTTGTTCCTGGGGAGGCAGGAGCTCTGGGAGGGGTCAGATCATGGAGGAGCTTGGACTTGCGCCTCCAGACCAGAGATTCCAATTTTGGCAATCATGAGGGGCCTTTTATCAGAATGCACAGACCCCAGCCTCTCTTCAGATCATTGCACTTAGACTTTCTTGAAGTGATGTTGGAATCTTTGGTTTAATCAAGTTTCTGAGCATCTCCTGGCCGCCTGGCAGATTTGAGAACTTCTGCTAAAGGCATGAAGAGTTTCGGAGATTTCTAAGCCTACATATTTATATTTACATGCTCAGATTTGCATTAGGAAGATACTTCTACCGTATTGCATGCAGAGTGTTCTAGAGTTTGAGATCAGGGCTGTGGATCAGGTGACAGAAAGAACTTATACTCAAGCAGTGATGGTGGACATGGGGAAGAGTCAGATTTGAGACATCTTTCAGAGCTGGGTTTGACAGTGATTGATGGCGACTGGAATGGGGTGGCAGAGGGCGAGGGTCGAAGGAGAGATTTAGAGCAAGATTTGTGAGTGTGGCTTGTTGTGATGGCATTAGCTAGCCCCCAGCATGCAGGGAGCAAACTGCAATTCTTTGATTATTTGAAGGGACATGAAAAAGAATTTCCAGCTTTTGCTAACTCTGAAGATAACCCAGAAAAAGAACTGTATATGGAGATCTCTTGAGGCATGAACATTCCTAAGGAAACAGAGGTTAGGGGAATCGTAAGATGGTTCAGTTGGTATTTTTTTCAATGAAATATGATCTCTATTAACTGAAAAATGGGAAGGAACGAATCAAATACCCAGTGGGCCCACAAAAGCAGAAGTTGTGAGTTAAATTGGGGGCAATAAGTCATCATCTGTAATCCTTAAAGCACAGGGAGGTTTGCAAGCCATATTTAGAGCATAATAAGATTTAAATTATCAGTGTGATTATTAACAGTATTGATTAATAACTTTGACCCTAAATATGCTTATGGGAAAAGATTTTTCTGATTTTATGTCTCTGCAATTTGCTAACAGTATTGGTCTTAATTATTGCTCGTCTCTCAGAATCTATCTTTGTTATTTCATTTTACTTGCTAATAACAAGAAGCTCTCCATCTATTTCTGTGCCTTTTAATCTTGGTGTTTAAACATACAAGAGTGCCATTAAAATGATTTGTTCTTGGTTTTGATGTATTCTTTGAAACATTCCTAATAACCAAGACTTTTAAAGAATTTGAAATAACCTTTTGGGGATAAAGAATGAAAAAAGCCAATGCAATTTTGGGGTGAATTTCTCCTGGACACATATGGTCATGACAACAATAATAAAATCAGAATTATTTAAAAATTTTCACAGCCTACAGTACATCTATTTACTATCTTTGAGGAGGGTAGGAACAATTTTGACCAAGGAGGTAGCTCATGCCAGGAGCATATTATTCCTAAACTGGGACCTAAATGTCATCCAACTGAATAATTAAAAAATATGAATTAAGGCCCCCAAAATCTGTGGAACAAGCCCATGAAAGAGATATTTTTGGAATGGTTATAACCCCAGAGAAAATAGAGGCTCCTAGAACTTGTCTGGAGTCGGCCAGCATAATGAACTCTCTGGAACACTGGTTATAGATAGGTTGGTGAGCTGCCTGCATTGTTATAGGATGAAATGAAATCTTCAGGATTTTTTTTTTAAATCTTCAGAATCTTTAAGGTTACTGAGATGATTGCAATATTATTTATTTACATTTAGATAATAAAATAATTTTTATAAAAGACATTTTGGTTTTGCTTTAAAGGAGATAGTTATTACTTTTCCCGAGCTCAGAAATCATGAACTTGCATTTTAATATTCCAGCCTATCCATGCAGTTGAAATTTCGGGTGTCACAGACGATGTTGCCATCTCAGGCTCTGCACAGTCACGTGCTGAGGGCAGGGGGCATGGAATCCCGCCGCGAAGAGAAGTCAGGGAGAAGGGGGCTGCCAGGGGTGCGCGTGAGGCCGGCCTCGCGGTTGACGTCCGCTCTCAGATTTCCCTAAATGGTGACGATTTCTCTGCATTATGTGTTTTGTTTTCAGATTGTTTCATGATCGACCATGGTCTAAGCGTTTATTAAACAGAAAGAGAAGTCACTGTCATTGTCGTTCAAAACATATTTGATAGATTAACTTGCTGTTCTGCCTCCGTCTTCTCTTCGTGCAAAATGCTTATCTGTCTGTCTTAATTATTCGGTCTCCTCCTCTTCAGTTATGAGCAAGCCTCTAACCTACATGTTTAATAAGAACCTGGAGTTTTCTTCTTTGATTTTATAGCTATATTCATCAGAGACCAATTGAGTTATTCTAAGAGAATGTCATTTTAAAACACCTGTGTCTTTCATAATTAATGGAGGTCAGAGTTAAGTTTTATAGTGTCTCTAGATAAAATGAGTCATTTAGTTAATATGCTCATGATGGCTCAACCTTTTCTTTAATGCTGGCTGAATTTTATTACTTTACATGAAGACGCAAATGAACTTCGTCTATTAAGGCCCGCACTGCTTCCTCTGAGAATTTATTGTTGTGCTTAGTGATTTGTTGCTAATAGGCCACTGGGGAACATGATGGGATGCGGGAATGAGTTATGCAATCCTACAATCAATAAGAAATAAACTCCAGTGGGGCTGGGGAGAAAGCACACTCAGATGTCTAGTGGGGAATCTGTCAGTTTGTGTCTGCCAAATTTAATGGCTTTGTGATTTGAATTATTCAGCCTGTTGGATCTATGTGTCCCTCATATATTATGACTCTTGAAAATAATACAGTTATTACATTTGAATGCACAATGTCAAATTTTATTCCAAGACATGTGGAAAAAAAAAGAGATCCATACCAAGGATCTCTTTACCTTTACCGCATAGTAAACTCTTGCTTTGTACTTCTGTAACAAGAGGGGGCAAATGGAAATGCAGAATAGTTCCCCTTAAGCTGTACAACTAATACATTCTAAAACCTCTGATCTCCTAACCTTTTGCACCACTGCCTTTGTCCCTGAAGAATGGCAATATTCCTTATTACTACCTATTTACATTTCAGGGTGTTAGGAAGATGAATGAGACCACTTAAATGCTTTGGGTTGCTCAAAGCATGGCCCTACGAGAGAAACTGACCCGATAGAAAACATTTGGTTAGCATTCCCTGTTGGCGGAGAGCCAGAACCGTTAGTCTATCCCGTTGGAAAGGTTGGTAGCCTTTCTCATGAACCTCACATACATTGTTTTCCCTCCCCTGTGTGCTCACGATTGCAAGATAAAGTGGTTGCCCCTTCTCTAATGCCCTGGAGAACCGCCACTTACAGGGACCATAGATCTCACTTTAGTGTGCGAGTGGCCCAGCATCTGGGAATATCAATTTTTTATTCCCTTTAGAAGGTTTTCTTTCTTTTTGTAATCTTTGACTTCGTAGGTCGTTGACCTTGGCTGTGATGGATCAGGCTGTCTTGGGAGATTTCGGGTCCCTCACGTTGCTAGCTGGATTGGAATGTTTCCAATGGCAAAAGTGGACTCGGAGTTGTACTTGGGACCAAACAAAGTTTGAGGAAAGGCGTTTGTTTGAGCATTGTAGAATCCGCACTGTGTTTTGTCAGGTTCTTAAGTTCCAGGGAGGTGAATAGGGAATTCCACAAATGTTTCATTTATATTTCATTTTTTAAAATATCTTCTAATCATTGAAAATCATGACAGATAATGTGAATAGTGAAAGATGCCATATTACTTATTTCTACTATTGAAAAGTCCAAGGAGGCATTAAATTGTCTGCTTGGATTTTGGGTAGACCACAGTCATATATTGAACGAATTTTTTCAAAGCCCCTACCAACTCTTTGTGTCTGAAATCAAACACAAAATAGCGACAAAAACGTAACCAACTGATGCAAAGATCGATCTTAAATAGACGTTGAGGCTTTGTGAAGTTAGAGATAACCTATTTTGAATAATTTCAGTTTCAAAATTTTTAAATTAGCTTAATCAATTAATATAATTAACAAATATTATGTGTAAGTACTTGTTGAATGACTTATTGTTAATAAAGGATTATCCTTCCAGAATCTAGAAGGATAAGTCTGGAAGTGGGTTAAGCATCTGACTATTTCGGCTCAGGGTCGTGAGATCAAGCCCCGTGTTGGGCTCTGTGTTGAGTGTGAAGCCTGGTTAAAATTCTCTCTCTCCCTCTATCTCTGTCCCTCCTCCCTGCTTCTCTCCCTCTCTAAAAAAAAGAAGAAAGAAAGAAAAAAAGAGAATTATCCTTTCTCTCTTACATGCTGAGATCACATTTGAAATTTTGTTGACGTTTGGTACTGAGTTTTGAAAAACAAAAACACTCAGTGTATTTCTCAGACTCTATTGAAATATGTCAGGATAACAGGTCTTTCATTCGATGGTCACATATTCATGCAACTCTCTTGGCCATTTCATATCTAAAAAGGGTCAGGGTCTTTTAGGAATCTGTGTGACTTAAATACACTGAGAGATGGTGTAGTGTAGCCCTCTCAGGTCATAAATGAGGAAACGTGGGCAGGCAGTTTCAGGAAGAATTTGTGGGAAATACGGAGGGAGGAAGGAGGCCCCCTTTAATCAGCCGGAGCAGTAGGATTAACATGTTCACTTAATGGGAAGACATATGTCACAGTCAGACCTCAGTCCCAGGGGTGAGAATCAATTATCTAGAATCAAAAGCTTGCCATTAAGCAGTGTTGAGACTTGAATCATCTCAAAACGATATGTAAATGCATCCGTGAATTGAAATGAAGACATGAAATGATTGTGTTGTAACGACTGTTCCTGGTGGGTGTGGGTGTGAGTGTGGGTGCCGGTGAAATTAGAAAGGGGTCATGGGGTGCCTGGCTGGTGATTTGAGTGGCGCAGTGGGGCTGGGGGACAGCACAGCGTGAGAAGTCTTGAGACTAATCCTGGGATTTTATCTGATCCTAATAATCTTGAATAAATCGCATTGCTCCTCTTAATTTGCAGACTTTTCCTCATCGGCAGATTGAAGGTATACACCTTCTAATGACGAATCAGCTTTGGAATATCTGAATTCTCTGCCTTTGTTTTGTGTTGTTTTTAAGTTAAAACAACACAAAACAAAACTGAGGATAGTTTAAAAATAATGACCAGTTTGGATCCTGTAACCCAGAAAATACCAAAGGGAAAGTTCCAGTCTTTGTTGGTGCTTCTCTCCATGGGGGCGTGGGGCATGGCGGCGGTGGTGGCATCTCCTAATTACTGTGGCTCTTTCTCTGTCCCCCTCCCTTCTGTTCGCCTCTTTCGTGTCTCTACCATATTGATGTCTTGGTGCCCAGACAGTAGTGAGGGCACGACAGCTGGGAGGGGTTCAGGGGAGAAAGGGTGAGTGGCTGAAATTCACCAGCAGTGTTGGGGGCAGGGAGGGCTCCCGGAGACTGTCACCTGACGGTACGAGGAGTGAGTTTTGCTTGGGGACATGTGGACTGAGAATGTGGCATGTTTCTTATAAATCAGCATCTTCCTGTCTTGGTCTCTTGGGGCTGCTAGAAGAAAACTTGACAGACTTAGGTGGCTTATAAACAATGGAAATTTATTTCTCACAGTTCTGGAGGCCAAGAATCCAAGATCAGGGAGCATGGCTGGGTTCTGGGGAGGTTGCCGATGGTGGACGGCTTGCTGCCTCCTCCCATGTAGAAAGATGTAGAATCTCCGGAGCCTCGTCAGGCCATCAGTCCCACTGATGAAGGCTCCACCCTCATGACCTCATCATGTCCTCGAAGTCCCGCCTCCTATGACCATCATCTTTGGGAGTTAGGATTTCAACATAAGAATTTTGCGGAGACATAGACATTCACACCATGGCCCTTCCCTCATGGACAGCACCCGAAAACTGGACCCAGGGTTTTCAGAGGATGATTTCTATACCTCCTCCAACCCACTCACCAAGTAGAGGGAGGTCTTTGAACTTTTCTCTCCAGTTGTCCTGCCCAAAGCTCTACAGAGCATGGGGGGCACTCCCGTCCTCTTTCCTCAGTGGTGTGAGGGAAACTCCAGCTCTTAGTTTGTGTATGAGAAGTACCTTTCTAGAAAGTTCCCAGATAGAGATTGTGTGTGCATGTGTGTGTGTGTGTGTGTGTGTACGTAGCAGGGGGGTGGTTGTATGATGGGAAGAGACTCTCTTTTCCTCTCTCTTCCCAGAGGGGTGGGGCGTGGCCTTATAACAGCAACATAGCCCTTAGGTAATTAATTAACTAAAAATATGAATAACTTCTTTTATTGAAAGTATTTACAGAAAAAGTCTTTCTTATAAGAACTAGCGAAGCTAGTTGAAGAGGGTGAAGACTATGTCCTAGAACTGTGACGAGATAAACAGTGCTGTCTTCTGTTCTAGAAAGCCGATAGCGTAATAGCACCCTCCCCGCCAGCAGCCCCACTCCTGAACAAGAGAGTCCCGCTGCCTTACGCCTAAAACCTGAAATGGCGAGAGAGCAGAAGTCCTCTCTCCTTCTCTGTACGATGGAGAACATCCCGAGAACGTCCACGTGTCTGGGAATTTCAGTATTTCCCATAAACCTTCTAGAAGTGGCTATGATTGATGGAATGCTTGCCACGGAACAGTCATCATTGTCCACGTTTTCCTCGGATGTAACCCTCCCGACAGCTGCAGGGTGTAGGTAGGACTCTCAGCCCCATTTTACAGATGAGAAGACTGAGGCACAGAGGGCTAACGCTTCCTTTCCGAGGTTGTGTAAGTGGCACGGCTTTGGTTCTGCGCAGATATTGTTCACCACGAGGTGAGCCCGCCTCCCGGAGTTAAGGCCCTGGTGACCGCTGGCGGGGTCCTGCGGGGAGGAAGCCAGTTGCCGGGACCAGCGTGGGGGTGGGGAGCCAGGGTGCTCACAAGGGCAGAGTGTGCACGATGGCCCGCCATCGCCCGGGTGCCACTTGTATGCCTCTCGCCGGAAGGTGGATCTGTGCAGGTGTCCCGATTCCTGGCCTCTCTTGGAGGCTTCCTGCGGCTTCTGTTTCACAGCAGGCGAGAGCTCGGCACTTGGTCAGATGCCCGCCGGCCTCCGGTGGCCCGTTCCGTGGCAGCGCTTCACGCCCGCACCGAGTCCGCCTTCCTTCCCCTGTGGGAGGAGGCTCCTGTTGGAAACCTTGCCTCTGCATGGAGCCCAACGAGATAAAAACAGACTCTGCTGTCGCTTTTCCCTCGTCGGAGGCATCCTTGGTCTGGGTCTGCAGAGAGGGCTGCGGGCCGCCTGTCCTAGGAGACAGGGCAAGTTTTCCCCCAAATGGCTTTGTGGCGGAGGAGGCAAGTGCCAAGTCATGCTTCTGGGAGCCTCTCTGGCCTTATTTCAGAGATAAAACTGGAGGTTCGGAAAGAGCGTGGTGAAGAGGCCGCTGGAAGGCTTCGGAGGAGGCTGGGCCCACTGAGTGCTGGAAGGCAGTGTCCCCATGCAGGGGGACAAACCTGGAGAAAGGGGGTGAAGAAACCCCCGGGCGCGGGTCCCTCTGAAAGTGAGCTTGTCCCTTTCTTCCTCCAAGCAGTGCGCACGCACGTGCTCCTGGGTGCCGGTTTCCCTCTTGGCCCTGTCTTCCCATTGCTGCCCACTCGATAAGGCTGTTTCTCAGTGTCCCCACGGTCATGCCCTTGGCCTGACTTGGTTGTCACTTGTCACCCTCCCCAAGGACAGTGTGGCCACTTCCGACATCTACTCACGTCCCCAAATAATGAAAAGAATCTGTGTTCTTTTCTGGCTGCTGTTGGGACACTTTCCTCTTTGTTAGTGCCCTGAAAATCGTCTTGGGGCAGCCCATCACATGAAACCGCAGCTTCCTGAAGACCTTCCCTCGCTCATGCATTCCTCGTGCTGTTTTCCATTCTGTGCCTGTTCTCCTGCCCTTACACCTGGGCTAACTTTCTCCTCCACGGTCGCTGGAATGTGCCTCCAGCCACACCAGCTCCTCGTCAGCATGAGGCGAAGGGGCCGTCATGATTTGAGCCAGGGGCCAGAGCATCTCCCGCGAGGGAGTCCAGTTTGTTTCTAAAAGCTACAGCAATAAAGCCCAAAGCCTAACGGGGACTGACACTTGTGTTTCCCCATCTGCGATGCTGATCTCGACTGTATATTTCAGTGTTCTTCCCCTTCGTTGTTGAAAGCAGATAGTTGTTTCCTTTTCTCTGCTTGCTTGCTGCACACCTGGGTAGCAGGAGGGGACCCTTTCAAAGCCTTGATGGCAGACTGACAAGTTTATGCTTCTAAACCTACGCACGCTGAATCCATCCAACAAGAGAGAAGGCTGTATTGCTCAGACCACGGTGGAATTCAAAAGCTGGACGTGTTGTAATTGTAAATCGTGGTGAATATACATGATCTTTAAGAGTGAAGACTCGTGAAGAGTGGTTTTGCATTGTCTTACTTAACTTAAACTCAGTTTCAGAATCTGTTGTCCATTTCCTTTGGTCCATCCCGTAGATTAAGAGAGTCAGTTAATAACTAAGATTTACCTCTCTCTCTCTCTCTCTCTCTCTTTCTCACACACACACACACACAAACACACACACACCCCTTATTCCTTAACTTTCTTGCCAATCCCCGATGGGCACCTGTTGACATATTGAATGTCCCTGTGAACTCCGAGGTACAAGGAGAGCTGTGCTAAACACATGCTTAGCAGGAGAAGGCTTAGGAAGCCAAAAATCATTACTTCGTTGTCCCTTGTTCTCATGATTTTTATGACCTGTAATATAGTTTGCATCCATTAAAAATAAAACTGCTCTCTTTTTGTATTTTGTAGAAACTACCTCTTCAGGTTACAGCTTGAGGATTTGTCTCTGATCCAGGTAGGTGCAATTTACCTTTCTCAAACTCTCATTTTCCATCCCAATTAACTTACTGTTGGAGGGGACAAAGACAGGGGTCTGTAAAGGGACCAATCAAGGTCGAGTGGGGGCGCGTTTCCCCAGCAGCCAGGCTACAGGACCTGTCTGCCCTCTTTGACATGACTCATCACCTGCTTTCACTCCCCATTGGCCCTTTTCTCCTGTTGTGTGGCCTCCCTTCCTCCCATAGGCATCATCCCAATTTATTCTTTGTCAAATGGTAGATAATTCAAAGGACACCTCCGCAATGTCTGCGAGCGCCCTCAACCCCAGTGAGAAGAGTCGCTGGTTATTTAGTTTGCTGCCTTTAGCCATCAGATTGTTGTAGAAGTCAGTTTTCTTGGAAAAACAACTTTGTTTCCCTTTTATCACTTATAATAAAATCAGTATGAATAGAGCGGTTAAAAACCACATAGAGCAAAGAATAGGTGTTGATGGATAAAAATGCAATTTTCCTGGGGGGGGTAGGGATAGGGTGGCTGGGTTATGGATGTTGGGGAGGGTATGTGCTATGGTGAGTGCTGTGAAATATGTAAGCCTGAGGTTTCACAGACATGTACCCTGGGGCAAATAATACATTCTATGTTAATAAAAAAAAATAATAAACGTTTTAAAAAAAATAGCAATTTACCTACCTCTGGTTTTACAGTTTAAAGAAGGAGCCTGAGATCCTTCTGTCTGAATAGAGTATGTATTTTAGTGCCAGGTGTGAATCACAAAGGCCCACTTTTGCCTCCCTGGCTTTTTGAAGTGTCTGATAACCAGGGTCTCCTTGGACAAGCGGAGAGTTAGGACCTGAATATCTCCCTGGCTGAGCATCCAGAACTCCCCACGGAATATGCTCGAACTCCTGGGCTCCATGCAGCTTGGGAAAACTTCTTCAGCCAATTTTAATATCACCCTCATGTACTAAAGCTCTAAGAATGAGTGGAGAGAAGTTGATACTATCTTCTCTATGTAATGCTCATATGTGTGAGTATCCAGGAAACTTTAGATCGAGTGAGGATTTAATATTAGACGTATCTTTGATTCACCGGGGCCTTAAAATAAACCAAAGCTAATTTTGGTACAAAGCAAGGGTTCTGAAGATCTACAGACCAGGGTTTGGGATACAGCTTCATGTGTCCCAGCAACTCTACATGTTTCTTCATCTGTGAAATAGCCACAAGGCACTATTGTCCTCACACTGTCACTGCTAAAATTAGGCAAAAGGAAGGTGTGCAAAAGGAAGAAGGCATAGGAATTTCTCAACAAGTGTTAACTGCTGTTGTTTTTAAAAGTAATAATGATAAATAATGACTTACCGTCGTGATCATGTCATCCCACCAGGCCGTGAATTAATTGTCTTGCTACTGTACGTTAGTATATGTCTTTAAATGAGTTGGTTTATTGGCAAAGTCATGAATGTATTAATAAGAAATACAAATGATCTGCAGTTTCTGCAATACTCTTTTAAAACTCTGATTTTCAGGTTTTCAATCTTTTATGAAAGGTATTGATCTTTCAATAGATGGGAACTATAGATTATGCTCATTTTGATTCTCGTGGTATACTGGATTATCTGCTACAGTGTGTCTGGGAAAAAGTGGAGTGTGTAGACTTGTGTACAGCATTTGTTTGCATGTATGTACTCATTTCCTTGTCTCCTAGTTGTCCTGGCTGAGAGGGTCTGGAAGCTTCGGCATTCTAGTAGCAGTGAGCACATTTATTATACGGTTCTTGGTTTCTTTTTTTTCTTAAGATTTTATTTATTTGAGAGAGAGAGACAGAGTGTGTGTGCACAAATGGGGGGAGAAGCAAAGGGAGAGGGAGAAATAAACTCCCCGCTGAGCAGGGAGCCCTACACGGGCTCGATCCCAGAACCCTGGGATCATGACCCAAGAAAGGTAGACGCTTAACTGTCTGAGCCACCCAGGAACCCCTACGGTTCTTCGTTTCTAAATTTAATTCTCCACTAAAAGGAACCAAAGTTTCTTGGAGAAGTAGCTGGCTGTAGGGCTTGGGTAGTGAAAGTCCCCGAGAAACCTGGGATATCTTCTTATTTCAGGAATTAAGGACATATTCAAAGCATGATGAGGGCAGGTCAGGAGGTCTTAGGAGCAGCTAGAAGTGGGCTCAGTGAAGAAATCTGGGATAATTTCATTGTTAAGTCATGGTGGTCCCGGATTATAACATGTTGAATAAACTCAGAAGCAATGAGGATTTACTAGCATCAACATAACTGAATGAGTACACAGATGAGGCAGAAGGGACCATTCTTCCATGAAATGCCACCTGATAAATACTGAAGGAATGATTTAATCGCAAAATTGTTATTTGGCAACCGTGATACCAAAAATTGGTTCAGGCACAAATGATCAGTGGCTATGAAAATGTATGGCTGAGACTTTGATGATGACCAAGATATTTATGTGGTCTCAATTTGCCTATAACATATTTATTCGTTAAAAAAGGAAAACTGTCTTTTGATGGTAAAGAAACCCAGCCAGTCTCACCATAACCAAGGAATCAAAGGTCCCTTCACCCATAATGGGACAAAGAGCCAACAAATGTGCCCTGATTGAACGTACAGAGGGACACAGCAGGATTTCCTTGATATTTGGACTATAGATTATAATCAGTTTCATCAGGAGGAACATCACATAGACCAAAACTGAAGGGCATTCTATAAAAGTTTGGCCTCTGCTCTTCAAAAATCACCAGGCCATGTAAGGCATGAAAAGAAAGAAGGGCGAATCCCTCATCAAGGAGACAAAATGGCATGGCATGTCAATCAAATGAAACACTTGGTCCAACTCATATCTTATAACAGAGAAAAAAATTTTTTTTTAGCTATCAAGGACACTATTGGGACAACTGGCAAAATTTTAATGTCTAGGGACACCTGGTTGGTTCAGTTAGTTGAGCATCAGCCTTTGACTCAGGTCATGATCCCAGATCGAGTCCTGCATTGGGCTCCTTGCTCAGCGGAGAGCCTACTTCTCCCTCTGCCTGCTGCTCCCTCTGCTTGTGCTCTCTCTCTGGCAAATGAATAAATAAAATCTTAAAAAAAACTTTTAATGTCTGTAGATGAGGTAGTAGAAATGTATTTATTTTCTGATTTTGAGAAATCAGCTGTGATGTGATTATGTAGGAAAGTCATCTTGTTCTTTGGCCAAAACTACTGAGATAAGTAGGGGTAAAGGGTATGGTTTTTCCAAGATATTCTGAAATCATTTAAAAAATTATAATACGTGCATCCAGAGAGAAAGAATGATAAAGCAAATGTGATAAAAGAATTAAAGGGGAAATTGAAGAATTTGGGTGAAGGGCTTATGAGAGTCCATTGTGTTTTTCTTGCAACTTTGCTTTAAGTTATTGCAAAATAAAGAGATGCAAAGACTCGGGCCATGCCTTTGCCGGGGACGTGTGCATGCTATTGCTGTGGGCACGGGGAACCCAAGTTGTTCTTTCCATCATTACTTGCCACTGTTGTGATTGCCTTTTGGTGGAATTCAAGGTTAGGTTACTGATGGAACTGAACCGTGCAAAACCCATCAGCATCACCACCTGGTAAGACAGAGAGCACAGTCTACTGACCAAGGACCCAGCAAGAAGACCAAGACTTTCCGAACGGGCTTTGATGACACGGCCCTCGGGGTAGCTGTCAGACTTTGCCAAGCCTTTGGTGCAAAACTGTGCAAAATTCTCCTCTTGCACATTTTGTGGTGTGTGTGTTGCTTGGAAGCCTACTGTTTACTCAGTGTGGAGAGAGATAAAGCTGTCAGTTCTTCCCGACACACTGTTCTTTCCTGTGTCTTCGGTAAGGCGGTCTGGTTGATTTCTAGGAATACTTTATTTTAATTTAAATGACGATTTTCAAGGGTGACCAAAAAGAGGCGTACTGGTAAGGAGAGGTAAGAGGTGTCATAACCGGCGCTGTCCGATAGAAACATAACGCGAGCCTCGTGGCTAGTTGATTAAAACCAGTGGTCACGTTGAACGAAGTCCAGAGAAATGGGAATTATTTTTTTTTAAGATTTTATTTATTTATTAGAGAGAGAGAGACTGAGAATGTGAGGGGAGAAGGTCAGAGGGAGAAGCAGACTTCCTGCAGAGCCGGGAGTCCGATATGGTACTCGATCCCGGGACTCTGGGATCATGACCTGAGCCGAAGGCAGTCGCCCAACCAACTGAGCCACCCAGGCGCCCAAATGGGAATTATTCTTAAAAATATACTGGTCTTCACTTGTTGTATCGAAAATGTCATTTCAATGTGAACTTATTACAAGAAATTAATGAGCTGTTACGTTTCTTCTTCTTGTTCTTCTGCTTCTGCTTCTTTTTTTTTTGCATTAAGTCTATAAAATCTCATGTGGATTGTACAGAGAGCACAGTGGGGTTCGGACCAGCCCCCGTCCAGGAGCTGAGCGTGGCAAGGCTACCTGGTTGAACGTGCCGTTCTAGAGGATGTGTGCAGAAGCCTTGATGACTTGAATGGTTCAGTTATGTCATAGAAATGTTACTTTCTATGAGGATCAGCTGGATTAATTTGGGTATCTAAGGCTAATAGTTGCCTACTTCCTTCTCTCATGAAAGACAAAACATGATTTTTTAAACATGAGAAAGTAAGGCCTCTGAGATGAGGGAAAAACAACTTGCAACGAAGTGGAGAGAATCAGAGTTGAGAATCTTCGACAGCCCTTGTTTCCGACCAGACAAGGACAAGGCTTCATTGGACCTTGCCCCCCTCTGTGTGACAGACGGGTCCACTTCCCGGTGGCCGGGAGTGTTGTTTGCGTCTCTCCCCTTCGCTCTGGGGACCTCCACCTGATGGGTCATGTCAAGCAGCTCAGAGCTGCCTAATCCAGAGGCTCTTCCCCAAAGGCAAGCATTTGTTCTCGCTGTCCTCTCTGATAAACACTTTTACCCCCACCCTCTTCTTAATCTCGGAAAAGGCCACCGATCCTGAGTCCCCCAAAGGCGACCGATCCCAAGTTACCCCCTCTTTGAAACTCATCCCAAATCGGTTTGGGCCGGTGACCCTCTGGTGGTTTTCACCGCCTCACAGCCTCTATTTCTGATGAAATATGGAAATTCTTACTGTCACACATGGAAATTCACCCTGTGTCGTGAGGAGCGTTCTTTCTTGTCTCTTTGGTGTCTGGTTGGAGTGGATCATTAGATTAGGTTACCTGGCCAGTGGTAGATTCAAGACAAATGTCTGTTGATTTCGAGTAATATGTTTGCTCTTTAAATCTCTAGCCTTTGCATTAGTGGGGTGTAGGTGAGCTTCATAGTTTGTCCCTAAATTTGGGGAAAGGAACACAACCGAGAGACTAGTGCAATGAGCCACGCTTGCCGGGAGAGGCCTCTGGGAACACGTGTATACACCCTCTCACCTCAAAGGATGATTCTAGGACGAAAGGGCCAACTGCTGTCTTGGCTTCGTTCCTTTCTGACACACCAGTCATCTGCTTCGTCCTGCTCTACGCTCTTCCTCTGCCCTGAATTCATCTCCTGCCTTGACAGTATTGAGGATGAGTAATGAGAAAGAAGATGCTGATTAATGGTCCTTCTTCTCCTCCTAATGAGTGGTAGTCATAGAATTCTAGAGACTGTCCCCGTCGGAGACCCCATATTCAGTGTGCTGTTTTATGTAGGGTAGCGAGCACAGCTCTTGGCCGGACCAGGGGCACAATGAACGCCTCTCAGTGGATCCTCTCCCTCTGCCCTTCCTCAGGTCCCCACACTGGTGACCCCAGTTTATGTTGTTTGGTGAGAGGAGAAGGGGAGAGTCCAGGTGTTAGTCCTCCCGGAGCAGTGAAGGGAGGACGAGATGCAAAGTGTTGGCATTACACAAGGGAGTCAGAGCCATTGTCCATCCAGACATGGTCATGCCTTGGGGCTCAGCCCGTGGAACTGTGCTGGAACCCACTGGTGAGAAAAATGGGGTTTGGTGGGGTGGCCTTGGAATAGGATAACCCAGATGGCCTGACAAACCCAATGCTGAAAGCATTCTGGAACCGTAGTCAACAGAACCCTGAATCAGAGTTCTTTTTCTTTTTACCTCTCTAGTAAGGGTGAGACATCGCTGGCGGGGTGTCTACAGCTCTGAAGATCTGAGGCGGGATTGGGCTGGGGTAGAATTCCTGTTACCCTGAGGGAACGTAATCTGTTTGAGGAAAATCTTGTGGCATCACCCCAAAAATCTGCACATCTAAATATACCACGAGGTAAAATGCCTGTATGCAGAATATTTGTTATGATTTTCCCACAGGCATACATTTTGTATCAAAGCGAGAGATGGGATTAGTTGCCTTAATTTAAGGAAATAAAACCTGTTTTTCATCAGTGTCTGGAGAATCAGATTATCAATATGATATCCTTTCTAAGGCATCTTTCCACTCAGAGGCTGTGATAAGTTTCCTCGTGGCCCCCGAGTGCTGAAGTTCAGCCGGGCGTCTTGGAAACCAATCAGGCGCAGTGATGGAAGACGGGCGTTCACCGTTACGTGTCTTTCCTACTTCTTGTCGTGATAACGGATTCAACTCTTCAACTTCACTTTTCTTCTTGCCTTGATCACGGCAGTTATTTTGCAAGAACAAAGAAGTTTTTGAGAAATAGAAAAATACAGCTGGCCTCAAGACTAGTTGACAACATTTGCCCATCTGGGATCTTGCCTCGGATGGCCCGAAGGAGACGCTCCTTGAACGGGGTCCTGGGAACACAAAGGGGCTGCAGCTCATTTAGCTTTCCTATCTTACTAATATTCTTTTGGGAAATTGCTTAAAATCCATTTTTATATTGTTTTGTTACCGTGGGAAGGGAATTCACAGCCTATTTCTCACTTACAACTGCTTGGAATAAGCAGAAAAATTGAAATCTGTGTTCCAATTTGCCACCTATCTCTCCATGATTTGTGAGTTAAAAACTGTTAAGTCTGACAACCTTGTCAGGGTCAGTAGAGATTTCTCTTGGAAGTTAAGGTAGATGTTGACTTTGTTTCCTGAATCTTTAGGTTTGGGGAACTGAGTTTCGACTTGAGACAGTTTCTAAACCAATGTTTCTCAAGTAGGGGCTGTTTAATGTGGTGGGAATCTTTTCTCACCACTAGTGGGGGCCGCTCCACATCCTACAATGCACAGAAAAGCCTCTCCCCATTCCACAAAGACTGTCCTGGCTCAGGGTGGTAATTGCGTGAAGGTTGAAACCCCGTGTTAGATCATCGTTGCCTCCTGTGTGCTTTGAAGAAGTCGCTTTTCTAGTCTGTGATGTCAAGATTACTTGATTGAATCTGTGAGATCTGTGATGTGCTTAAGGAACTTCTCTCTTTTGATTTCTTCATGTATTTGACCAAATACATGTATGAAACCTTAGTGGCCATTTCTAAAGAAACTGCTGGAATTCTTGAGTTTAGATGGCTTCCTTTTGTCAATATGTGATTAAATTTAAAAATAAATTTAGTCAATTTGTAATGCCAATACCTCTCTGATGGGTCATAATGATATGATGTAACTACCTCTGATGGAGTTCATTTGTATAATTGGAAGAATGATGTATTACTTAATAATTTAGAATAACTGCATTTTCTCAGACCACAATGCTTTAAAACTGGAATTCAATCACAAGAAAAAGTTCGGAAGGAATTCAAACACTTGGAGACTAAAGACCAATATGCTCAAGAATGCGGAGATCAACCAGCAAATCAAAGATGAACTTAAACAATTCA
>CM052809.1:132124031-132209416 GCA_028533885.1 Nasua narica
GCTGGGAGGGTCCCTCGCGTCTCATCAAGCAGTCCTTGATGTTCCCTTGGTGAGAATGTCACTCCCATCACCTGGCTGTCTTCTCTCCGTGTGTCCTCACACCAGCTTCCCTCTGTGCTCATCTGTCTCATTTTCCAAAATTTTCTTTTTTATAAGGATACCTGTCCTGTGGGGCTGAGGGCCCACCCTAAGGACTTTATTTTAACTCAGTACTGGGGATTGGGGGGGGTCAACATAGCTTTTTTGGGGGGACACAACTGAGCTTCTAACACCATCAATATAATTTTTTGTCGTAGGTGACATTTTGGTCACTTAAGTTTTGCAAGTATGTATTCATCACTTAAGTAAATATAATTCCTCTCTTTGCAGAACATTTAGGAAAAAAGTATGTGTTGTGTTCTTTTTTGGTTGAATTTGTCACTTTTCAATATTCAGCTGCTGTTAGATTTTCTTTTCTTTTTTTTTTCAATTAATTTAATTTTATTTTTTCAGTGTACCAAGATTCATTGTTCATGTACCACACTCAGTTTTTCTTTTCCGTTCGAAGACTTATTTATTGAAGAAAGAGAGGGTGCATGAGCAGGGGGAGGGGCAGAAGGTGAAGGAGAGAGAGAATCCCCAGCAGGCGCCATGCCCTGCTCAGAGCCCAACAGAGGGCTCGAACTCATGACCCTGAGATCATGACCAGAGCCAAAATCAGGAGTCGGGCACTTCACCAGCTGAGCCCCTCAGGCGCTCCTGTTGTTAGATATTCTCAGGCCACCACCGTGCCACACTGGAGTCTTCCTCCTTTTCTTCAGTGCTCTCCTTTTCCCAACAGGGAGCTTCAGTAATGCTGCCTGTCTCCTCTGGACTTTAACTGCGCCGTGTTCTCTCCCATCATGTGTCACTTGGGGCGTGTTGTCTTCCAGAGGGAGATCCTAAAGCTTCTGCCACAACTCAATTAAAGCTCCCGGAGGAGAAGAGAGTGCTTTTACATATTTTTTGAGCCCATGGAGTTTGAAGCATGTCTTACACATAGAAAATACTGTCTTTCCCTCCCCATGTCTCTCTTCCTGCCCCATGTTGTTACTGTCCATAATAATCCTGAAATTTAAACACTTCAAATAGTACAGAAAATATTATTTCATAAGCAGATCCTTGGGTTGAAAAATGGGAACATAGCATTTTGGATCAGGTTACTCTCTGTGTGATGTTTTGCATTTATATGTGGCCCAAGACTTTCTGAAATGCAGATTTCCTTTTGTAATTAGAGAAAAACAAGTAGCTCAATTAACCTGGAGCATAAAAGTTAGAAAACATAAAATAAAAAAATAAGCATTGTGAAGATCTGTAATACGATGCCTTTTGGCAGCTGAGTGTAAAATGGAAGGTACACATAACCATAAACGTAAATGTGTTCCCTCAGTCAGAAAGGAATTTATAATTTATTTACCTGGGTAAATAGAGATTTTACATTGATGGCTTTTTTTTATTAGATTTATACGTATGGATAAAGGTATAGTTCTAATAATAGGTGATTTTTTTTTTCCGCCAAGGAAATCATAATTATTTCCTGGGCTTATCATTTTGAGGCATGATTGAAGCACACATATATAATCTCAAGCTCATTGCTCATGGTCAAGGACACAGGAAGGGTTCACATGAAAAGATGAGTGAACTGGAGCAGTAAACTTGAAAAGATAGTATGTACGTGAAGCTAATTGGAAAGGAGGGGGAGGCGATTCAGTGTGAAAAAACCCTCTAGCATCCAAGGCATGTAGACAGTAAGTGAATCATGGGTGAAATTATTTAATATTTTACTGTCACGTTGTTATCTTCCCATAAAGTTCAGTTAAATTGTTTTTACTCTTCTTTTTATTGGGTCCAAAGTCAAATTCAGGACCCACGTTTTTAGCTCGTATCCATAACATTCTAAGTAGGAGTGCGTTTTGCCGGGAAAGGCACATTAATTTTTAAGAAATGCATTTGTGAAAAGTATAGTTTGACAAATAGAACACAGAGACTTTTCTATTTCATGCAAAATGCATATTTTGTGTTTATGGGGTGTGTCCCCTTATGTTCGTGCCCCCTGGTGCTGGGAGAGCTCTGTGTAAATGTACCACAATTAGGTTTTTAAAAAAGAAAATGATTTTACCAGTTTTTGACAAATTTCACTTTGTCACTACTGTTTAAATATAGCCGGTATATGTGAGGATTCGTAGATCAATGTCGAAGGCATAAAAAGCCGATAAATGGATGTACAGATAGTATATTAACTCTATGTGTTCGACACTAATAACCTTCTTTTTCTGACTTTCTCAAATAACTGGTGTTTTTCGACCGTATTCCTTTCTGCACGTGGGAGTCAGATCTCTCTTTTCTTGCCCCAGTTACATACCCCTTTTTATTTTTATTTATTTTTATTTTTTTCTCCCCAAATATGTTTATTTTATTTTTTCAGTGTTACAAGATTGATTGTTCATGCACCACACCCAGTGCTCCATGCAATATGTGCCCTTCTCAATACCCACCACCAGGCTCGCCCAGCCCCCCACCCTCTCCCCTCCAAAACCCTCAGTTTGTTGCTCAGAGTCCACAGTCTCTCCTGGTTCATCACCCCCTCCGATGTATCCATACCCCTTTTTTAAATGAACATGGTAGCATTTGAGGTTGAAAGTCCTTAATTATCATTCATCACATTAAAATACTCTTTACTTGTTAAGTAGTAATGTCTTTGCTCCATTGGTTGATCAGAGGTGGTATTCAACAAACAGAAATTATATTTTCTGTTCATTCTACCTCGAATCAAAGGAAGCTTTGAGTGATATTTGAATGAGTACTTTGATTTCCAGCCAGATGTTTCAGATATGTGCAGTATCGTTCTCTGAAGAAATTTAACTGTAGAAGGTTAAATTTTCCTGAATCTTAGATGTAACGGTGATCTTAGTCAGTGTTGAGACATTGTATCCATCTGTATGCGTCTGTGTGCTTATAGCATATAGGGCAACCATCCTCAGAGCTCCTGGTTGATAGTACCTAACTTTGCACATGAGGAGAGCTTGTTGGGGTCACATGTCTCGAACCGTGGCAGACTCCAGAATAGACCTCAGCCTTCTTGGCTGCAGCACCCCTGCTGATAACCTTCTACCATAAATACTGAAGAGAGGTTAGGGGGACAGCAACCTTTCCTCCTCCCCATCGCTCACTTCTCTCCCTTGGAACTTCTACCTACCTTCTGAACGACTATAAAATTTATTATTATGTCCAGACATTCAGCATGGATTATCTAGTCTCTTATTTCTATGTTCACTTAAATCTAAAAACCAGGTATTCTTGGAGCGCCTGGGTGGCTCAGTCAGTTAAACATCTGCCTTCTGCTCAGGTTATGATCCGAGGGTCCTGGGATTGAGTCTTGCATCGGGCTCCCTGCTCAGTGGGGAGTCTGTTTCTCCCTATCTCTTTACCCCTCTTCCCTGCTCATGCTCTCTTTCTCAAATAAATAAATAGAATCTAAGAAAGAAAGAAAGAAAGAAAAAGAAAGAAATAAAGAAAGAAAGAAAGAAAGAAAGACATTATTAAAAACAAAACACCAGATAACTGTAACTAACAAAGAAAAAGTTATTTCTCTGTACTGCCTTTTCCAGTAGAAAGAATATTACAAACGTGAGTCAGGACAAGAAGCTTACTGACTTTTAACACAGTGGTTCTAGAATCTGATAGGTCATCAGGTTTGCTTGAATAGACTTTTATAAATGGAAATCCCCAGATCCCTTCCATCTCTACTGAATATGGGGATCTCTGCTCTGAACAGGAACCCTGGGAAATGAGAGCACACATCATACTCTGTGGGGACGGATCCAGACGTGGACTGTGAAAACAGTGCGTCTGATCACAGACCTGCTGAGAGCCCCCGGGGAGAAGGGGGTTTTGAGGAGTGGATGTTTAGGTGGGTCGAGGGGACAAAAGACAGGAAGTTCTTCTCTGGCCCTGGTGACCTAGAGTGATGGTGACATATCCAGTTCACCGTCCAGTGGGTATTTGAAAAGGCAGTTTAAAGTCTTGGTGGGGTTAGAGGAGGAGAGACGGGAAGGAGGCAAACAGAGGAAGCGGTAGTGAGCAGTTAATGGAGAGAATGAATGGATGGATGGATGCAGGAGTGAATGTGGGAGGGGCCAGGCTATTGGTTCATTAGGAAGCCACTCCTGCATTTCGACCTCTCAATGTCAAGGAAGAGCAGGTTGTCTGCTCTGTGGGAGAAGTGTTTAGGGTCCAAGGTCCTCTGATGAAGCAGATGTCGGGTGTGGGGTTCGGGGTTCAGAGAGGTGAAGCCGGTAGGCTGGTTGGGGATCTGGGGAGCACCTTTTGTCAAGGTATGTGGACATCACGGGGTGTTCAGTATTCCCAGCAGGGAGTTCGGCCCCGATAACAGTATCCATGTGAAGGAGGCGTGCCGTCAACTCTGTGAGAGGAATGGCAGGAGGAATCCCGAGAGAATGGAAGGAACCGAGTTTGTACCCACCCACTGGTGTCTGGTGGACTGTGGCCCCCCCGCGGGAGGCGCGGGCCCGCTGCCCCGATGTTGGGCAGATGTGCTGATGTCGAGGCGGAGTATCTCCTGTCTGCGTGCAGCTTTCTGGGGGGACGGAGGGAGCATCGCTGGTGCATACCCCAGGCGACGTGCCTCTGAAGGGTCGTGATGCTTGTCACTCTCCAGCCCGTAGAGGCTGCCGTGGAGATGAGCTGGGTGGAGATTCCGTGCCACAGGGCGCCTGCGTTGCCCATGTGTGGCGGGAAGCCCACGCGCTGTCTGGCCACATTTCAAAGACAAATAGACAAGATTTGGGGATTATCCACTGTTGTCCACGATCCAAGCTTCTGCTGCCCATTTCATTTGCTTGTCTCTCCTCCCCCTTCAACTACATGATTAATTAAAAACCAATGTGTTTTCCAACCAGGATACTTCTGTTGGCCAAGGTACTGCTGGTTGATAAGACAGGAGGTGGGAATATGTAGACCATAATAGTGATATTGCAAATAAAGGAAGAAATGACTCTTCATTTCTTTTCTCTTTGGAGAACAGGATAGAACTAACACAGTTAATATAGAGCTAATATAAAAATGCCAGCGGCATTAATCTTTGTATTTATTTCTTTTTTGATTTTTGTAGAAAAATACTAGTTTCCCCTCCACCTGCATCTGAATGTCAATTACTAATTTGGGTGAACAGTTTCTCAACTCCAAATGGGTGTAATAGGGCTAACCCAGGCATATGGCATTGCTAATCGATTAAATAAACTGAAGTTTTGGAGGAGGAGGAGAAAGAAAAGTGAAAAATTAGATGAGAAGATAATACAGGAGAAGCATACATGAGAGAAAAATTCTATAAATGCGTACTGTGACAGGGCACCTGGCTGACTCAGTGGATTAAGCCTCTGCCTTCGGCTCAGGTCCTGATCTCAGGGTCCCGGGATCAAGCCCCACATCGGGCTCCTTGCTCAGCGGGGAGCCTGCTTCTCCCTCTGCCTCGGATGCTCCCCCTCCTTGTGCTCTCTCTCTCTCTCTCTCTTTCTCTGGCAAATAAATAAATAAAATCTTTTAAAAAATGAGTACTGTGACAAACTAAGATCAAGAACAGTGTAGAATTTAATGACATGCTTTAGATTTGCTATTATTATCCAAAATAAAGTCGCGATTACTCATGGTCCGTGCAGCGAGTATAAAGCAGCTGGATGGTGGCACTGAGTGTTCAACAATTGGAGTTTGTGTTTCTCTTGTGATAACTTTCTCTTGCAATTTAAAACGAGAGGAAGTTTATTTTCCTTATGCCTCTGGAGGGGGAGGAGCAAGGACAGCATTGTTGTAAACCCTTGAGATGTAAAAAAAGACACTTAAGGAAGACATTGTATCAGAAGGAAGCAATTTCCTGAATTGCTTTGAGCCTTTCATTTCAGATTTTCAAGAAATGGCAATTATATGGTAAATCATATCTACAAATAGATACCAGGTACTGCTGGGAAAGAAAAGGACTGAGAACTCACCAGAAGCTTACGTGCTAGTTGATAAGATAAGATTTATGCTCCTGAAAAATTAATCGTGAGAGTGGAGTGATGTCCCAGGCACTCTGTGATTGATTCATTGCTGGTGTGTGACATAAACCAGTACGGAGGGAGCTCAGAGCCAGAGAGAAGATGCTCGTCATGGCCAAGGACTGTCAGAGGAGACAGAGCACGGCTCTGATCACCTTCGACACCAGGGGATCTCACACTGTTCCTAGTTTGGACCAGATCCACGGATGCTATCCATGCACTGGAGGAATTTTAGTGTCGTCCTTGTCTTTTACCCACAAGATGTCAGGGTCCCCACCCCGCAGTTATGACAACAAAGATGTCTCTGGCTATTTCCATGTGCTCCTTGGAAGGAGGCAGCTAGACAGCCCCTGGTTGACAGCTGCTGGTCTACACCGGCAGCAACTGCTTAGCATTTTGACTTACTCATACGATGCACACAGTTGAATACCGTTTGTATTATTTAAGGATTTCACAGCAATATTATTTGCCATGCTAGTTTTTGTTTAATAAAGCACTGGGAATACTGATTGTTTTAAACTTACAGGGAGTTCTAGAACAGTTCATCTTCCTGTAAACTTAGCAAAGTTGAATTATCTGGCATTCTGTCTACAACTTCTGTATCAATAACTGGAGGCGGGGAAGAAGAGTTTTGGAAAATACTCTCCGGTTCCCAGTGCCTCAATTTTCCAGTTATGTGGCCTTGGGCAAGTTACTTAAACCCGCTGTGTCTCACTTTCCTCTTGAAAATTATCATAACTTCTCCTTCAGGTTTTCATGACGAGTAAATGCGTTCACACGGATCACACTCGGTGAATATAGCCTGGTGTGTCATTAAGCTCTGAATGTCACTCTTATTTTATTGCTATCGTTGTGAACTTTACAGATCTCTTTCTCTCTCTCTCTCTCTTTCTCCGCTTCCTGTATAACTCCTTGACCCTCCACTTGGCATTTTATCCTCCAGGGCCTCTCCTGCTGGTCAAGATAGTTGTACTTGAAGAGGCAGGAGGCTGAGCTGAGCGGCCAGTTAGGGCTGAGCACGGACCTAGCAGGGACAGGGTCTCTTCTGTCATAGTCCATGGGTCAGAACGGTCACAGGCCTGCAGGGGTGCGGACTGGTGAACTAGATTCAGTCCCGGACTGGGGACAGGCACGTCACCGTACCTAAGGAGGCGGGATGCAGTGGGGGCCCTCTGAGGAGCAGAGCAGGCCATGCCCCTGACCTTGCTGAAGCCCTATGTTCTGTGACTCCACCTCCCATCGATTCTGACCTCCTTGACCTAGAATCTTCATTTTTAACAAGCGCCTGGATGTGAGTCTGATGCAGGAAATCTGGAGTCAGAGCAGTGGTTTCAAAAATGGATGGGGAGAAAATACTAGAATTTGTTTCTATTATTTTTATATCAAAGTTGGTATAAAATTTGCTAATATTAATATGCAGTTGATGCTGGTGCCCTCGGCTTCTCAGTATGTCACGCTCCTGCCATGTGGCAGAGTCAATTTCTGGGCTATCTTGAGGGAGTCACGGACAGATGGGGACGGATTTTGGTTTATAAGTGTCGCTACAGTGGAATTGTGCATTATGTTATTTTTTTTTTTTTTAAAGATTTGTCAGAGAGAGAGAGAGAGAACACTGGCAGGGGGAGTGGCAGGCAGAGAGAGAAGAAGTCGGGTCCTCATTGAGTAAGGAGCCCGATGCAGGAGTCGATTCTGGGTACCTAGGATGTTGACCTGAGCTCTGAAGGCAGACGCTCAACTGACTGAGCCACTCAGGTGCCCCAACATTGTGTTATTCAATACAGTAGGATCTTCATAGTGGGTTTTTTTTTTTTTTAAGATTTTATTTATTTATTTTACAGAGAGAGAGAGAGAGGGAGATCACAAGTAGGCAGAGAGGCAGGCAGAGAGAGAGGGGGAAGCAGGCTCTCTGCTGAGTGGAGAGCCCGATGCGGGGCTCCATCTGAGGACCCTGAGATCATGACCCGGCTGAAGGCAGAGGCTTTAACCCACCCAGGTGCCCCTCTTCGTAGTGTTTTGTAATGAAGTGGGAAGGGACTGTTACTTTGTGTTCCATAGAGAAGTTCTCCAGGGATCTAATGGCAACACAGTTTAAAATTCATCACATTCATTTAACATTGAAGAGTCTCTTCTTTTAAGAGAGGTAATCCCAATTTGCTAAACTTTCTCTAGTTTTTAATAGTATGATAAGTAGTAGGTGCTTTTGGAAAAAAATAACCTTTTCATTTTTAAGAATGAGTAAAACAGAATCTGTGTTTCCAAAAAACCTCATGCAATAATGGAAGTTATTTTTTAATCAGACACTTCAAAATATTTCTATCCTTACACTAATTTGCTGCTGGAAATAATACAGGTGTCACTGTAATAATGCCTAACATATACTCTAAGTTTGAGAACTTAGAAAATATTTTGACATATACCTCTTCTCACTTGGTGATGAAACTTCCAACTGGAGGGTTTCCATGTGTTTTGTGTTCATTTTAAAACTTTTTTGAGTTTTCAAGCCTGAGATTTTGACACCAATCAGGATGGAAATGTGCTAGGCAAATTTCAACAACAAAAAAATCATCTAATTGGAAGATAGATTTGAAAAAAAAATAGCAGATCAAAATTTAGTAAGAACAGTCAGAGATGTGATTGGATTTATGTCTCTGTTTTTGATGTCTACTTTAGCTGTAACACTTTGAAACCAACAATCAAAATAAACTGAATGTCAAAACAGCCTTCCTAAACAGTTTTATTTATTTATTTATTTATTTATTTATTTATTTTTAAATCACTGTATCACTATATTATAAATAACCAGGATTTAAAAAAATTTTTTTGTTCAATTAGACTATAAAACATTTATTCTGCAGTATCCTTCATTTTATCTTTATGCCATTCTTTTAAAAAGTAATTAAAATATACATATCCACATGCACAGCTGTATGTGTAGATAACACATAAATGAGGATGCACACATCGATAGGGTGTAAATGCTGAGTCTTACTGATAACTATGTACAAGCAAAGCATTTTGAGAAATACTAGAAGAGTCATATTAAACACTGTTGAGAATGGTTTTCACATTTTTGTGCTCCTGTTCCATCCCCCTTGAGAGCATGTGGTCTTGAACTGGGCACCCGTGCTGTTGTCTCCCTTCCCCAGTGGGCTCAGCTGTAGGCACTGCGTCCGTCCTCCTGTGCCTTCAAGAACCCGTTTGGCTGTGGCCAATGGAGAAGGCACATAAAAAGGCAGGAGGAGAGAGAATCTTAAGCGGGCTCCATGCTGGGCATCGAGCCAGGCGGCTCGATCTCATGACCTGAGCCGAATTCAAGAGTCAGACGCTTAACCGACTGAGCCACCCAGGTGCCCTGCATTTTAATTTTTTAAGGTCGAGTTTGAGGAAGGGGATTTTCAAACTGCTTTGCTGTATTTTATTAGAGCAAGTGTTAGCAAATTTGTTTTCTGTAAAGGACCAGATAGTAAATTTTGAAGCTTGGCAGACATGTGATTTCTGATGCCAATGATCAGCTCTGCCATTTGTGATGCAAAACAGGCCACAGACAATATATAAATGAATAGATGTGGCTGTGTTCTAATAAACCTTTATTTATAATAACAGGTGGTGGGCCAGGTTAGCCTGCTGGTTGTCGTTTGCCAATTCTTGTAGGAGAATAACACAATATAGGAAAAGATATTATATTATATATATTTATATGTAAAATATATATAATATAATAGTATATAATAATATAATATATATATTCTTTTAAATTTCTTTTCTGAATTTCTAATTTCTTTTAAAGGTGTGGCATTTTTATTTATGTATGTATGTATGTATGTATGTATTTATTTATTTTCTCCCCAAATATGTTTATTTAAATTTTTCAGTGTTAAAAGATTGATTGTTTATGCACCACACCCAGTGCTCCATGCAATACTTGCCCTTCTCAATACCCACCACCAGGCTCGCCCACCCGGCATTTTTAGAGGTAGATTATAAATCTTTACAATGGATGAAATTATAAAATATTTGACATTTAAATTATTATTTAAATCCTCTTTATTTTTTATTATGTTCAGTTAGCCAGCATATAGTACTTCATTAATTTTTGATGTAGTGTTCAACTATTCATTAGTTGCATGTAACACCCAGTGAGAAAACGTCTACTTATGTTCATCTAAAAATAGTTATAGCGTACAAAGAAACAATTGGTTGTAAGTATTACATATGTATGAAAGAACGAAACATCTAGTCTTTTTGAATCGAATAATATTTAGCATATTGTGTGAAACCTAAGAATAGTATTTGATACTTTTTCTAACACTGAAACCACTTAACAGGTATTTGATTGACCCTAGGAACTGTTCAAAAAGATGGTATTTTCCAGATCATGCTGATGGCTAAGTTGAAATAAAAATGCTTTTGTTGTTTTATACACATGCGCGTGCGTCTTTGAGCGTACGCGCATATTTGCTGGTCTTCATGTGCAATTGAGGTGGACAAGGGAACAGGATAATGGATCAATCCTTCTACAAGTTCCAGGTCTTCGTACTGCTGGCTGGACCGGGGTATGTCCTGTCCCCTCCTTGCATGGGGTGCATGAAGAACAAAAGCAGAGGGCTGAAACTGGCTGGGATTGTTTTGAATGCAATTGGAAAAGGAGAATGTGTTTAAAGAGGGGAGTGTCCAATGTCAGTGGGTGCCAGAAGGCGGGAGAGAGAGACAGACTGAGACAGACCTGAGGAGACTCCTATAAAACAGAGGAAGAGATAAAATAGGAACATTAAATAAGTGACTACCTGGGGGCACCTGGCTGGCTCAGTCAGTGGAGCGTGTGACTCTTGATCTCGGGGTGGTGAGTTCGAGTCCCCAGCTGGGTGCAGAGCTTACCCAAAAAAATTTATAAACAATAAGAATGGAGGAGCCTTTATTTAAAAAAAAAAAGTGTATGAAAACAAGGCCTAAGGCATATCTTATTTGGACTGGAATAGGTTAGCTAGCCCTCCCTAGTCTGCCATGACCAGGAGGCAGACCACCATAAGACTGTCTTCTGGGGCCGCCCCTTGCAGGGGTGATTCTCAGGCAGTGGGCGTGGTGAGTGAGGAGAGCTTCACACAGGTCTGCTGTGTTGCCCAACGCGGGAGGTGAGAATTCAGAATCAGGCAGCCCAGAAAGATCGCTGAGCCTTATTAATACATTGAACTGGGAGATGGAAGGGGGCTTGATTCTCTGAAATACCCTCTCTTTGAACAGTCGCTAGGTCAATCAAATACCTGTTAGTAGCACCAGATTCTATGAGAAATATAGCCATTGAGGAAACGATAGGAAAACCCAGTTTGTATAATGCTTATGCTTGTCAATCAGAGCCTTAAGCATTGTAAGGATGTGAAAATTTGAGTTTTTGTTGGTACAGTTGGGGGACGGTGACCCACCTACATGTAACACGCAGGTTCACCTTCAAAGACAGCCTCAGAGGAAATCTCTTTGTCATTTCTTTTTATTATAGTATTACAGATGGAATTGTAACACCTTAATTTATCATCTGTATTTGGTCAAGGTGGTGGAATAAGCCCCTAGTGTTCTAAGAAGCTTTGTGCAAAGGGATTAATATTTCTAGTGTAGCTCTATAGAGGACTTACCTCAAAGCTCTGCTTCTTGCTCAATATTTCTGGAAACATCTCTTTTTAATTTGTTTATGCTTGTGTTTTATTTTTTTTTTTTAAAGATTTTATTTATTTACTTGACAGAGACAAACACAGCAAGAGAGGGAACACAAGCAGGGGGAGTGGGAGAGAGAGAAGCAGGCTTCCCGCCGAGCAGGGGGATCATGACCTGAGCCGAAGGCAGATGCTTAAAGACTGAGCCACCCGGGTGCCCCAAACATCCATGCTTTTTTAAAAAAGATTTTATTTATTTGAGAGAGGGAGTGCGAGCAGGCATGGAGGGGAGGAGCAGAGGGAGAGGGAGAAGCAGACTCCCTGCCGAGCAAGGTGCCTGATACGGGGCTCGATCCTGGGTCTCCGGAATCATGATCTGGGCTGAAGGCAGATGCGTAACCGACTGAGGCACCTTGGAAACATCCATACTTTTTGAAAGTATTTTTTGATTCCCCGTAAAGCAGCCATCAGCAGAGCCCTGGGCTCAAGATTCATGAGACCTCCCCAGGAGTGTGCCCTTCCCCTGCGCATTCATGAAAGGCTGCTTGGCTGAGAGTCTGGTCGGGCATCCAGACACAGCTGTGGTGGAAACTCATGAGCTCATGTTGAAGTTTCACTTAGAGAAGAAGGACCAAGCCTGGCTGCTTTTGGGTCTCGTGACTCATGGCTTGACCTGGGTGACTATGGTTTGAATTCAAGGACGTATTTAATTTGAAGGTTACTATGTTGAGAGCTTAAGTCAAGAGTTCCTTGTTAATCCTGTGCTGCCTTGGGGGAGGAAGAGCTCTCGGCATTTTTGGCCATCCTGGCTGACTCACAGAGGCACCGTCTTGGCTGCTTCCCAGAGAGGAGACGGATGCTCAGAATTCCTCTCAGGCCTGTTTGCAGAACGAAACACCGTACCATCAAGTTAGGTCAGTTTCCAGAAATGCAAGCATTTCGTGGGTAGGAGAGCTTTCTAGAAAGAAATGTTCCAAATGCTTATGAGGCTAGAAGATATCCTGGACAGTGGATGGATGGAAAAAGCCCCCACAGTGATGTACCGATGCTTCTGGTTGGAGGGAGGGGACCTGAGCCACGTTGGAGGCGTGAGGAATTTTGCACACACCCCAGATGCTTCTGCCTCACTTCCTCTCCTTTGCTGTTATTATTGGAATAGAAGTCTTCGCGAGTTGTCCTCCTGGGCCCGCTGCCCCAGACTGGCAGAGTTTCTCCGGCTGGCCAAGGAGGTGCCTTCCTTCCCATGCTGTCATCACTTTTCCCAGGGCTGGGACCTGGCTGTGAGGACTGCTCCTTCCCCCGCCAAGGGCTGGGGGTAGAACCGTAACTGAAGCAACGTGTGGCGCGTTGGTATAAGGAGAGCTATTTATTAAAGCGCATCCGTTTTACCCTGGTAGGTTTCTTCAGTCCTTTAAGAGCAAATAAGAGGGCTGTTTCTCATTTTACACAAAAGCACCCGAGGTGCACACTAGCTTGTGATTTCCATTTGCGATTTCTTCAAGATTTTTACCCTGTGGAAGAGTTCTTGAGTTGGGATTTTGAAAAAAATCCCATCACTGGTGATTGTTAAAAATAATTGATAAATAGTGTTGAATTTGAATCAGCCCAATCTGTCATAAAAACAGAATGGAAGTAATTATATTCTCGTCTTTCCGTATTCGCTGGCTCATTGTTAACTCCCCCATGGCCAATTTCCCTTCATAATTCATTCAGGATGTGTCTATGTTGATACTTCTCAGGCAAGCAAATCTAGGTTTGAGTTTACATTATGAAAATGAAGGTCTTTTGCTTTCCCCTTGTCACTATTCGTTTTTTCCCGAATGCTATATTAGCTACTGTGTTATAGTCCTCTGAAAATTATTACATTCCTGGATATTCATTACAATGGGCTTTCATTTGGAATTGGAACATTCAATCAGGAAAACGTGGTTGATACAGACAAGTTCATTGTACATGGATTTTTTGTAAAACCATGGATCATGTGCATTGAGGTGCATAGTATTTAATTCCATGCACCCCGTGTTCTGCATTAAGTACTATGACCATAAAAATGAAGTGACATTTGGATATTCTTTGAGACAAAGAAGAAGGAGCTGGGAGAACCACTGGGAGGCCGTCAGTGACAGAGAGGGGCATGTCTGAAGTTACACGTGTTCTGTGTAACCATGAGCCTATTCAGAGCAGCGCTAACTGGTCTGTGTCGGGGGATTTGGTTAAAGATAAGTTGGCCGAGCAAGCTGACCACGTACTGAGTTTTCCCAACCAAGGAGTGTGGGAGACAGAGTTCTAACATGGTCCGCGGGATTCTGGCTCCTGGTGGACTTGCCGTAGCGCATCCTCTCTTGGTGGGTGTGGGCGGAGCTGGCGATAAGATGGGATTCCCTTCCATGATGGGGTGGCCTTACATAGTAGAAGTAAAAGGATTTTGCAGATGTAATGAAGGACATTAATGAACTGAGTATAAGCCATAAAAAGAAGATTATCCTAGTGGACTTGACCTAATCATGTGGGTCCTTAGAAGAGACCCCTGGCCGAAACAGATGCTCTGCTGATGACTTTGCAGAGGGAGATTCCCACGCTGTGAAGAGAGGGCCATATGGCAAGGATTGATGAGAAGCTCTTAGGAGCAGAGGACCTCCATCCTAAAACCACCAGGAACTGAATTTTGCCACAACCAATGAACTTGGAAGAGGATTCTGAGCCTCAAAAAAGATCTCCATCTTGGCCAACACCTTGACTTCAGGCTGGTGAGATCCTAAAGAGGGGACCCAGCTAAGACATTCCTGGACTTGTGACCCGAGAGAACTGTGAGCTAATAATAGGTATTGCTGTAAGCCTCTAAGTTTATAGCAACTTGTTAGAATTCAATAGAAAACTGAAATGGGAATGCATTAGTTTCCTGTTGCTGTTGTAACAAGTTACTGTGTGCTTACTGGCTTAAAACAATGTAAATTTATTACCTTATGCTTCTGGATGGCAGACGTTCAAAATGGGTCTCAGTGGGATAAAATGAAGGTATTGGCAGAGCTGTGTCCCTTTTGGAGGCTCTAGGGGAAAATATATCTCCTTGTCGTTTTTGCTTCCAGAGGCCAGAGGTTCTATTTACCCTACCTGTTTGGTGATTTGGAAATCTGTAAGACACTTCTGAGTATCCATCTGTAACTCTGTCAATCAGTATATCAATAGAGGAAATCAATAAAATAACATGGATATGGGGTTTACTTTTCATATAAAATAGGATTTTTCAAGTCCAGTACAGTAGACATTTGGGGCTGGATAATTCTTCATGGATGGACTGGTCTCCGCATTCGTTCTAGGATGTTGAGCAGCATCTCTGGCCTCCATCCACCAGGTGCCAGCAGCAGCCCCCTCGCCCCTTGGCAGCGTGAAAACAGAAACTTGTCTGTGGACATTGGCAAACGTCCCTTGGAGGGGGACATTCATCCCTAGTTGGGGCCACTAGTGTAAACATATCTGAGAATAGTGGCAAAATATTGTTTGAACAGGAGCCAGGGCTGAATTGAATCTGATGTTTGAATGGGGTAAAGACTATTTTAATTCCAGTAGAGAAAAATTCTTGCTGGAGAGAAGATGGAAATTTTATTCTTATAGGAGTACATGTGCCGTGGGGCGCCTGGCTTTCTCAGTTGGAGGAGCGTGCGACTCTTGATCCTGGGGTCGTGAGTTCGAGCCCCATTTTGAGTGTAGAGATGACTTAAAAAAATCAATCTTTAAAAAAAAAGAAGTAAATGTTCATTATCAAAGTACAGTAATTACTGATTTCTTTTGAGTTCTGTTAATCTTACCGGTTATTAGAAGTTAAATTTTTGAGAATCCAGCTTACTTCAGCAGCATTAGTATGTTTGTTTTCTCGTCTGTTAAATGGGGATGATAATGGTACCTAACTCAAACGGTTATTATGAGGATCATATGAGGCTTACAAAGCAGCTTTTGTGGTGCCTGGACACTCTCGGTTCAAGCTAGCTAGTAATATCAACAAAGAGCTGGATTTGTTGATGAAGGGATTATTTAAATGATATAAACACAGACACACATGCTTATTTCTATCTATTTAACAACAACTTTGCATTTCCTAGTATCTTCTTTCTAACCAGAAGTTCCGGAGAAAACAATGTTGCCTCCCCTTGGTTTGGAGAAATCTCCTTTCTGTTGGATTAGAAGGAGTCCAGGCAGATGTTCTCCAGATGTTCGCGGAGAGCCCACCCAGGCAGCCCTGGGGCTGATCTGAACAGGTAGACCCGAGGGACCGGCTGCCATTTGACCAGCCACTGCGTCCTCCTTGTCATTACTGCCTGTCACACTCTCCTGGCCAGAGTGTCGAGATGTGTGATTGCTTCAGGCTAACTCATAAAATCTTACACAGGTTTCTGGCCATTAATTTCTGAAAATTTTCACCTCCATATACATTTGTAAAATGATTGTGTTGGAGTTGGGGCAGGGAGGTGGTCCTCAAGACCCCCGGGGTTCCATAGTTCTCCAGAAGGTTTCATAACACTCCCAAATGGTCGTGCTCATGGCTGCAGTTTCTTTTCTCTTTGATTTTTTTTATATTTATTTATTGAGAGAGAGAGAGAGAGAGAGAGAACATGCTTGCGAGCACAAGCAGGGAGAGAGGCAGAGGGGGAGGGAGAGAGAATCCTCAAGCAGACTCCCTGCTGAGCTCTGAGTCAGAGGTGAGGCTCAATCCCAGGACCCTGAGATCGTGACCTGAGCTGAAATCAAGAATAAGACACTTAACAGACTGAGCCGCCCAGGCACCCTTCATGGCTCTTGTTTCTTATGGGGAAGCATATGAAGGCAAACCTGCAGAAGGGGAAGGCACATTGTGGGAGGTCCAGAGGCGACAGGCACAAATTTCCAAGAGTCTGAGGGTTGGTCACTTCTCGTAGTCCCTTTAGTCTGAAGATCTGATTTTACAACCTAAAGGGGGAAAAATGTATTTCTGCTTAGTCTCAGAAGATAACTGTCTAATGCAAATGGTGTGCTCCTTATAGTCTTATTTTTCACAAAATTGTCATTATTTCTAAACCCCATGGAAATATACCAATTTCAAAAATAAATTAGTATGCTTAAAACAGAGATAAATATAATTTATCCCCAAATTATTAAACAATTACAAATCAAACAGTTGGTACTGATTAATTATCTATATGCAAGGTAGCATTTTAAAAAATTCATGATAAATTGCAGCAATCTGTTGAAGTGTTGAAGGTGATTATTTATAAAGTGTGATGTAAATGAAATTTGTTACGGTGCAAGGAAAATAAATTCTTTATTAACATCCAATTATCTCTTCCTCTCACTTCTGGATTCAATATGTCCTACCTCTACATCAACTCTTACTGCTCCGGGACAATGATATTTATTAATGTGGCATTTTTAATGCCATCATCACTCATCGTTTTCACGTCCAGATCAGTGTCATCCCATTACCAGTGGATTCCCAACTTGATTGCAGGAAAAAAAGGTGCAAAAATAAGCTTTACATTTCCTTCTCTGAGAGCTCCACAACCTCATTTTTTGTTTTTTTTTCTCAATGAATAGATGGTCTTATCACTTCGGTCATCCTTCCAGACTGCATTGCTAAACGTGAACATCCCACACACGTAGGAAATGCTTTGCAGGTTCATTGTCTAGGCTTTGAACCCCAGCCTATCTCTGTATATTTTTATCAATGATTCAGATTAGGATTTAAAGTCTATGCTGAAAATATTTGTGTGTAGTCCCAAGTGAATGAGTTGATTGGCAGTTTTAGTATCTGTTGGTTTTTTGTAGATGAAATCTACCAATATAATATTTTCAAAGACAAAATAAAAGCTCTCCAATTCGAGCTAAATCCATCACCAATAAAACTAGCAAGAGCACACTATGTTAAGAAGGAGAGATACCTGAGTTGTTTCAAAAACCAAAAAAACAACAGATTTCGGTGGCTCTAAAAAAAGCAATCAGTTTCATTAATCATTGTATAGTATTATGATTCAGAATGTGATGCCTTAGCTTTTTCTTACTGATCCTGTCATGTCTGAAGTATTAGGCATGTTTTTGGAAGTTACACTTCTAAAAAAATTTTATTATGTAAAATTTCAGATCTAGACAAGATCTTCCATGAAACTCTGTATCCAGCAGTCGGTTAAAAAATGTATCAGTATTTTTGCAAATCTTGTTTCTATTCCCTTACCCACTTCTCCTATGCCACCCCAGCCCCAGATGATCCTGAAGTGAACCCCAGAAAACAGGTCATATATTGTCTTTCAGGATGTAAGTTGAAGTCTATACTTTTGAGTTATAGGCCATCATAAAGACTAGAGAGGAAAAGGGCCAGAATAGTCAGAGGAATTAGATGCCATATTATCTGAGAAACGAGGAAAGGAACTTGAGTGTACTGGTCTACAGAGGAGAAGGCCCAGGAGGACGATTTAGGGGTTCATAAACAAGAAAGGAGCAATAATGTGGAGGAAGGCAAAGAATTTATCTCGGTGTCTCTGAGGCATAGAACTAGAACTAATGGGTAAAAGCTGTGGGGTGATAGATACCAGCTCAGTTTAAGAAAGAACCTCCTAAAGTCAAGTGGGTCAAAGACTCAATGGGTGGTCACAAGAAGCTGGTGTTTTCACCCAACCAGATTTATCAAGCAGACAGAGCCACAGCTCTGGGACCTAGAGGGGGTAGGGGGTTAGAGGAGATTTGATATCACGTGGCTCTCTCCAAGAAGCCCCAGGAGGTGTGGTTGGATTCTCAGCTCACCATTCTCTTGGTTTATAAGAAATAAGAATCTAATCTTTTCTGAATATGAAAGCTAGATATGAGCTTCACTCATTTGTAGTGTGGAGATATAGGGCCGTGGACAGATCCTAGTGTTTTGAGCCATCGACCTGGGGAATCCACGTGGATTCTGGCATTTTCTAGCTGGGCAGAACTCAATGAGGTATTTACCTCCAGTTTGAACCTGAGGTCTCTTAGCTGTGAAATGGGGTTTTAAGGAGTTTTCTGAGAATTACATAAGGGCCCATGATTTAATTCTGTTTCCTTTAATCTGTACTCAGGTGCTTGGTATTAAGTGTTTGACTTTACTTTTCAAATGTCCAGAGCTTCCCAAACTTTGGCGTTAAGATTGTATTGCTAGAGTTGTATTTGTATTAGTTTGTTCAGCAGTCTAGCTGGGAGTACAATGATGAAATGCCCCTGATCTTTCCAGAAGGAGGTTAGAATCTGGTGGGCATTCCAGGCGAGGTCAAGTTCTTTTGATGACTCTAGAGAAATGAGAATATTGTTAATTTAACCATGCTTGCTTCCTCCCATCAAAAGGGAGTGGTTGTAATCATTCCCTTGCTATAATCTTCCCACATTCTTTCTCACAGTGGTTAGAAGGAGTTGAAGATAACCTATTTTTTCCTACTGCTGTCTTAAGGGACCTGAAAAAAGTTTTCATTGTACCAAAAATTACATGAAACAATAATGGCTTATTTAACCAAGCATCACCTTATTATATTGGTAGAGACTTTGTAAATCTGCAATAGTCCTTTAGGGACCATCGCCTTCTAGAGGTTGCCACAGATAACAGGAAATGGTGTTTCTCTTCCTCCTTTTTATTAGTAGTATCTACCAGGGGAGGTTTGCCATGGATTCAATTTATAGGCTGCCTAGAAAGTACAGAAACATTCCCGTGCTTTGAATTGTGCCCTTGCTACCTCTCGCGTCATGGTACCTGAAACATCAAAACAAAACACAGAACCATGGACAAGAGTGTTCTCTCCTCGGAAACATCAACCTGTATGCAGAGACTTGGGCCATCCCTGTGATCCTAAAATGCCCCGAGGGCAGACACAGAGCCAGCAGCCTTTGGAGGACTCACAGTGTGGAACTGAGCACTGATGCTCTTTGTTTGAGAACCGGTCGGTCGTTGGGAAATGTGAGATAAATGGATTTTTTTGTGGTGGTGGGAGAAAACGTGGGAGAGGCTTGGAAGGAGAGGGTGCCATGGGGCAAGGAATGTTAAAACTTAGCCATGCCTCTTTGGTCTTCCTCTGCAAAACACTGCTTTTCTCCTGACAGCATTTTTCAGATGCCAGGCCCTCTCCACGAAAACACAGTGGGCTCGCCAAGTGCCTGACATTCCCCATGAGCGTGGGGTATGGAGCTGGCCAGTGCTTGCCGCTCCTGAGTCTGGAGCCCTGACCCTCAGTGTGGGTAGAAAGCAGTCTTGGGATGGCCTGAAAGGAAGCTCAGGCGATGGCTTCCTTGAACTTAGTTTAACGTCACCTGGGAGATGATGACTGTTTTAATTGTCTTCTGTCACCTACAGGGTGAGAGAGGACGTCCTCTGGCTGAGTTATGGGAATGCGGGAAACCCAGCCCTGGGCAGATAGGATGACAGCAGTTTCTGAGTCACATATACACAAAGCCATGACCACATGGGGAGCCAAGTGATGGACCTGGGCTGTGGGTAAAAGTTTTATAGTGTCAGGAGGTTGGGGTGCCCCTGGTCCCCACAGCAGGAGGAGCTGAGCTTGCTTGAAGAATTGTGGGAGCTGATTCGGGAGTAAGCAGGAACAGTGCCTGGTCCCATGATAAGGAGGGTCTCTTGGCTTAGGGGACCGTATTCGTGGTGACGCAGCAGGGAGGGGAATTGGCAGTTTTCCATGTGAGACCCTCCCAGTTCCCCCAGGTATGGAAACAACACAAATCGTAGGCTTTAATTTTAGATCTTACATCATCATCACTGGAAAAAAAAAAAAAAAGAAGAAAAAATGCACTCATTTGTAATCCTGTGGACCACTCGCTCCTCCTTAGTCACTCAGATCACATTAATACTTTCTCCTTACCTTTCTTTCTTTCGTTCTTTTTCTTTTCTTTTCTTTTCTTTTCTTTTCTTTTCTTTTCTTTTCTTTTCTTTTCTTTTCTTTTCTTTTCTTTTCTTTTCTTTCTTTTCTTTTCTTCGCTTTGCTTTGCTTTGGAGAGAGAGCACGTGCAAGGGGGGGCGGTTTGTCAGAGGCAGAGGGAGAGAGAAAAGCAGGCTCCACACTCAGTGCAGAGCCTAGCGTAGGGCTCGGTCTCACAACCCTGAGATCGTGACCTGAGCCAAAATCAAGAGTTGGACACTTAACCAACTGAACCACCCAGGCGGTTGGCACCCACCCAACCTTTCTAATCCTAAATATTTAACGTTCATATACATGACAGCAAAAAACCCCAACAGTAAGATAGAAGGAATTTCAGATTAAAGACAACCTTTTGTCACCTGTTAGAGGGCTCAAAATAAGGGATAAGTTACTGAGTAGGTAGATATACTTGATTCTTGGCCACAGGGCACACCCTTCATTCCTCCACATCGGGCACCTCACAGGTCACACATTACATCTCCCTGTGAATGTTCTTTGCTATCATTGTCATTCAAAAGCTATCCACATTATTAAGAGGAAGATACTTTTCTTTGTCCTCTGGTAGGATATACAAAATGATAAAACTAGGCATGTGTTTCCTGTTTAGTTTTCCATCCTTGGTCTCCTGGGTCCGCTGAGGAAACCACTGGACATTACTACCCCCAGGCGAACTAAGAGGGAATGTGAGTCTGAGGGTGTCACCGTCCTGACCAGCCTAGAATCTCGAAGCTGAGAATCAGAGGCGAGACTCTACTCTACCGATTGATTTGACATCCAGTTGAATTCATTTTCTTATAAAATGGTTCCCTGAATATGTGGCCATATTTTAATTTCTAATGCTTGGTGCACTGCTCTGGGATTCGGTTGGAACATGATTGGAACACAGCACATACTTTCCTTCAAGGCTGGGTGGATTTAGCTTTCCAACTTTCTTTTCATCCCTGCCCCCTTCCTTCCTTCAGTATATCCATCTGCCCTCTCCTTCCTGGCCTTTGCTTCTCTTATTCCTGCCCTGCTTCACTGCCCCTGTTTGTCTGTCCTCTGTCTTCCCGCTGCACAGTCCCATCCCTCTTTGCTTATAGACATGTGTTGGGCAAATAAGAAATGCTCTTCAAGAGAAAGTAATAGATATAAACTCAAACTAAAGTGACCTATTTTAGTGGTATGGCTTTTTGTTTGTTTGTTTCTGTCCATTCTTACAACTTGATTTGAGTTCGTTTACATCTTTCACAAGGAGTCTGTTATTTCCCAAAAAGAATGTAGGCATAAAGTCACCATTTGAGAGATTTTAATCCTCCAATTAGTTTAAAGACGACAACAAAAGTAGATTTACAAGCTCAATTCTTCTTATCAATCTCTGCAGGGGAGATAGCAGGAGGTGAGGCCAGCATGTGTTTGAGAAAAGATAAATTCGCATAGTCCATGTGGTTGGTTTCTGAAAGGAGGCACATTGAGAAACATCCAAGTAAAAGAGGGAAAATGTTGGCCTGGGCAGATGTCTTTTAGAGCAGCTCCTGTGGTTAACAATACAGGTATAATCAGTGAGAATAACTGGATTTTTACCAGGTAATCACATGATGAAGAACAAGTACAGATCACATGATGAAGAACTAGTTAGTATAGGTCACATGATGAGGATCTAGTATATGATGAGGAACTAGTACAGGTCACAAGCATTAAAGATCATGTTTTCTTTTGTTTTGCAAGAACCTAAATTCAAGTCATAGAAAAAGGTTAATGGCAGTATGCAGGTTTCCTTGAACTGGGAGAGTGAGGTTCTTGTCTCAGGGACTTGAAGGATGAATCTCAAGGACAAAGGAAAGTGAGTAAAGCCATAGAGTTTTATTAAGCAAGAATATAGAAAGAAAATCTCTCAGGGGTGAGAGGGATCCTAACAGGGCTTTTAGGGTTGGTCTTTTATTGAAGGCTAACCAGGGAACTTAAATCCTTTTAACATCTCTACTGATAGCACCATTGAGGAAGGATTAGTAAAACACCTTTAGTGTCTTACTTCCTTTTTAGGGTCTGTAATTCTTTGTTGGTCCTAAGTGACCCTTAGAATAAGATCCCACTTCGGACACCTAGGGCAGGGTGGTCTGGTTTTTCTCTTATCTCTGGTTTCCTTAAGCCTCCCTGTTTTGGGGATTTGTGTGAGCCTGATCCCATAGCCCTTATCTATCTCTCCCTACCTAGCCCTGCCTGTCCCTAACTCAGTAAGAACCTTCAGATGTATATGGTGGGTCATATACTTGGGGGATGATTGCCAACATGTATCCTGGGGTGGGGTTGGGGAGGATAGTGAAAGTTTCCAAAGAGATTTTTATATGTTAAAGTAGGCTTACAGGATCCTGGGGGTCAGGCAAAGATTTCTTTCTGCCCTTAGCAAAGTGTTAATATCCAGGCACTTGAGTCCCTAGGGGAATGTCACTCTCCCTGTTTTAAGGGACTTGTCAGTGGGCTGTAAATAGTAAGGAAATTTGATAATTTTTCTTCTGCCTTTGTTTCCCACATCATCCTGATGACTTTAGTGGTGCTGGTGGATGGAGTGGAAGGCAGTGGGTGTTCCTCTTTCATCATCAAATGATGATGTTCCTCGAAAGGATGTTGTTCCTTTGTTCCTCTTTCATCATCGAATCTGCTTCTACTCACAACATTTCTGACATCATTGGGTGTTTTTCCCCACACCAACCAATTCAGCAACTCCCTGGACACCAACTAGGTGTCCTAAAATTCAGTTTAATTCTGACACTAGCTTCCTGGAATTCTTTAGACCCCACAAAATAAGGACTCAGTCCCAGAAGAATAATCTCCCCATCAGATGCCAGTCACAAGTCCTGATGGTCATCTAGACTTCTGACCAGCTAGCTTTAAATCCGGGCTTCTCTACCCCCTCCTCAGTTTCAATAAATGGCTCATGTAACTCAGGAAATCACTTTACTTAAATTTGCCTGTTTATTATAAAAAATACAATTCAGGGACAACCAAATGGAAGGGTTGCATGGGACAAAAGTAACCTATCAACATCTTAGTGTGTTCACCAACCGAAAAGCTATCTGAACCTCATCATGTACTATCTTTATGGAGGTTTTATTACATCAACATGTTTGAGTAAATCATGGTTATTGATGAGTGAACTCAATTTTCAGCCCTTTCCCCCTTCTAGAAGCCTACGGGTGGGACTGTAAGTTCCAACCCTCTCCTGAGGTGGTTGCTTCTCTTGAAAGCCAACTGCCATCTTGAAGCTGTTCTTGGGCCCACTGAGTGTCAGGTCATTAACATAAACTCAGGTGTGGTTGAGAGGACCTTGTTATGAATAACAAAAGATTTTCCTCTCAGGAGTATGTTCTTAGGACTCCTGAATTCCAAGAGTTTTCAAAGCTCTGTGTCAGGAACTGGGAGGGGAAGGGGACAAAGACCAAGGATATGTTCCTCCTGGTGTCACAGGCTGATAACAAATTTTCAATAATTCCTTAACACACAGAACTGTTTGTTCCAGCTTTCTCCAAATATTGCAATAATCAATTTAACATTCTGAAGAGATTTTGTGGGTTTTTTTTCTTTTTTGGCAGACATTGTATCTTTTTTTTTTTTTCTTTCCTGACTGAATGGATGAAGCTTTTCTAAACATTTGGAATTCCTTAGACATTTACATGAAATTTTATTTTCATATCTCCCCCTAAGCAAGAAAAAAAAAATTCTTGTCAACACATATGGAAATATTTGTTACTCTGAACCTTTGAAGAATATTAAAAGCGAACTTGTGCCCAGTAGCTGTATGCACTTCTCCCTTCCATTGTAGCTGTGTTTCCAAGCTACACAGAGATACCTGGAGGATTAGGATGGGGTGAGAAAGGAATTTTAAGAAATAATTCAAATCATTAAACAGATTTGCAGGCGTACTGTGTGCAGACTGTATATTCAAGGCCATTTCAAAATTCTCCTTCATACTCGCCACGGCCCTTCGAGGGTCTTGGTGTTTATTTTACCCATTAAGCAATGAGGAATAATGAGGATGAGAGAAAGACAAAGATTCTCCTAGATCACAGTAGTAGCCAGGATTCAGCCCAGCTCTCCCTGCCCCCAGATAAACCCTAGGGTGGCTGGAGAACAGGACTTTCATGGTCTTACAAAGGAGGAGAGAGGGACCTGTGACTTTGCCTTTGAGTCTGCAAGAAGAAGAAGACAGACTGACGGCCAGACCTTCTGTGTCCCCTCCGGATCAGCAGCCTGCCTGCCGGACTCTCTGTCTTCATTAGGTCACCGACAGTGTCCCCGAGACTGAGTAGGTTTGATCGGTACATTTTGAACCCAAAAGCGAGGGTTTTTGTTGCATAGGAGAATTATGCTTCACTGAGACCTCTAATTTAAGAACTCAAATGAATCTGTAGAACTATGCCTCAGACTAGCATTTGAGAAGCCAGTTGAGGGGAAGAGGGTTAGACTTGGAACCTCTCGGGAGATTCTTTCCAAATCAGCATGAATATTTCTATTTTATTTTCACGTCATGACATCTGACAACTCATCTCCCCAGGGTTCCTCCTCAGCTATTTTTCAGTGTTCAGTCTAAATGAGCATCCCAGGCTGTTGGTCTTTGGGCTTAGTCATACCACCTTGACCACCCTGACCTTTGATCTTTGGCTGTGCTTCTTTCTGCTTCCCGTGGGCCTCGGTGTCTGTGTGCAGAGCTGTCCAGAGGCCACCCCCTTTATTTATTTTTTTTAAAGATTTTATTTATTTATTTGAGAGACAGAGAAAGTGAGAGAGAGCATGAGAGGAGCGAAGGTTAGAGGAAGAAGCAGACTCCCCGTGGAGCTGGGAGCCCGATGTGGGACTCGATCCCGGAACTCAAGGATCATGACCTGAGCCGAAGGCAGTTGCTCAACCAACTGAGCCACCCAGGCGCCCGAGGCCACCCCCTTTCTCCTCACTCTTGTGTCTAACCTACACATGAACCTTGCTGACCCATCCCACTCGTGCCCCTTGACCTTGCCTCTGGGAAACATCTGGAAGTCATGGCCAGCACCAGGATGCCAGGCTGTCCTGGCTTGGGTTCTGAGTCTCGCGGGCTGCCTTAGGAGTAAAATGGTGGAAGGAAGAGGCTAGGGGCTTCATTTATTCTGAACAGTGTTCACTGGCCTCATCTACTGCAGGGAGAAATGCTAATTAATTTTTTAGGGCCATGCAGTCTCCATCTATAATATCAACCACATGTTTTGTGATGGAGCTGGGCATTTTGATGGCCATTTTCAGGTATAATACAAAAGCTATGATTTCATTTGACTGACTTGCAGTGAAATTTAGTTTGGTATGAAAAAACATTGTGTATGAAATTACATATATATCTATGAAATATGCATATGAAATAGATAGTTTGCCAGGTGTCTAAGCTTTACTTTTCCCCCTTAGAATAGTTTTGTGGCCATCTCTCCAATGTGATAGTTCATGAACCACGTCCATTGGAAGCAAAGGGTGACCCGATTTTCATCCATGGGGCAGTCTGAAGGTCTTCAGTACAGGCTCCTGTGCCGAGATGGTGATGAAGGAGTTTCTCTGTGTTTCTTACCTGGTGGAGGGGTCATCCTCTGGATTGCTGCCAGATGCAAAACTCTTCGGGGCCAGATGGTGACTCCCACCACCTTACTTATGCCTCACACACCTAGTGGGTCAGCAAATCCATCTAAGAAATGAGCTTTCCAGTTCCTGATGAAGACTGAAGACGCCAAGCCCAGCTACTCCTACTGACTTACTTTGCCCTGGAATTTACAGTTTCCACATCCATCTCTTTGTATCTCACAACAATCTTAGGAAACAGGAAGCACAGCGATTATTGTTCCCATTGTATGGATGCGAAGATTGAGTTTCAGCAATGCAAAATGATTCGCCTGTCGCTCCTCTTGGACCCCATGGTCTTAACACCTGTGGTGAAGTTCTCCCTTGAAACTGTTACCCTCTTCTCAGAAAGTTCCTAAAGCAAAGTCATCGTGCCTTTCTGAACTTCTAGATTCATGACTTCTTTCAACACATATTTAATTAGGATGTCCTTTGTGGCAGTCAGACTTCCGAGGGCAGGAAGTAAAATGGTGACCAAAGAAGAGGACTTCCTTCTCCTAGAAGTTTGATTATAGTTGGAGACGAATATTTAATCAATTAATAGTTAAGGAAAGGGTTAGAAAATGGTCAGTCTGCTGCCAATAATACAAATGTAATAATCCAGTAGACAGTATTATTATGGCTCCCATATGTTAGGTGGGCAGCAGCCGCCCACTTTTAGGGAGTAATGGGTGAGCTAACATCTGAGCAATGAGGCGTGGGGTGGAGGTGAGAGGAAGAGACTTCTGGAGAGGGAGACCAGGAAATCCAAAGGTCCAGAAGATGAAACAACCTTAGTAGGCTAAAGGAATATAAAGAAGTTTAGAGTTGCTGGATCATAGTGGTCAAGGGGCAGAGGGATGAAATTATACATGGTCTGAGAAATGGAGGCATGATCTCATGACATTTTTGAGCAAGGCTGAAGACCCTAGATTTTAAATACAATGCCATGCTGGTGGAAGATACGAGATGTGGGCTAATATTCTTGTTAGAAAGGTAGTATGGTTGAGATGTAGAGAAATGGTTATGATGGAGCATGACTCAAAGAAGAACACCAGTTGGGAGATGGTGACAGTAGTTCAGTCAAGAGATACTGGTAGAGAAATGGATGAATTTGGGATTTTTTTGGTTTGGTACCTTCAGGAGATTTGCTGGTGGATTGCATGCTGGCAGTGAGTACGTGAAGGAATCAAGGATAGCTTGCCTATTTTTTATCTGAATGGGTGGTGATAAAAACAGAACCTAGGGGAAAAGCTAGTTGGAGCACACTCAGAGGAATGGTGTGTGGTGATTTGGGGACCATGACATGCCTTTTTGGCTATCTTGAGGGATGTGTCCAGAAGAGAGAAGAATGAATTGTTGACAATGGACAGGATGGAGGTACAGCATACGGATGGTTTTTACCCTCCTGGGACCAGTTGATACACCCCAAGGAGGAAGGGTTGAGAAGAACCATGGGAGTCTCAGGCAGATGCCAGAGGCATGCCACTTTGGGGAAGACCTAGCAGAGGGTAAGGAGACTGAGAAGGGGCAGCTAGGGAGTGAAGAAGAAAACCTGGGCAGTGTAGGCTGCAGGCCATGGGAAGAAAGTGGTTCTAGTGGTAATGAGAAGTCAACTCTCTAATGCTCTTGAGAACAAAATGCCTCTGTGGTCTAGTGGTATGATGGACATGGCACTCTGTTGTCCAAGAGAATCAGCCACAGAATGTTCTTGACCTCAGTGTCACGGGGCTCAAACCATGTGTCTGTGTGTTAGAGCAAACCATCCCTCTAAACAAGGGTATTTCATGTAAGGGTCTTGGGGTACACTTCATCATACCTGTCACACAGCCAGTACCTGGGCTCAGACCTTGCAGGTTAACCAGCTCTGGAAAGGCAGATTGATGCCTGAGCTATTGTGACTCATGTTCCCTTCCCTTCCCCAAAAAGGGCAAAACAAAAGCCAAACTAAGACCTGTGAGCCACCCTTACATCACTACGCGCCCTTTGTTTCCAGACAGAGGTGACTCTAAGGGTCAAGAGAAATCAGGCTTTGTGTTTACCTCCAACCTGGCTGCTTTCCCGGTGGATAGAATACTTTCTCACACCACCAGGGCTGTTGGAATAGAGTATCTTGAACTGACCTCAGAGAACCAGCTCAAGACCCTCTGTCCAGGGTGCGTGCAGCTGTTGGGAGTTTCTGTCCCAGCCTGTCCCTACCCCTGTGCCTTCTGCCTGTTTCTACTACTGATTCTGCCTTACTCGGGCTTCTTAAGCTTGGCGTCTTTGCTTTCTCCTCACTGGGTTCCAGCTAGGTCACCTTCTTTCATTAGTTTTTTTTATTTTCTCATTTGTTTAACCCTTTTCCCTCAGGCATTTTTTTCCTTTTTTTTTTAAGCTGCATATCTGTTCATGGTTCAGTCTTAGATCCTTCACATGCCTTCTGACCTTGAGCAGTTGTTTATCATGCCCCGTGCCTCAGTTTCCCCTGCCTCTAACTATAGTTAATATCTTAATGTAGTTAAGTTACCATGTTACCTTAAGGCTTAAAATGCTTAAATGTAAAAAGTACCATTTTCAAACTGCATCATACAAGAGGCTTCAGGGTCTGTCTGTCCTTCTCTCCCTTTCCAGCCTCCAAGTCCATTAATCCCCACCCATCCTCACAGGCTTCAGCAGACACATCTCCCGCAGGTCCCTGAACGTGGGGTGCCTTTTCCCTCCTCACAGCCCTTACACGTGTGGTTACCTTGTCCAGCAAGGATGTACCCCTTTCGTCTGTCAGGAGAAGCTTTGTTTTTCCTCCATCCCTGCTCACATGGAAGCCCAGCTGAGTTTCTTTGTGTGGTTCTCCATCTTTGCTACCCAGGGTGTTCGCTTTTCGATGTTCTCGTGCTATATACTTTTACATCCCAAATGGTTTTATAATTACTCCCTTCCTTTTCTCTCACCTTTGTTATGCTGAAAATTTCCAAAGTGCAGGAGGCTTTAGGAAGAATCCCGTAATCCATGTTCTTTCACATAATAGGTGCTCAGTAAATATTAGTTGAATATGTTTACAAGTTAAGATGAATGACATATAAATATACTGGATAATTAGCATCCCCTGTTTCGGAGTGTTTCCTTGGCATAGAACCAATTAAAATGATGACGGGCACCTGGATGGCTTAGTCAGTTAAGCATCTGACTCCTGGTTTTGGCTCAGGTCATGTGGGGAGTCTGCCTGAAAATTCCCTCTGCCCCTTTCCACCATTCGCTTGCATGCTCTCTCTCTCTCTGATAAATAAATAAATCTTTAGGGGCACCTGGGTGGCTCAGTTGGTTAAGCAACTGCCTTCAGCTTGGGTCATGATCTAGACCCGCGTCTGGCTTCCTGCTCGGTGGGGGAGTCTGCTTCTCCTTTCCCTCTGCCCCTGCTCGTGAGCTCTTGCTCAAATAAATAAATAAAATCTTAAAAAAAAAAAATCAAGCTTTAAAAAATTGATTATATAAAGGTGGCATAGAGTTTCTGTCCGTATTTCATATATGGTGAGTGTGCTAATAAAGTCAGACAAACTTCGATGATTGTCCTTTGTGTTTTTACACATCGGAGGAAAAACTTTACTTTGTCGTCTTTGGATTATTATGGAGTAACATTTTTATTTGTCACTGATGTAAAGGGAATATAGAAGCTATTCCCTGAGCTATGAGTTTCTTTTTCCTATGACTCATCATTATTTAAAGGAAAAACAAATACTGGCTGAGAAGGCCAAGAGATGAAATCCTTTGGAAATGCTCAGAGTCTAGTACCTAGAAAAGGTGAGATTCTGAGATTTTGTAGGTCACTTGTGGACTTGCTGCATACATTTTTTAAATAGATTCAATTAAAATTGGGTAATTAAACATTATGTGTTGCCCGAATCACCCAGATTATGTGTTAGTATGAACACAAATCTAACTAAAACAAATGACATTTGTCAAAATACCACAGAAGGTAAACCAATCAAAATAGTTATAAATAGACTGATGAGGTCTTTGAATATGCCACAAAAATGATGAACCCACTGGGACAGAGATCATTCTCAAAACGAGAAATCATTTCTCAATTAAAAAGCAATTAAACATTTTATAATTGTTATTTGGATGTATGTGTATGTGGTTTGATTTTCACCGCTGCAATAATCCCGAGAAAATAATTAAGAGACCTAATTATCCATCATCATAATCCATTAAGCCAGTTGCCCTTGAGAGCACATATATAGATGTGTATGAGGAAACGTTATCTTATTTGGACAAACAAAGAAGAAAAATCTACTTGTCTTAATATTCAGCCTAATCAGATCCATAGGCCTTAGGAAGTGAGGATAACTCTGTTAGCATGAGTTATTTCAGAGATACTAGCTCCTAGGGTATGACTGTTCTAGAAAATACGACATTGAAAGCGCAGTGCTTCTCCACAGCCTGTGTGATGGCTTTGGGAGGAATGTTTGGCTTCACTCTTTAATAACAGTACTGTTGCCAGTCTTGGGACCATTTAGGGATGCTCCAAAAGGCTGTGTCCTCTGGTAAGTGGAAAGCACTGGGAATTATGAGACTGTTTGGGGTCACAGGATAGAGACTGAGAGAAAAGGTGGGCTAGCTCCCACTGAGGGTAAGAAGCCAGGAGAACACCGGGTCCCATTGCTCCTTGTCCTTGTGTTTCCGGGGCCTGATGGTGCCTCTTCAGTGGTCTGTCATACTTCCCCAGAGTTCCCCTGCCCTGTGCTATGAGAGAAAAGGGTTGGCCTCCTGTGACACGTGGGGAGGTAAGAATCCATCTTTCACTAGAATGGGAGGGACATGGAATCTTAGAATCTTGGACTGGAAATTCAAGTGCGTTCCCTTGGTCGTGCCTTCATGATGTGTGGGTCCTTCACTGTTGACCGTAGTGCCTATCAACTCAACTTGCATGGTTTCTCTTTGGGATAGTGTTTCCTTTATTCTCCCAAATCCAGTACATAAACTGACTTTGGGATTATAACCCATGTGAATCACCTGTGTGTAGTTTAGTATATTTATCCCAGTGTGATGTGCTGGGAGATGGGATTGTGTACACACTTACTGCTCGTTCATGCTCTTTGTCTTGCCTTTGCTATAATTCCCTGCGGGTTTGGATAATTCCACAGAATTGCAGAGTGATAAGCTACTCTCTGTTAAATTTACTTTTGTGTTTTGAGGGTCCTTTCAGAACTCAGGTGGGAGGGCTTGCCAGCCGAAATGTTCAAACGAATGAGTTCACAGGGAATCCACACTGAAACTGTAATGGTTCAATCTCTTGATGACAAGGTGGAGAGGCATCATCTGTTCAAACAAACCATTTTATTTCTCTTTCCCCACCAAGGTCTTTTCCCATTAGCAACATATTTCATTTCCTCTGACAAGTTCAAAGCAAGGCAACTCAGTCTTTCAGTAGGCCCCTGATGAGGTAGGAAGGAATTAGGAGTCTGGGAGGTCCTGGCACCCTGCTCACTGAAAGATGGGGCCGGAGCACATGGGCTAAGTCAATGGATGCTGAAGTCAGATGACCTGAATTCAAATCCTGCATCATCCACTTAATAGGTTGGTGGCGTTGGGTGAGTCACTTCCCCTGCCACCTGCTATATAGGGCGAATCTGATCGTAGTGCCTTTTTCTCATGGTTCTTGGGAGGAGAATGTGTGTGGTGTTGGGCAGAAAATTAGCAGACATTATCCCCATCAGGAACTCTGGGATCTTTTTCCGGATGTAACTTGCTGGTGCTCTTTTAGGATATTTTACTGTCCCTCATTGTCTGATTTCTGGTTTACTGCTGTTGCCTTGCTCTTCTGTGTACCACTTAGGCTGGGAACATCGCGTCAGCTCCAGATTGAGCCAGAACTTTCTGCACTACAGGTTTATCTGCTGGGTCTCCTGGAACTCAGTCAACACTTGAAAAATCATGGACCCAAAGTGGTCCTGAAAAATAGCATGAAATTTCCTCTGTTGATATTAAGAATTATGAGACCCAAGTTCTACCTGAAACTTTAGCATTAAGTCTGAATTTGGCTGGTCTGGAAGCAGAATAAATATTAGCTTTTTAATAGCATAGTTCTTTCTGCATTTTCCACAAGTGTGAAATATCGAAGAGAAATGTAACCCTAACAGATGCGAAAAACTTAATTTTTCTTCTGTTCTATTTTTCTTGTTTTCTTCCACTTACAAATTTCTACTTCTTTAGCTTTGCTAAATGTCCTGTATGTCAAAGGTTGTAAGTTTCCCCTTGTTTCGCATTTCTGTTTTTCACTTAATCACATTTGCTTGACTCAGGACATGGTATTGCAAGCAAATAAGTCATGATCATTTGACTTTAAAGGTGAAGTTCCTATGCTAAACTAGCATGAATTTCTCTAATGTTAGACGTACCTTTCATGTGATTGATATCGTTTGCTTGATTGTCTTTTCTTTTTTTCAGTTAGTTTTGAAAAACCAGAATTTATTACCAATGAATTGAAAGTGTATTTGATCAAAAGTGTGGTGATAGCCTATGAATCTTTTCTTTTGGTCAACTATTTTGCTATTTGGGAAATAGATTTATTATCTTGTTATGTTTTTCTTCAACCAGCATGGTAAAGGCAGTTTTATTTTTCTAGGACTAAAGTTACTTAGGGGGGTGGAAAGAAGGCAGTCCAGAACCGTGCATGGCGCCCGGCCCAGCCAACGGAGTGAGTGGGAGTGAGTTTCTTGTTACAGATGAGGCAGACTTGGGCTCCTGATGTCCACCCCATGGTCAGGTTGGGCATGTGGCATCCCCCTCACCTCAACATCTACTTTTTCAGCAACGAGTGCTCTTCCCACTGAAGAGGGGGGTCACCCTTCCATCCACGGTCATCCTGTCGTCCTGCTTCTCTCAGCCTCTCACGTCTGCCTGCTGGTGGCCTGCCACTCAGCCTCTCACCAGTCTCTTGCTGGCCCACTGCCCTCCACCCCGGGCCCTAGGACGCCCCAGAGGTCTTTCTCACTTACTCACCTCATGGCGTCTTGCTTACCATCTTCCTCATAGCTTTTCGTGGCTCCTGAGCAGCTCTGACCTCAGTGGCCTGGTTCATGAGTCCCGTCCTGAGCTGCGTACCAGCCCATTAAGCCCCATCCTTCTCCATTCCCTGCCGCAGTGACTTGGAGTTCCTCACACAAATCCACTTTCTTAGCATTCCAGGTTTCACACTGGCTGCTTGACCGGCTGGGGGAAACTTAGCCCACCCTTGCATCTCCTCACTCGCTGCTTAGTCCCTTCATGTCCATCAAGCACTGCCTCTCTTGGAACTGCCCTTGATTCATCCCGACCCACCTCTGGGCCCGGTGTTCCCCTTCGGTGCTCCCCGAACCCCAGCATGAACCCCTCCCGCAGCTCTTCGAGGTCAGGGGTGCGGCTTTCATGTTTATAGGGACTACCTCGGATACTTGGCAGAGCCACGGAGATGAATTTACCCACCTGCTCACGTTAAAATCATTTGTCTGTCTGTGTGTGTGTGCATGCACGTATGCGTGTGTGTAGGTCATGTATACATACACCTGCACTATTTTTCTATTGCTACTGTGACAAATTAACACACCCGTGATGACATAAAGCAGCAGAACTCCATTCTCTCCCAGTCGGAGAGGCTGGGAGTCCAAGATGAGTTTTATGGAGCCGAGATCGAAGAGTCTCGAAGGCCGTGCTTCCTCTGGAGGTTCCGGGGGAGAGTCTGTTCTTTGGGTTTTCTGCATTCTGGCAGCTGCTGGGCTTCCTTGACTTGGGGCCGCATCACTGTCATCTCTGCCTCGGGTCATGCCGCCTCCTCTGTGCACCTCCTAAGGTCCCTCTCCGCCTCCCTCTCAGGGTACGTTTGATTGTAGTCAGGAGTCGCCAAGCAATCCTGATAATTTCCCCATCTCCAGATCCTTAATGCTATCTCAGCCCTTCTCTCCCATGCAAGGGGACATTCGCAGCTTCCAGGAAATGGGATGTAGCTAACTTTTGTGGGACCCTAATTCCGTTGACCACAGTGTCTCACTCTGACACCCACAGATGTGTGTCTCTGGGCCCCACCAGGACCACACAGCTCAGTTCCTTCATAGGAAGTTGGTTAAAGTTAGTTTTTGGCAGTGAATTGCCAACTCTCGCTGGTCAGATAGCAAAGACGCTACTGAGAATGGACCGAAAGGGGGAGGGGAACATGAGTGATGTTCACCGGAAGTTGTAAAATTATACCAAAAAATTTCCATTTTCAAACAAAATGTCCTAGACGTTACAGATATCAAAAAACCATCTGCTCTTGGGTGCCTGGGTGGCTCAGTCAATTAGCACCGGACTCTTGATTTCCACGCAGGTCATAATCTTAGGATCGTGAGATCGAGCCCCGCATCAGGCTCTGTGCTCAGTGTAGAGTCTGCCTGAGATTCTCTCTCTTCCTCTACCCCTTGCCCTGCACACACACACACACACTCTCTCTCTCAAATAAATGAATAAAATCTTAAAAAACAAAAACAAAACAACCCACCTCTTATTCTCATACTTGAAACACTTTTGGACTTCTTTACTGGATAGGAGTCTATCTTATCTAAGGTTTTAGTAATAGTTGTGATAATGTTTTAGGACTTTCTTCTGGTAAGTAAACTGATTATACTACAGAAGACAGACAAATGTTTGAGGAAATAAGTGACAAACTCAAAAGTACTATTTAATGCTAAGTTATTTGATTTAATAAGTTCCAGCAGATATTCATAAAATTATGAGGATGTTAAATATTAACTAGGAAATGAATATATCAATAATGTTCATTAAGTTCTCATTTAACATTGTGATCGTATTATAAATAATGTTTCTTGAATAGGAGTATATCATCCTGTTTCACAGTTTATTTAAAATAAGAAAGAAATGTAACTGCCCAGATGTACACCAGAAAACAAATTTTAATGTTCATTTCTCTCAGCTCCAAACAAAAATTTATGGAAATACTGCTGAACAAGGCTCATAAAAAGGGTTTTCAATATATCCTGAGATTTGGCAAATAGATTGATATGTTCGGAAACTGGGAGGAAAGTCGTTCTTGGTAGTGGTAGAACGCATCTCAGGAAACAAGCATTTATAATGTGAATAATAAATTCTGAGTGGTTGGCTCAGCGGATATAAAATAATTCCCCAGTAAGCATCTATAATCTGGCCTTTCTATGCACCCAAGTGAATCCAGCGCACACATTCTAACTCCGAACTGCAGGGAAAAGTAATCGGGTATGAAGTGGTGTTCATTTTCATGAAGCCAGTTTCAGGAAAAAATAGAAAATATCGCTGGAAAAAACTAAAAACAAACACTCATCTAGTTAAATCTATATCGCATGTTAAGCTGACAGTTTATGTAGAATGTCTTCATTAGGATTCAGCCAGAATATACAATAAAGAGACCCAAACTGATGATCACAACGTAGGTGACCTTAGAGTCCTAGCAAGAGAACCCAAACACACAAAAAGTCACGGTGGTAGGTTAAGTGGTAGGTAAAGTGTATAAAAATTATTGTAGCTCTGCATCTTCATTTACATTCATGCTATGGTTGCTGGAGTCTTTTTCTATGTCTGTTTCATGTTGTCTCAAAATAGTGACCTTGGTCCTTCATATTGCTTGTGTGATACATTCCCTTTGAACCCTTTGACTATCTTTCCAAATGAAATCTCATTCTAGGGCTGGGGCACTCATTCCAGTATTTGGGCCACAATTGTCTCTCTTCACTTTTCCCAATGGCTCGAGAATACGACTACCAGTTGTTGAGTGCTCTGTGTAGGAATGCTTTGGTCCAAGCCATGCTACAGAGTTATCCTTGCAAAGACATTTCTAGGAAAGCCCTCATTATGCCAAGTTGTCCTTAGAGTTGGTCTGTATCTTACAAATCATCCCATGTCAATGTCCTGCTCATTCTTATTTTTTTTAATTTATATTTTGCGAGGTCTCACGTCATTGTCAACTAAGTTTTCAAATAGTCTTATGAAGCTCAGGGTGGTCCGATGGTTTTCATGACTTTCTGTAATCAACTCATTCCCTTTGGGGCACCTCTTTGCATGTACAGAATAAATGTCACATCAGATATAACATCTAATTTTAACTTGGTTGTGACGTATCTATTTAATTTCTGGCAATCATTATAATTTCTGTTGAGCATTGCAGATATTGTGGTGTTTGGTTGGCATCATCCCTATGATGTATGTTTTTGAAAAACATACAGAAAGAAAATATGTTAGAGGCAACAGTTTTCCCACCAAAACTGGAAACTTAAAAAAGGCAAGTCCTTGAAAAGTCAGTTCACTCTAATGGCAACACTTATCTCATGCTTGATGGACTTTGAATTGAGTTTCTTATGTACCAGTACTTCAGGAAATTTACGTATAAAAATAGTCTTTCCTCTAGTAATTGGATTTTTTTTTTTCCACTACGGTTAGGCCAATAAATTGTACAAGATGCCATTTTTAAAATCAGTCCCACTTGGATCTACCAAAATAAAGTTTTTGAAACTCAAAGCAGCTTTTGGTACTAGGCTTACCGTCCAGTCCTCCTTTTGTCAATAACACTATTTTTACAGTTGACAATTGTTTGCTGCCTCAGTGTCTATCATAATTTAAAATACTATACCATGTATTATAGCATATTTTGATATTAGGCTCATTCCTAAGGTACTTTTTTCACCAAATCATCCCAGAGGGGCCCATACCTGTTCAGGAGTAGGGTTACTAGAGCTTGTCCTCCATTAATTTCTTTTTCTCCCTCCTTAGGGCCAGTCCAAGCATTTAAATTGGGTATCAGAGGTGCCTGGTGCCTTAAAACCAAATATGTTAAATATGCTTCCTGGAATCTCAGGATTCTAGAGGTGCTCAGGGATTTTCTACATTACATATGTTTTAAGTCTATTACATTATGTTTTAAGTCTATTATTTAAAAATCATTATACTAAATACATAATATGCAAAATGTTTAGGCATTGGAAACCCTCAGCGAATTAGCTTTTATTATAAAATTACCTGGATTACTTGGTTTATTGTAGAACATAGAATAAAATGACTGCTTTTATTTTAGCATATACACCACATTAACTGAGCTTCAAAGGTGGCCATATTTATTACTACTTAATTCGTATAAATCACTATTATTTCAAAAGTAGACAACCAAAACAAAATACAGAAATAATTAGATACTGAGTGCTATGACTCAGTGGTCATCTGTTCTTACATTTTACTAATGATTTACTGCTATAATCTTGCATTTATAAAGCACGACTTTGGTAAAGGCCACTTTTACTTTCTTTTATGTGAGATTGTGTGTAGGAATTAAAGAAATGAGCTTGGTCTTAGCAACTCTTACTAGACACATCGCCAGAGGCAAGAGAAACAAAAACAAAAATGAACTATTGGAACTTCATCAAGATCAAAAGCTTCTGCACGGTGAAGAAAGCAATCAGCAAAACTAAAAGGCAGCTTACAGAATGGGAGAAGATATTTGCAAAGGACACATCTGATAAAGGATTAGTGTCCAAAATCTATAAAGAACTTATCATACTTACCACCTAAAAAACATCCCAGGTAAGAAATGGGCAGAAGACATGAGTAGACATTTTTCCAAAGAAGACATCCAGATGGCTAATAGACATATGAAAGATGCTCCACATCGCTCATTATAAGGGAAATACCAATCTAAACCATCATGAGATACCACCGCACACCTGTCAGAATGGCTAAAATTGGAAACACAGGAAACAACAGGTGTTGGTGAGGATGCAGAGAAAAGGGAATCCTCTCGAATTGTTGGTGGGAATGCAAACTGGTGCAGCTGCTCTGGAAAACAGTGTGGAGGTTCCTCAAAAAACTAAAAATAGAGCTACCCTACAACCCAGCAATTGAACTACCAGGCATTTCCCCAAACAGTACAAATACACAGATTCAAAGGGGCACATGCATTTCAATGTTTATAGTGGCATTATCAACAATGGCCACACTATGGAGATTGCACGAATGTTCACTGAATGATGAATGGATAAAGAAGATGGGGTATACATGTATTTACATGCACACAGTAGAATATTACTCAACCATCAAAAGGAATGAAATCTTGCCATTTGCAATGATGTGGATGGAACTAGAATGTATTCTGCTAAGCGAAATACACCAATCAGAGAAAGACAAATACCTTGTGATTTCTGTGGGTCAGAAGACAGTGGTTCCGAGCACAGGCTTCAGTCCCAGTCACCCAGTTCAAATTTGAATGTCCCACTTACTTTTTTTGTGGCTTTATGGTAAGTTATTTAGCTGATGTCCTCTTCCAGAATATTATGGTAGTTTATCTCCCATGTAAAATTATAGAGAGACTTAACTTAGAAAATGTATACAAAGCACCCAGCTCTGTGGTCAGCACAATGCAAGAGTTTTGTATATTGTTATCAGTATTTTGCCTAAGATTATGCTGCTGATTTCTAGCAAACAATGACCCTCATTTACGTACCAGCAGTTGTCAATCTCGGACTCTTATGTCACACTGTCTTGTACTGGGTTGAACGGTGTCCTTCCAAAATTCTCAGACTCTCAGACAGTGACCTTATCTGGAGGGATAGAGTATTTGCATATGCAATGAGGTTTTCTTAGACTAGGGTGGACCTTAATCAAAAACCAGTGTCCTTATAAGAAAAGGACATTTGGACAAACAGAAGCAGAAGCTGGAGTGATGCTTCCAGAAATTCTGTAACACCAGGGCTGGTATCCTCCACCAGAGACTGGGAGAGGAGCGGGGAGCAGATACTCTCTCCTGGGGACTCCAGAAGGACCCACCCTACTGGCACTTTGATTAGACTTCTAGCCTTGGGAACTGCAATGGATTAAGTTTCTATTGTTTAAAGCCACCTAGTCTACGGTACTTTGTCATGACGGCCCTAGGAATCTAATATACTGTCTATTCAATTAAAAAACAACCCTCAGGGGCGCCTGGGTGGCTCAGTTGGTTAAGCGACTGCCTTCAGCTCAGGTCATGATCCCGGAGTGCCGGGATCGAGTCCCATATCGGACTCCCGGCTCTGCGGGAAGTCTGCTTCTCCCTCTGACCTTCTCCCCTCTCATTCTCAGTCTCTCGCTCTCTAATAAATAAATAAAAATCTTTAAAAAAAAAAAACAACCCTCAGTTTAACAAGATCCATCGAGAGCTCCTGGGTGCCTCAGTCAACGTCTGACTCTTGGTGTCATGATGTCAGGGTCCTGGGACTGAGCCCCGTGTTGGGCTCTGTGCTCAGTGCTGAGTCTGCTCGTCTCTCTACCTCTGCTCCTCCCCCTGCTCGTGCTCTCTCTCTGAAATAAATGAAATCTTAAAAAGATACACTGAAGGACAGTAGGCCCAGTAACCATTTAACAGGTTGGGAACTCCACTGTGCAGCAATCAAAAATAAGTCTGATTTGGAAGATCTTGGGCTTTCATATAAGGGTTTTAAAAATGGAAGTAACACATTTTTTATGGTATTTCCAAAGTAAGCTATGTCTGTAATTTTGGATGATGTGTCATGAGAATCAAAAACCAGTTGTTGGGTAATAGGACTAATGCCCCCTTACAGTTCTCTGATTCGGAGGTCACCAGTGAGAGGGAGATAGACTTACGTATTTGCTGTGGACATAAAAGCAAATGTGCCACAAATTGATATGGAAAGCAAATATCCAGTAGATGCTAGGAAGTAAAGGCAGAGGAATGTGTAACGAATCCTTTGCAAGTGACTAAACTCTCCCTTTGTGTCTTTTAATTCACACCATTCCATCTCGAATTCCCCATGTTTTGAATCTGTCAGGTGTGGCCGCTAAAGGTAATTCTCAGACAAGTCTCTGCGTAAGGGTAACTGGATTAGCACTTTATTGAAGTTGCATAAAAATCAAGTTATTTCAAGTTCCAGCTTATTTGTGTTTTGCTTCTGTTTTGAACAAGGATATGGTCCCCCATTGCCTGGCAATGTGTTTATAGTTTTCCCCACAATTTAACATTCTCTGGCATTTCACAGAAATACATGACATGAGAATATGAATGCAATGTATAAAAAAAAAAGCCCTCAGGTGGTTGTTAATTTTTGGCACTGTGTAATTAAACTAGTTTTTTTAATGTTATCTTTTGCCAGTATCTAATTAGCAAAGCCATCTGCTGAGAGTAGTGGCCCATCTGCCTAGAATGTTGTTCTCTTCATTTTTATGAAAAGTATCTGCCTTTGCTGGTCCCTGTCTAATTAACTTCTCTCACTGCGGAATGTGATAATACACAGCTTTGTTTATATACTTTGGAGAACTGTGGATTTATATGTATGTAACACATACATAGAAAGAGCCAGTCCTTTTTCTTTCCCACTTTTGATTTACTCCTGAGATCGGAGTTCCGCTTATCATAAGCTGAGCATATGCATGTGCGTGATGGTGAGGGATAGACTGTGTCGTGTTTCCTTCCATCCCAGGGCTCCTGCAAGTATCAAATGCTATTCTGTAGACGTACTCCATTTCCTTTTCCGTCTGTCTAGAGCACTGTGGCTTCTGGAAAGTTGATGATGTTGTAAGTTCTAGGTTATCTCTGGAGCTGAAATGAACATCGCTGTTGGGACAATGGAAATGACCGCGGTGAGGTTCTCAGAGTTAGCAAGATGTTGTCCAGACTGATGGAAGGCGCTTATATTTTATCATAAACTAATTGTGTGTGTGTGTGTGTGTGCGTGTATGCAAATATCACCTATATGTCTATTTCTCTTCCATCAAAATTATCTACCACAGTATCTTGCACTTGCTAAATGGGTCCTTCATAACCATGTATGACATGAAAGAAAATGAATGCAAATGGCTAAAGCAAAGCTATAGGTCGTTGAAGAGCACAGATGTTGTTGATATATATTTACAGACAAAACAAAACAAAGATTCCACAAGCAGGAATCTTCATGTCTTTTAAGATGTGGGTGCTTCATGCTCTTTGCCTACTTTGTAGAGCCTAGATATCCAAGTAACCACAGTATTTTTGCTACATGTCTATTGCCCAAAAAATATAATGAAGATTAAATGCAGAGCGGGACAGAAAATTAAGTTGTTGTTTTTTTTTCTTCCTAGGGGCTATTGTGCATTAGAAAAAGGCAAGAGATGATAAAAATTAGATTTAAAAAAAAAAACAACCCACAGAGACTCAGGAAATAAGATCACGAGTGTTGTACTGAGACTTGTGATGTTGCGTGCTCATGACTGCATTCGTTTTGACTGCCATAAAGATAGGTTTGTGTAGGTAGAAAAGTGTCTTAAAAGAAAGTCAACTGGAAAGATGGCTTCACAAATCAGTAGTGGGATTTGTTCCAAAATTATGATGCATGAAAGAATAGCAAGACTCCTGTGAGAATGTAATGAGAAGACTTGATTAAAAGAAATTTAATTTATTAGAACAATTCTTGTGGAATAAAGAAAGTTATGACCAGGTTAAAACATAATCTAATTTCGAACAGGATGAGTAACTTTGAGAAATAAACTCTGGTACAGGAGGTTTCTTCTGATACTCATATTTCGTGTTTTTTTTTCCCCCCATAGTTGTGAAATGGTCGAATAGGTTAAGTTCAGTTCATTGAGAGAATAGAATGACACTATGGGATCAACATCCTATTTTAGGCCAGTCTGGAGAAGACATATTTTCCCACTGCAGTCTTTGATAAATTCTGTGACATCCAGTAATATTTGTCCAGCCCCACAAGAGGTAGGAATGGACTGCCTTTCCTAATATAAATCGTGTCTCTCCTGTCCTCTATTCAGGTAGGAAGTGAATCAACAGAAAAGCCGAACAGTCATGGTCTTCAATTAATTCTGGATTTGAATATTATTGGAAAGCCGGTTATAGTGTAATAAAAATGCCTCAGAAGTACTTTGCTTCTTTTTAATAACTGTCTTCAGAAAAATCTGTAAGATTTGTCCTATTTTCTACTGGACTAATAAACTTGTGTGTGCAGATGCTTTTTCTTGCTATTCTGGATAAAGTAATGAAATATTCTTGAAAACTCTCCATTTTTCTATTACTTTCCCATCCAATCCTTGGTCTTCAATTATCTTGAAAACACACAGGCTACTTGGGCATTAGGCAGATGGGGGAAGCTTTTTGTTTGCTATTTCAGCAGAAGGATTTGAACAATTCTGATGACATTTGATAAATTTTCTCTCCACCTTGGGACTAACCATGCTCCTCATAGGTCTTACGATTACGGGAGAGAATTACTGTTTAGCTTTTAACAAAATCACTGGACTAACAAGGGCCCCTAGAATGCCTCTTATAAAGCTCTTTAGTTTGTTGTTGTCCTAGTAATTGTGTAACCAAATCCTCCAGATGTTAGCAAGTCAAAGTTGCAATAGGGTGGACTTTGTAAAAGAATGTATCGTAGTGTGTCATTTCTGTTTTAAGTAGAGGCAAAAATATGGATATCTTTGTTTAAATACAAACAACATAGTCCATTTTATAAAGAGATCTAAGAAAGGAAAGGTCCATTTGGAACGATAGTAATGCGCTTATTTTATCTGAGTCCTGTGGGGACATGCAGATCTGCTATGATATGTGAAGCCCTCATGACTTCCTGGGAAGTGTCATCCCTTGTCGTGCAAGTATTTGCCGTTGTGGCACAGAATGCAAGTCATTTGTTTGCATCACATGTTGACTATCTGGGATTTTATTGTTGCCATTAAACATTACGAACAGGAAAACATCACAGAAAGAATTAACAAATTCTCTTATCAAATGTTGACACTGACAAAAATCGCTAAGTCGACACAAGGGAAAGCAGTTAGGATATTGTTTCTGTTTGAAAGACACTGAAGTAGTTCTCTTTAGAATACTTTTCTTATGGACTCATATTTGCCAAGGAAGATAAGTTATACAAGATGGAGAGTTTTGTGTTTTAATCTCTATTATGTAACGTTCTTTGGAGGACAGTCGATACAAGATTCTGATGTACCATTACTTTCTTATTCTCCTAGGTTTAGGAGAATTAAAAAATATCTTCTTCCTAGAAGTGAGAGTGAAGCCATTATTTTCCTTCATAATATTTGACAGTAGCTTGTTTTTGGCTTAGTTTAGGTTATTAGTTAACATTCGTTCAAATTAGCAAAGACTGGTCCCTTGCTTAAATTATTTTTTCTGATAATGGGGCACCTGGGTGGCTCAGTAGGTTAAGTGTCCAAATCTTTTTTTTTTTTTAAGATTTATTTACTTATTTGACACAGAGAGAGAGAGAGAGAATACACAAAAGCAAGGGGAGTGGGAGAGGGAGAAGCAGACCCCCTGCTGAGCAGGGAGCCCAGTATGGGGCTCGATCCCAGGACCTGGGATCATGACCTGAACCAAAGCCAGACACTTAACCAACTGAGCCCCCCAGTGTCCCCAAGGTACTCCAAGTGTCCAACTCTTGATTTCAGCTCTGGTCATGATCTCAGGGTCATGAGATCGAGCCCCATATTGGGCTCTGCACTGAGCTTGGAACCTGCTTAAGATTCTCTCTCTGCCCCTTCTACTCCCCAACCCCACCCCTGCTCATGATCTCTCTCTTTCTCTCTCAAAAAATACAAATTAAAAACATTTTTTTTAATAATGATTTAATTGATCCTTCAGAAATCCCAAAGTCTTTGGAAATCCAGCTGTAACAGGAAGATAAAACACAAAGCCACATTCCATACAATAATACAAAAGACAAACAAGTCAGATTCTTAAATTTGTTCCAAGAAGGGATTCACAATCTCAGCATATAGATCATTAATATTTGTAGGCATCATTTCTTCCCATGAAGTCAGTGCTGTGTACTGTGCCAGCTAATCACAGATCCCTTATGTGAGACGGCAGCAGATGTGAAAGGATGCACGTGAACTTGATCGTCATGAGTTAGGTTTGGAAAGTTTGGAAAACATACTCGCGAGTTGTGGTCTAACTATTGAGTCAGAGCTCCTGCGTGTATGAAAATTACTGGTATTGGGTAAAAGAGTAGAATGCTCTTTGCATGATCTCTTTCTTCACCACTTACATATGGATCTTGGAAATAAGGGGGTACAAAATCATCCTTGCTCCATTATTTTTGAATAGTGATAAATGACATACAATTAACAAAAGATACAAATGTCTAATTAAGTACTTACATCATTTTGGTCCAACGCTTGTCTTTTCAGCGTGCTGTGGATGTATCCTGTGATTTCACCAAAGGGATGGTTTCAATAATTAGGACAGTAGCCGCCGACTCTCTGTATGGGCCTTTCTTACAGTCATCTGAATATCACACTGCTTCTGCTTAAATACAGATACTTGGGGGACAAGTCTTTTACAATGCTTTGATTTCAAAGTAAAATAGAAGCCCCTAGGAGTGGATTTCATGAATTTAGTGTAAATTCTATATTTGTATGAAAACATCAGTTCCATGGTATGCCCACATTTCCTAATCTGATTACTGGCGCCTTATTATTTGTCCCCTTTGATTCGGTCAGAACCCTAACAGTCGCTGTCATTTTGGTGTCTCCCACAGGCTGTGGAGTGGGAGAGTGATGAAGCCACCAAGAAGGCCTGCTTCAGTAAGGGCAAATCCCAGGTAAGGGGCACACGGAAAGGCACGGTCCCCACTGTTTGGAAGGACTATGCATGAAGCATTTTAATACGAAGGCTGCTCCTGATGATGGCACCTTGTAACTTGAAAAAAAAAATCAAGATTCAAAATATATGTCAGGTGCCTGGGTGGTTTTCTTGGTTAAATGTCTGCCTTTGGCTCAGGTCATGATCCCAGGGTCCTGGGATCGAGTCCCGCATCAGACTCCCTGCTCAACCGGGAGTCTGCTTCTCCCTCTACCCCTGTCCTCTGCTCATGGTCTCTCTCGCTCTCTCTCCCACACTCTCTCAAATAAATAAAATCTTTAAAGAAGCAAAAATATATGTAGATTCTCAAGGTTTTAACATTAAATCAAGATTAACCACAGTTTCCAAAAAGGATTCAGAATAGTAGAGCAGATCTGATTTGCACCATTAACCATGCTAAGATATGGAATCAGTTGGCTGTGATATCATTTGGAAAAATATAGGCCTGAATTGTAAAAATATTTTAATTTCCCCCAGTTATATCTTAGAGCTAATTCCATAAAGTGACTGTGATAAATAAAATCGTTATATCAAAATGATATTTTTCTAATTCATCTCAACATATCTATAAACTCTCTATCCCTCTCACCTTCCTCCACCCACTCCCACTCTTTCCATATGAAAATCCACATCCCCAAGTTCCTAAGGAAAGCAGTTTTTAATTAAGGTTGGAAATGCATTTCTCGAGCGACTGTGCCCCATGCCAACTTGCCTCCAGAGCAAGGTGGCTGGCTCAAGGAGAGCAGAATTCCTCCATCCAGGGAAATCTGGTTCTGAGAAAGTCATACTGAACCATCTTGAGGAAATTCTTTAGCAGCTGGGGCAGAGGCTCATTCTGTCTTGTTCTGAGAGCGATGGCCTTACTTTATTGGAGCATGAGCCTTTCCAATGTGTATCCTACTTTGGGTCACAGAAGAAAGCAAATGCACAAAGAACAGCAAGTAGGGCTCCCTGTACAAATGTAGGCCCAGAGCTGAGAGCTTGGGGAAAATCTCATAAATGCAGGGCGTGAACACCGGTAAAAGATCCTCACACCATCTGTGTGGGTAAAAGATGTTATGCACTTTATTTTACCCAAGTTCACTGCCTGTTTCCCTGTTAACTAAACCATTCTGAGAGTCAGATGTGAAGGCTGGTCTCAGCAAACTCAGCCACTGGGTTTTCCAAAACTGAATGAAGAACTGGGAAGAAGGAGAGGGGAAGGAAGAAAATGCAGGGAAACACTTGGAGACAAAGGAAGAAAAAAGAAGGCAGCAATTGATGAAGGCAATTTACCGAGAGATCTTTAACCTCAGAAAATGCTTCTGAGATAAATCATCAGAGACATAAGAAGATGTAAAGACAGCACTAGGTTATGAAAAATCGGAATATTGTCTCTGAAAATGCCCCACAAAATAAAGGATCAGTAACTAATGAGTTCTTCTTACAGAGTTTGGATAAATTATGTGTAAAACCCTGAGAAGGAGCTTTCTCTGTGGTTTGTCTTCTTCCTGGAACATTTGCGTGTTGTGAGGTACCAGAGGCCTTGGTCCCCACTCACCAGAGCCCAGGGAGTTCTTTAAACAAGACCACCTTGTAGAGTGTGGAGAGGCAGAATCACCTGGGGCAGCGAAAGAGAAAGACTGTTTTCCTTCTGCCAGCAGAAAGCATTGACCTTTCTTTCCGTGCTTCTAGTGTCTTGATCGTCCCTTTGCCTAATGACCGCAGTGCCTTCCAGGGTCTGTGGGCTTGCCTCCTTTTCCCTCTTGGCTTTTCTTATTGTTTTTCTTCTTGTCTTTATCTTTTCTTTCTTTCTTTCTTTCTTTTTTTTTTTTCTGGTATTTTGGCTCTTCCCTCTCCTCTTCCTTCTGGATCTGTGCACATGCCAATAAGCACAATTCGGTTTTGGGCAACCCAGCAACAAACTTTCTGGATGCCTACCTCAGTGCCTGTCTCTGAACGTGGGAATAACCCGGACCTGTGGGGTGGCCATGCCCTCCTGCCTTCCTACCCTACTTTCAAGGGGCCCCATCTCAAGCGTTCCCCCTGCTTCCACCTTGCCCATGCTCCCCCTTGCCTCCCCCGATTGTCACCCAGGACTGTGTCTTTCTCTGCAGCGTTTCCTGCCCCTGCTACACCCCCACATTGCACCAGTTTCCAATAGCCACCTGTATTTTCCCTGTCATGCTGCATTTTCATTATATAACCCATGCCCCTGTGCTGGGAGTTGGATCTCACGGTTTCCTGTTGAGCCCATGACACACTCGAAGTTGGAAGTGTAACTCCACTCTCCTGATGAGTGACCAAACACATGAGATGACACCAGGATGGTGAACATCATTAATTCAGGCTTTCTCGGCCTCCCCACTATTGACGTTTGAGATCCGATCACTCTTGGTTGTGGGGTTTCTGTCCGGTTCTTTATGGATGTGTAGCCGTGTCCCCAGGTCCCCAATAGATGCTAGCAATCCCTCTCTCCCAGTCCTGATAGCCAAAAGTAACCAAAAATGTTTCCAGATATTACCAGATACTGACATGGTGAAGAATCCCTATTGTATTTCTCCAAATGGTGAATGCACTGGCATCTCTTACGTGGTCTATTTCACGTGGTTCTTAGGATCACCAGGATGAGCACATCACGTGATCACTTTCCTCTAGATCACATTTATTCCTTTCACAGACTTTTTCAAAAATAACTATTTCCTTCCCCTCTCTGGACATCAGTCTCCTGCGTTCCTTTTATCTTTTAGGAAAACATCTGGTTATTTATGTAATCATAAATACACTTCTCCTGCTGTCAGTAATTTTATAAGAACTAGAGCAGTAGCCTTTTAGTAGTAAATCATTACTGCCTGGAGTGAGTGAGTGGTTCTGCTGAATCAAAACTGACCCATGTTTTGCCTGAGGCTGTGACCATTTGTGGTCCAGTGCTTAGAAATTAGGCAAGTGAACATCAGAAACAAATCGCAAAGAGCAAGCATCTTTCATTCCATTAGGTGACCTACACCAAATTGACAGAAGGGATCAGTCCTTACTACTCTTGGCTGAGTTTTCTGAGAGACAGAAGGAAAATGAGCAAAACAAACAAGGTCAAATAAAATCAGACCTTCCTATTCCACGTGTTTCTGGTTTTAATGGGTTAAAAACAATAGCAAATCTCAGTCGTTATAGATTGATTGAAACTGCATTTGCAGATGGAATTTTTTGCAGAAGAGTAATTAAAACAGACGAAGATGAATTTCAAGCGCCAGCGCTCTAAGGAGAGAGCGCGTGTTCTTTGAGGGTGCTTGAAGTCTACTGATGGACACATCTGCACTTTTGAACAACCTATGCTTGGTTGAAGTGGAATTCGGGTTCCTAGCGGCACCACGTGCTGCAGAAGTTCGTGTGCCCGAAATGATAGGATGGGTGTGCAGAGGCACCCGCCTACGCCGCACGCCCAGGCCGGTGGGTGGGAGCCCGACGGGACTTCCGGCTCTTCAGCCTCCTCCACCGGCTCCCTTTTCCTTAGTTAGCATCTCCCTTACATTCTCCGAGTGGCACCTGACGCGGCAGCCGTCAGGTGAGAGGCCTGAGCCCAGCCCCTGGGGCACGGAAGGGAAGGAAACAAGGCCACTTCCTGCGAGAAGGAGCAGCCAGGCCAAACACCACCTGCCCCACGGCCAGTCCCTGAATTCACAATTCAGACGACCTGATTGCCTCCGTTCTGACAGTTCAAGGAAACATTTTCATAGAGTCAGCATAACTAGAGCAGTCCCGTTACCCGCGGTCTTGCTTCTGGAAGTTTCCACCACCTGCGGCCAGCCGTGGTCCGGAGGCACGAGGTCCTCTTTCTGCGATGGGGTCAGGAGCCCAGTAGCGGCCCCACGCTGCGTCACGGCGCTCACGTCATCACTGTGCGTCATGGCTGGCGTTTACATCATCACGTTGCGTCGTGGCGCCCACATCTCTCAACCCGAGTCACCGCATCACCTAGGCGTCCGATCATCTCACGTCCTCGCTCACAGGAGGGTAATGGCAGTAAGACATTTTGAGGGAGAGAGAGAACACGTTCACAAAAGTTTGACTACAGTGCATTGTTAGAATTGTTCCATTTTATTGTTTGTTGTAATCGCTCACTGTGCCTCGTTTACAAATTAAATTTTATCATAGGTCTGGTATGAATAGGAAAATTCAGTATATAAATAGGGCTTGGTACTCTCCGAGGCATATTTCAGGCATCCCCTGGGGGTCTTGGAAGGTATCCCCCCAGATAAAGGGGGACGGCTCTAACCTCTTATTTGGGGAGTGCAAGTCAGGCTTTTTCTTAACAGCCACGAGTTTAGAAATGAGAATTCAGCGATTTCCTATTTTTTGTTTGTGCAGTAGTCTTAGGACAGCTTACACAGAATTACAACGTTTCCCTTCCCCCCGAAATCAAAAGAATAATGCAAAATGTGACATCTCAAACATGAGAAAAATGCCAGCCATTTTGGCGGAACTCCTGTTTTTCTCTCTGCGAAGAACAGTGGTCTGGGCTGCTCCCCAGAGAGCAGGACCAGCAGAGCCGGGAATGCGGGGCATGGCGAGGGGGCTGAGCCTGTGGGCTGGTGCGCCCCCGGCCCACTCGCTGCCCGGCTGGGAACATTCCTCGGCGGGCTGCAGAGCCGGGGAGGAGAGGGATGACACATTTGCTCTTGTTTCCCCGGTGTGCTGGGACCCACACAGGCACCATCTCATGTGTAGTCCATCAAACGGACAGTTCAGGGGCTCAGGTCAAGAAAATGTCACCGGATCTTTGATTTGGGCCCATTTAGAAGAGAAAGGAGGTGCGGAGACTGCCAGTTCTCTGTGAGCTTAGATCTGTATTTATAAAATTTTCAGCTCATTTTCGGGAAAGAGGGTGACTCTGCCAACGAAGGACTCAAACATTTCCTGTGTTAAAAGGGGAAGAACTGTCTGTTTTTTTGCATTCTAAAACTTTTTATAATAAAATCGGTCGCACTGAGTTCTTTTCAAAATACCATTACAGAAATCCACATCAAGAATTATTTAAATGTCTTGTAAACAAATATTATTTTAAACATAAATGGCCGATTCTCCTGCGCGTGGACAAGAGTCCTTTGTCTGTCTGGGGTCATTGTGTCTGAGCCTCCGCCTTGCCCACCGTGCCCTTTGGGAAATGCACTGGCTCTTGGGGGTGGGGGTAGGGGGGTGAAGGAGTTGCTTTGTGGACCTATTGGAGCTTTTGCTTCTCAGACCTATCTTGCTCATCATCTCATTTTGGTACTTTTGACACCACATTCCTAGAATTATTTTGTTCTCTCGTGGGACAGTTTTGATCAGAATCCAGGGCTCTGTGTATTGTTTGGCCTGAGGTTCTCATGGGTCCTGCTTGCCATGTCGTCCAGCTCTGCAAAGAGAGTGGCAAGCTCCAGATGCTGGGGGAAGCCACCATGACTCCATCCTGCCTGGGAACCTGGTGGCATGCAGGGGGGTGGGGGGGGACCTGGATATGGTCACCAGAAGTGCCAGTATTTGGAATTCTGGAGTTAACGCATGCAGAACCCTGCAGACCTGAATTTATTTTCTATAATTACTGCAAACGTTGAGGATTCTTTAGATGGGACACTAACCAACTGTGGAGATTCTGTGCAGGAAGATTCGTTTCTTTTTTTAAATTGAGGTATCCCCAAGAAGTTCCCCATGGAGTTCAGTTGAAAATAGTCACATTACATAAAGTGATGCATAATAAATACGCTTCAACTTATCAATACACTATGCATTATATAGCATATGATAAATGTTACTGTATATTCATATACATATGTGTGTATTTATAGCTACGTATTTCTAGATATGTACATCTATATATTTAGCTATAAATATGACTATAACAGTGTGTCTGTATATTTATTTAAAACATGTAATCTGGGGGCACCTGGGTGGTTCAGTGTTCAGTTGAGCATCTGACTCTTGATTTTGGCTCAGGTCATGATCTCAAGGACATGGGAGCGAGTCCTGAGTGTGGCTCCAAGCTCAGCATGGAGTCTGCTTGAGATCCTCTCTCTCCCTCTCCCTCTGTTCCCCCATCCCCCGCTCATGCTTATGCACTGTCTCTCTCTCTCAAACGAAATAAACTCTTTAAAAAAATAATCTTTTGTAATCTGTATGCACATATATACATAGTAATACGTGTGTCTCTTACATATATGTCTCATATGTATGTATGCCCTGTATATATTCATTTACGTCTGATTGGGTGATGCCGTTTCCTGAGATTCAGTAATCGTGACTTGCGGTGAGTGTACATCCAATACGAGAGGCACGTGCAGTTACTATGAATTGCTCTTCGGCGCCCTGGATGCTCACCAAAGTGATGCATCACTAAGAGAGACACACTGCCTTCAGCGGGAGCGCTGTGGTGAGCGTAGACGCTGCCTGGCTCCCAGCCCTCATCCCCCACCCCTAACGAAGATTAGGGGCATTGCATTGCTGAGACATCGACCCTGTTTACAGATCGTCTTAATACACGGTTAGTCTTTCTTTAAGCAGAACATACCTGTTTTGGGGGAAAAAAAGGATGAAACGCTATAAGGGAAAAACCAGTGAATTCATTAAGAGAAAGGTCCTTGAAACGTGTGTTCCATCCTTGGGTCACGGCCACGTGCCCTTGGACCAAGTGGGCCTTGGCCTGCCTCTGTCTCGAAGCTCTTTTAGTGAGTCAGCAACTCTGTATCCCAGCTATCTGTTCAAATAAGAAGTGCTTCGAAGTCAAGGACAGGTTGACCCGCCTATGGGATCGCAGGCACACATGGGTCGTTTTAGTGTTCCAAGTGGTATTATCAAAATGTAGATAGATGACTCTCATTATCAGCAACAGAAGCCGTGTGGTGGCACGCTGCTGGCAGCCTTGGAAAGGAGCATGGTGACTTCTTGGAAAACCAGAATTCATTAAATTCCCTTAAACCATTTTCAAGATACAGAAATGCGATAAAAGAACAAATTCTTAGATGAGAAAAGGAAACTTGAAGATATTTAGATGAGTTGATTTATAAGACAAACCTACACCAGAATCTCCTAAAGGGACTTTGGCATCATGCCTGTTCTTTAAGACAAGCCATCCCAAGCAGCCCTTCTGCACGTTTAGATAATCCGTGAAACAGCCACATTTGTAGCCCTGATTGACAACACGATCCACCAGATTTTCTGCAGGAGAATTTGGGTCATAGGCTGATCCCCAGCAGGAGACTATGATTACAGAACCTGGTCCTTGGGCCACTTCCTTTCATTCTTAATTTTGACTCTGATTCCTAAATGTATCTGCTGCTCAAAAGCTAAGTACCTCGACTTTCTTCCATTCCAATACGGTCTACATTCTGTTTTGTGTGAACTTACCCCAATTTCTCTTAAAAAAAAAAAAAAAACATTATTTTAGATGCATTTATTTATTTAGGATTCACATCCAGCCTGCTTCTAGAATCCGCTGACGCAGTCTGTGAATTAAACGTGAGGGGACTTTGAAGGGAGTGAGAACGGGAAAGCTCTGAGCTGAGCTGAGCCGGACTTTGGGCAAGGAGTTCCGCTCTTGAGAGTCAGGAAGAAACACGGAAGTATACCCACCCCCAAAGCTTCCTCGTACAGGACCCCGGGAGCGAGCATGCCTTGTCCTGGCCTCCCTGGTGATAACGCAAACCTCCCGTTCTCCTCCTCCCCTCCTCCCCTAGCGTATCCCAGCGTGCATTCTGGACCCATCTAGAACATGACTCTGGTCAGCCCCGTATGTCGCGAGCAACTCGGGTCCATAGGGCTGGGTCTGTCCTCTGTCCTTGAGAGAAAGACTGCACGGGCCTCCTTGTCCGATCGTCCTGGTCCGCGACCTCTTCCCCCACCCTGCCCTGCATACTCACTGAGCTGGGGAAGCCAATGGGTCGCCCACGGGCACGTGACCTTCTCACACAGCAGAGCCGCCCACTGCATCTCACTTGGTCCCGGGCGCCTAAGCAGCCTTCTTCCAGTTCTCTGTTCCAATTGAAATAACATTGTGCCCTCCCTTATTCACTTTTTTCCAAGATTAGAAAAAAATCCGAGTTGGATTTGCCCTGCCTCTCTGGTGCAGTTCCGCATCTTGTGCCCACCCTCCCTGACTGTCCTTCCAGTTAGTGCTTCATCAGGTGCATGGTGGGCCTTCGGGAACGTTAACTACCTCCGGTCCTATTTTCACTTTGTGTTTCTTTTGGGAGATAAAGATAAACATCATTTTGTTATCTCGATTGTTTCCCTTCCCATAACTGATGAGAGGGACTTGCTTTCTCTACCCCAGGTCTGTAGACACCGTGTTACACTCGGGGTCTCGGAACACCTTACCCTTGACTATGTTTGTGGCTGTAGGCTCGCTTCCAGCACGTTTCTACCGTGTGTCAGTCTCTTGCTTTAAAACGACAACAGAAAGTTCTTTTACGTCTTAGACTCCTTCCCGAAAGAGTTCTAGAAGCATAACAGAAAATGAACAAAGTCCCCTCTCTCCACTGCTTGTCATTCCCCATCTCCTAATGATAAAAGCATCATTTCTGTGTCTGTTTTGCATGTTAGGGCATCAAGCCCCCTCAGCTCCCTGCGTGCTCCAAGGTGTTCTTTGGAGTCTCCCTCAGACGTGCTTAGGTCTCAGGCCTTCATCCTCGCCTTTATCCTATCTTTGCAGACCCCTGTGCGCCCATGTTCTCCGACATGGCCGGGCCACCTTGCCCCTCCTCTGTGTCCTTCCCGAGCCTGAGAAGGGATAACCGTGTGTCTCTTTGAACTCTTGTTTTGTTCTTTCTCTTTTGAGCTCTCTGCCCTTTCCCTAGTCATAAAAACAAAACAGGAGAAAACAAGCCTCCTCCCCCTCTGGGGACACTGCCCAGCTACCCAGGACGCTGTCTCCTGGTGACATTCATTTCTCCATTCTCCTGATATCGCACTTAGAGCTTTCGTTCCTTTTCTTGTTGTTTTTCTCCGCGTGTGTTCAGATTAGCAGCCGGGGGTAATTTGTTCCTATCCTTGCTAGTTACGGTATTGGGAGAATGACCTGCCCTCGGCATCTGACTTCCTCTTTAGAAAGCTGGTCCCTGGACTTAGCTCCTTCCATCGTCCTCATGGCCAGGCCAGTTGAGCAGAGAGTCACAGCGAATCAGCACGGCGTGGAGACTGGGGCTCCATTTGATGGAAGAGAGCGTTGTCTGGCCTCAAATGCAGAGCTCCTTATGCGGAGCATTGTGCGATTGGGACCGTGGTGGGTCATGTGACATCGGCTCTGTCCACTTGGTCGGCTTCTAGCCACGTCCTGTTGGCTTACCGTGTTCTTGCTGTGCCCTCCCACACCCCCTGCCCGGTCTGGGCACTAAAGGACAAGGGACCCAATTAAGGAAGTGGTTCCCTTGTCTGCCTCCCAAACTGAAATCTCCCTATCTCGAGTTGAGCTTCTACACTAAGTGGCCCTTCAACATTGGGTCAGGTCAGACTTCATGCAGTGAAAACAAACAGTAAAGTTCAATTTCACTGGGTACCACAGGCCCCTGTCTGACTCCACGGGGTATGTGTGACCTCTTCCATATGCGATGAAATCACCTCACTCTCGAGCCAGGTGCCTCGGCACAGTCTACTCCCCCCACCAGGGATGTCTTTTTCCTTTTTGGGTCATTAAATTCTGTAAGTGTCAGATGGCACTTCCTCCAGGAAGCCCCACTAAGTTCTATCCTTCCTATATTTTATCTTCCCGAAGGCGGAGCCTGAACCAAATGAGCCACCCAGGCGCCCTCTATCCTTCCTTTAAAACTTACATCTCTTCCCCTTATGCAGAGAATATTCCGTTCTCTGCACAACTGCATAGTAGTTGTCATGGCCCGGTATTTTCATTTTCTGCTGAGTGCCTAGATTATGACCTCTAGCACAATATCCACCAAAGAATATCTAATCAGTAAATGCTTGCTGAATGAATGAAAAGCTTTCTAGCTTAGAAGTGCACACGCTAGATGAAGGTACCTCAAATTTTCTATGCATGCTTTGCAGGCACAAAACACACTCGACTCTGGGTCATCATTCCCTCAGCATGGGCTTTGTCCCACATGTTCTGGACATCCTTTCCTTATTAGTTACATTTTTGCTTCTCCATCAAAAATAAAAAAAGTTTACAGATTCTCACTATGTATGGGATAGCACTTTGAAAATTGTCTCAAAGTTGTTCCAGTTTGTATACAGAGTTTCACATGTGACCCTTGCATTTGTAACATTTTTTTTTCGAAGTTCTGGAAAGTTTTCTGAGATAGTTTTTCCTGAGGGGCATCCAAGAGTTTCCTTCTATTCATCCTTCTAACAAACACATATCAAAGGCGATTTCAGGTTTGCATTGTTAACAGGTACAATTCAAAATGAAACCACCTTCATCCAAGAAAGATACATGCTTTTAGAGATTTTAATTGAATGTGTATGTTTATCTTCATAAATATCTTCTACTGAACAAGTGTGTAGACAGAGGAGGTCAGAGTATTTAACAGTTTTATTATTTTGGGGGGAGTCAGTATCTAAGAGGTTTTTTTTTGTTTGTTTTCAGTGGTCAATTACCATGTAATTTATTAGCCAGTCAAAATATATTCACATTCGCCATTCCTCTTGTGTTCAGGCTGGTTAACATGTTTCGTGTGATTCTTTTCCCCCAGGAGGAATGTCAGAACTATATACGGGTGCTTTTGGTGGGTGGCGACCGGTTATTTACCTGTGGGACGAACGCTTACACACCTGTCTGCACCAACCGCACGGTAGGTCTTCATCTTGAGCCTCGACAGAATTTAATGCCAGGAGAATCCAAACATCCTGTTAAAGCTGCAGTTTTACATGTATTTCCATTCTCTAAGGAGTTGTTCTTTCAATCAAAGAAAACATCTTTTTTGCAAATGGAATAAATATTTGATGTATTGATTTATTACTCATCATCTTGCCTAGGATATAAAGAGCTGGAAGTAACTCCAGCTTGTTTCATTTAAATTTCAGTATGATTCTAAACTGTTTCTGCCAGCTTTTCCCCCTCAGTGATCCTAAACAGTAATCCTCAACGTATTCTTCATTTATCTGGGCTTACTAGAGAGATACCGAGAAGTATTAAATGGCCTTAATTAAATAGTCCAAATGACGAAAATATAATTAACAATTGGATAAGAGCGATGTCAGAAAAATGAAAGCAAGCCAACACATGAAGTCCAAACCCTGGGCAAAGCAAAGTTCTACCCTGTCCTCTTCCTTTTTCTTTTAACCTGTCCTTATTGACAGAGGACTTTCTGGCACCTGTGTCTTAGACCTGTAGATCCATAGGGTTGTCAGAGCAAACGTGCAGTCTTCCTAATTCAAGATAGGGGTTTGATGTTGCTCGGAGAGCATGATGAAGAAATAGCATTATGTTAATTTCCCGGCTACATAACTTCGCTCAAAGCTTGACTTTATCATCAGCAATATTTTCCAATAACCGAATGGCAGTTATTGGAAATACAGGGAGGATGACGAGGAGGATGAGAAATGTTGCCCACAGGGGGAGCCATCGGCGTTATGCCCCATTCTCAACACTTTGTACTGACTCAGATGGTGGTTCTCTCCCCCAAGTGGTAGTTACCCTTTGGGTCCCTGTTGTTTCAAAACAAGAGTTTGAGGTATAAAGAATTGAAGTGACTGGCCCAGAGCTAACCCCTGAGGGCAGAGCGAGCAGTGTGTCTGGGGTCCCTGTGTAGCCCTTGTGCTCAGCTACCACCCAGGTCAGGACGAAGAAGCCCGTGGAACTTTTCTCGTTCAAGGATCGGTTGGGAATCCAGCACCTGAGAAGCTGGGTTCACACTAGATCCCTGCAAGACCCCAAGGGGGCTGTCTGAACTGACAAAATAAAGTCTTGGAAATTTGGGCTACATGATCCAAAATAGCACGCATCCTTATCTGTGAGCACAGTTTGGGGCTACTCATAGCATTTTACTTCCCTTATGGTGATAAAATTGCACGTAATCTAATTGGGGTTTGCGTTTCTCTCAATATTGAAGTTTTCTTTACTGAAGTGGAAAGATCTTCAGTGTGTGTGCATTATCGGTGGGACCCACATACAATCAGCTTAGTTCATTTTATGCAGCAGCTCGAAGGGAGGATGGGGGACATGATTGATTGGTGGCTCCTCCAAGTCCACCGTAGGGTGTTTCCATCAAAGTCAGGGTGCACACTTCTGTCGTGGCTTGTCCTGAACCCCGGAGAGTCCATCACACACGCGTCATCGGCGGGTCGGGCCGATGCCGTTCTAGGGCTTCCATGGGGGATAATCGGTTTCGTCTCTCTCGTCCTCCCCCACAGTTGAGTAACCTGACCGAGATCCACGATCAGATCAGTGGCATGGCCCGCTGTCCCTACAGTCCCCAGCACAATTCCACGGCTCTTCTCACGGCCGGCGGGGAGCTGTACGCCGCCACAGCCATGGACTTTCCGGGACGAGATCCTGCCATTTACCGGAGCCTGGGGATCTTGCCTCCACTCCGCACAGCGCAGTACAACTCCAAATGGCTGAATGGTGAGTCTGCCGGTCACTGCCGGTCACCACCTCGTTTGTCTGTAATGCCTGGTGACTCGTGCTCAAAAGCAAGCGGTCGGTACTTCCAAAAAGAAACAGTTTCTTCATTTCTCAAGAAATCAGAATGTCACTCATTTTGTACGTCAGTGTGGACGGGCGTCTGTGCGGGGCTCTTTCGGAGTAGAAGGGAAGAGGTACTATCAACGCTGGGGACCACAAATCAGGGCTAACGCTGATAGGACCACTCATTGAGCCTAAGCTGGTTTTTACGCTATGGTCTGAAGTTCGGGAAATTTGATGTCGTATCAGCTATCGGTAGATTCGTGTGCATTCTTTCTTAACTTCTCGTTATATATCTAAAAGTGGAGGATGACTAGCATTTTACGAAATTGTCAGACACTGGGGAAGAGACAGTGTTTGGCCACAGGTAGCTCCAAAGAGCTTGATCGGTTTTAAAAAAGTCTGAAGCCATGTACCCAGGGCATTGGGGTCCGCGTCTTCGGAGTTAACTTCCTTCGATGGCGCGAGCGTCCCTGGTCTCTCTGCCCTCTACATTCTGGCAGCGTGGCCCTCAGACTGTCCCTGCTGGGGGTGCCAAATCCCCGATGTGGTTTCAGGCACCACATCCAGGTGTGACGACATCCAGCAGCAGAAGCCAGATTCCTTGTGTCTTTTTTTTTTTTTCAAAGAAACCCAAAAGCCCCAGAAGACTTCCTTTCAGTCTTGGACTGGAATTTGATGATGTGCTCACTAAGCAGTCAGAATAGAGGCTGACTTTGTACAATGTCCTGAGTGAGGCGTGCCAGCTGAAACTGAGCCCTCTGTGTGTGTGTACATGTGCCTATATGAATTTGCCTGCACACACACACACATGCGCATACATGCACACACATACATACATGCGCACACACATGCACACATATGATCTTATGGATAGATACGTGCGTCACATGTCATCCCTTTATTTGATAGTTTGCGCAAAGAAAAAACCTTGCAATTGCCCAATCTTATTTATTATTATTATTTTTTAAAGATTTTATTTATTTATTTGACCGAGGGAGAGATCACAAGTAGGCAGAGAGGCAGGCAGAGAGGAGGAAGCTGGCTCCCGCTGAGCAGAGAGCCCGACATGGGGCTCGATCCCAGGACCCTGAGATCATGACCCAAGCTGAAGGCAGAAGCTTTAATTCACCGAGCCACCCAGGCGCCCCCTATTTATTATTTTGCGCTTTCAAGTTCTACAAAAATTTATTGGCTTTCTGTCAAGTACAAGCTAATTATGTAGATGAGAATTTCTCAGTACTCAGTACTGTTGACATTTTGGAAGAGAGAATTCTTTGATATGTGTGCGGTGCGGGGCTCCTGGTTCTCAGAGCATGGTTAGCAGCATCTGTAGCTGATCTGTACTCACTAGAGGCAATAGCATCCCCCTCTACCTAGTTGTGACAATAAAAAAATTTCTGGAAGTTTCCATAGGGCTCCTGTGAGAGAAAATGCATCTGGTTGAGAATGGCTGGCTTAGGCTCAGTATTTATGCACATTTATTCATGTATGTATATATAAACTCGACACAAGCATTTTTCCAAATACTAAAGTCAAACCAGCCACCAGGTTGCCTTTAAAAGACTCCCTTGTTGGGGCGCCTGGGTGGCTCAGTGGGTTAAAGCCTCTGCCTTTAACTCAGGTCATGATCTCAGGATCCTGGGATCCTGGGATCCTGGGATCGAGCCCTGCAGCGGGCTCTCTGCTCAGCAGGAAGCCTGCTTCCTCCTCTCTCTCTGCCTGCCTCTCTGCCTACTTGTGATCTCTCCCTCTGTCAAATAAATAAATAAAATCCTAAATAAATAAATAAATAAAAGACTCCCTTGTAGAGAAGATCCTCATCAACTTTCTCCAGTTATTTAAATGACTCTCTACGCTTCTGAAGGGCAACATGAATTGTTTTCCTGAACTGAAGCTGTAATTAGCTTTTCTTCATGAATTACATTACATTTACATTACATTATATTTCTTCATTATTTCTGTTGAACTGACTTCAGTCCCCTTTGGGCCCTGAAGCTTTCATCTGTTTAGCTTAAAGTTCTTTTTTCTGTCCATTTGTTGATTTTTACTGACCATGCAAAGTTTCTAGTTAAAAGTCAAAATCACCTGCCCCCCCAACCAAAGGCATTATAATTAGAGTTTGTCCAAAACAGAGTAAAAAGTAATTAGGAATACCATCTCTCTGTCTCTGTCTCTGTCTCTCTCTTTTTCCACCCCAAAGTGGCCCCGTGATAATTCAGGTTGTAGCATGAGTTAAAAACACTGGCTGTTTCTTTGCACGTGACTCTGATACCCACTGAGATCAGATGGTCTGATTCCATTAACCTCTAGGCGGACCCCTTTCTGTGTGAGAGTCAGGGGTTGGGGAAAGGGCTGTGGGAGAGCGAACCCTGCTTATCACAGTCACCGTAGGTGTGCTGTCATTATTTGTTCCACATAATGAATCATGTTTTAGGTTCCTTAAATGTGCTGCTGTTTATATATGATGGAACCCAACCACTGCAGAAATTGAAAATTACTCCAAAGTTGACATGGTAGAGTCAGGACTCAACATACCTTGTCGTCTTCGTTCCCATGACACCAGCTGGCCCTGTCGCCCTCAGCCCCACCCATCCCCAAGGCCCACAAAGGAAGGGCCTCGCTCCCAGGGCGGAGAGCAGAGAGTTCTTGAGTGTTCAGTGTTTCTTCCCTCCCCCGTGCCCTCCTGGGGCAGTGCCTTCTACTGAACCTGAGATGCCATTTCTCCTCCTGGTTGGCCCTGCTTTTGGCTCTGATGAACGAACCGTCTAGGACAGATTGTGGCCTCTGACCCCACTTAGTTCTGCTTCTCCCCCACCTGCTGAGTCTGGAAGCGGGGGGCCTCTGTTCTTCCTGACCTCACTGGAACCCCTACTCTGCATCCATCTGCTTCGTGACCAGATGCCCTGGTCTCCGTTCCCCACTGTGTCCTGTAGTCATTTTCTTTCTTTTTCTTTACTTGAGATTATCGCTGTATTTGTTATTCCTTCCTTTTTTTTTCCCCTAGCTTCAGATTTCTTCCTCTCTAGCGACGACTGCCATTTTTTTTATAAAAATGCGCAGATGTCTTTCCCCTTCAATGAGATGAAAACAAATAAAGAAACCCAAACAAGCTGAAAACGAAGTTAGTTCCGCGGTTTCCAAAAAAGGGTCCTATTTCCTGTTGTGATTTTAGGGACCCATTCAAAGGAGGCGCTTAGATTCTTCTCCAGAGTTTTCAGCTGATTGAGAATCAAGGCACGGAGTGAGCAAATGGAGAGCAGAGGTTTGGATTTACTCTCCATAGAGCTGAGAGGGTATGCTGGAAAACCCGGAGCTGGGTTGTTCAGTTAAGAACGCTCAGACTCTGACCTCCTGAATGAGGAGGAGCCGCGAGCCCCTTGGGGTCGCAGGCAGCTCCCTCCTGGGCATGCGAGCTCCCACTCTGGCGAGTGGCAAGCCCAGGGCCCAGATTGAAGGCGTGGTTTCTAGACACTTGGTCACAGACATGAACCCACAGGGTTCATCACTCACTCATCTCAGGCGCTCACTCAGCTAACAGAGGCTCACCTGTGGTCATGACCCAAATTCGATTCTTTGCTTTCGCCATTTTTTGGGTTTTGCCAACAATTTTGTTTGACAGAAAGAGAATTGTCTCAGCAAGAAAGAGGTCTGGAGGATAAGACTTTACCTAACTATGGGCAGCTCATTTTTGTCTCCAGATGTGCTCCTTGTGATTAGTTCATGCATAGGACAGTTTGCCTATACACAGAGGTGGCCTTTTCCATAATCCAATTAGTTACCTTATACAGGAAAAACTCAGTAGTCTTTGAAGCTTGTAGAAGAGGCTCCTTCCTTGCCTCTTGCCGCTCTGGTGGCCCCGGATATTCCTGGCTTGTAGCAAATCACTGTAGTCTTTGCCTCTTTGTTCACGTGGCCTCCTCCCTGTGCATGTCTGTGTCCTCGCGTGGCCGTCTCCAGGGGAGAACACGGGTCATGCTGCATTAGGGGCCCGCCATACAACAGTAGGACCTCCTCTTAACCTAATTCAGTCTGCGTGACCCCATGTCAAATAAGGTCTCATTTACAGGTACTGGGGGTACCTGTAATTTAGCCTAAACTTAATCATTTAACCTATGATGCTGGGCTGATCAAGAAATGCTCCTATGTAGCCACCTTACACAGCAGCCCCTTATTTCTGATGACGACCCCACTCTTCTTTCTCGGCTGCGTATGGGTCCATCCTTTACCCAGCCTCCTTGTCTCAGCCTCCTTGTCTCATCGCTAGTGTCTCGGTCTCAGTAGACAGTGCTGTCTCCTCTTTGCCAAAGACACAACTGGGTGTCACGCGTTTCTTCCTTGCGTTCTCCAGACCACTGGTGTGGACGGTCTGTTCACTCAGGCTGCCGTCCTGTCCCCTGGGCATCCCTTCTCCGCCCCCGATCTCTGGGGAAGGGGGCACCCCTCTCCTACGCAGCCTGCTGAAGTGCATCCCATCTCCCTCATTCTGCGGCTCAGCTCTTCCCTCCAAGGACTGCAGCGAAGGCTGGACAGACATGAGCACACGGACACACAGAAGTTCTTCAGGACACGGGGATGGGCACAGCAAGCCAGGGCCCTTTGGCCACCCCGGCCTCTCAGGAACCTCCGTGGTTTGGGGGTAATCTTCGGGCACATGGTGGCCTTGGACAGGCTTGCATCCTGCCAGGATGTAGAGAGCCCTGAGCAAGAACCTGTCGCGCCTCGAATGTCCCCAGACACTCAGCATAGACACCCGCTGGAGTTCCAACCACCTGCCTCGAACATGCTGAGTCCCTTTGATCTAATAGCAGAGTTCCAGCTACGGTTTCGTGTTCCCCCCGACTCCGTGGCCCTACGCCAATGGGGGAGCCCAGCGGCACTGCTGTCGCTTTGCAACACGACGCAGGAGGCAGCACGTGCCATCGGCTGTGGACAAGGGCCAGCTGCGGATGCCCCCCTCGGGTTTGCTCTTTTCTGTCCCACCTGCGTGGCCCGGCTCCGCCTGTTCTGTCTGCCCCGACTCCTGTGACTTTTCTGTGACTCTCCCCGGGCGCACCGTGGGTGTCCTTGCAGGACGGGTGCAGCGGCATGCCTTCCTCACTCCTTTTTCCCACCCCTTGCTCCTTCTACTTTCGCCTCTTAAATGTTGCACAGGGCCATTGGCTCTTTGCTGTCTCCCAGGGATCAGCAAAGGCCAGAGAGTCAATCACTTAGGCTTCGCAGTCCATGTTGTCCCCATCGAAGCTTTTCAGTTCCTCCCTCATAGCAGCCATCGCTCCTGGTGGCTGTGTGCTCCTAAAACCTTATTTATAGCTAGTGGGTAGCATTGGCCAGCAGGCTGTCATTTGCTGGCCTCTATTCTATCTGAAAAGCTCCCCGCCCTGCCAAAATCCACCTGGCCAACTGATTTAGCTCCTTCCCGTCTTGGCTCAGACGGGGCTTCTCAATGAGACGTCCCCCAACCGCCTAATGTGAAGGGACGCCCTCTCCCATCTAAGCCCTCCTGGTCCCTCTTACGGTGCTCAGCTTTTATCCCTAACTCCTATGCCTTTAGTGCGTGTCTCCTTCCTCCCCCAGAATGGAGGTTCCCCGATGGCGGGCTGTTGTGTTTTATTCACTGACGTGTCCCGCATCAGTACTGGGCACATAGTAAGCTCCCATCAGTATTTTTTGAATAAATGCGTTACTGGATGAGTAGTTGCTTCTTCGCTTGCCCCATAAGTGAATGATTTCCTTGAGGGCAGGGATTATATGTGAGCTGTCGTCGTGTGCTCAGAGTCTCATTCAGTGCCTGAAATACAGTTGATGCTCCATCAGTGTTTATTGAATGAGTAGGAGATAAGCCCATTTCATAAATCGTAGAAATATGAATGGTGTTGTTGAACAAAGGGAACGTGTCATCTGAATTGTAAGCTACAATTAAAAAAAATAGGTTTCTATGTTTGAAACTGATTCAGGTCCAAACATCTTAAAAAAACCCTTCCTTTGTCCTCTCACTTAGACACTCCTTCTCAACCATTATTTATTCAGTTATCAAACGCAATGCAATCGATTGGATAATGTTCTGGCAGAATTTGAAACATTGAGTTATGTGCTTGGTAATGAATATAAGTTTCAACATCAGATTTATCCCCCTGTGCCAAAATCACTCTGAAAACAAATTTACGTGTTTAGAAAAATAACTTAATAGCTTTAATGCATTAAAATACTCATCGTTAATAACCTTTATTAAATGATAACTGTAAGGCAGGATAGTAAATGTTTGATGGTCAATGCTTAAAATAAAGAAGCTGCAAAACTTGCCTTTTAGAAATTGGCAACCCAATTGGGGAAACAATAAACCCATGAAAAAGGGGGAAATGACATTTCCAAATTAATAGTATGCAAATTCAGTTTATAGGTTCTGAGGGAACTACATACTTTCACAGAGAAAAAAAAAAAAAAACAAACCTCGGTAGGATCTTGGAAAAACTAATTCTTCAGTGAGTCTTAAGAAGTCAGCATAGGGCCCCCTGGGTGACTCAGTCGTTAAGCGTCTGCCTTTGGCTCAGGTCATGATCCCGGGGTCCTGGGATCGAGCCCCACATAGGGCTCCCTGCTAAGCAGGAAGCCTGCTTCTCCCTCTCCCACTCCCCCTGCCTGTGTTCCTTCTCTCATTGTGTCTCTCTCTGTCAAATAAATAAAATCTTAAAAAAAAAAAAAAGAAGTCAACATGGAAATCTGCATGTACATCATCTTATTAACCCTCAGTGAACTGCTGGTTTTCCTTCTCTGGGGGGAAGTGCTTGCCTAGCCACAGAGTTGTCCCGATGAGGTCCCCAGGTCCTTCTGTTTCTGCAGATTCCAACCATGACCTCATGTGGAAGCAGACAGACCTGACATCAAAGGCCTTCTCTTTCTAACGGTATTATTTCATATGAGCTATTATGTTTCTAGCCGAGAGAACTCTTTTCATAACAATCTCAACTTCTCCTGGTTCGAAATACTTCCATGATGTTCCCTGTGCCTTAAATAGACTTTTTGAGGTCTTTAAAATACAATTAGTAACCTTCTAATGATTAAAGATAATTTACTGCGAGGGAGAAAATCCCCTTGGTGCTTAACTCAAGGAGGAATTGTTTCTCCTCACTGTGAAGACAGATGCCTGGTGGAGGAGTTCTGCGTTTCTCCCTCAGAGAAGAGGCCAGGCCAGAGCCGCTCTTTTGGGCTCATCCTGGGGACAGTGAGTGAGTTCACTTTTGGCAGAGTCTACACGGTGCAGTCCCTAGTGGTTTGAATCATCTGCTCTAGGGGCTTCCTGGATGGTCGACATTTGCTAGAGCAGGAAATTCCTAGATTGGAGGCAGCATTCACAGAACAAGCAAAATTCAGACAAGTACAGCCTAGGCATGAAGTATGTTTGTGTAGCAAAAGTCAAGTCTTTAGCAAGGAAAAGCTCAGGAGCCCGGAGTAAAAAATCACGATTGCCTAGTCAGCAGCCTAGTTTTATACTTTATTAAACGGGCATCTGGGGAGATGCTTAAAAGGGGTGTCACTGTGCAGAGTGGGCTCTCTTGGGGACTGCAGCTGCGAGGCTAAGCCTGACCTCGAACGTGTGACGTCTCAGCTTGCTAGGGTGATAAGTTGTGGGCTTAGCGCCTGCAGCAGTTGAGTAACATGGGACCCAGCACGAAGAGCCACCTTTTCTAGTTGGTGGGACATCAGGGAGATTGTCCATCTTGTGTGGGATGCAGGTCTATCGGAGATGTGCTGTAAACCCAATCTGATCATCTTCATAAGGTCGCAGGGGCTCTTTAGGACTTGCCAGGTCGATGGGAGACTCCATACATGTGCCATCTGTAATCCTCCAAAAATCCGCCAAGGGAGACGGCATTGTCCTTATTTTACAGATGTACAGGCTAAACACACCCACTCCGGGGTTGGCGCTCCCTCCTCCCCTTCATGTCTTCCACATCTTAGAAAATGGCAACATCACAGTCTGTCCCCCTCTTCCTGAGCGCCACGTTCTTATGCACGAGCTATCACGCAAGAGGGGTAGGGGGACTCTGGAGAAGGTGAGGAGGCTTTCCTTATTAGTAAAAACTTCCAAAAAGCTATAAGCTGAACAGGGATTATTAGAGTCAAAGTAGAAGAGCCTGTGGTGTAATTTAAAATAGCCCTTCACGGGCACAAAGTTTTGTGAAATGACAGGAAGGAATCGGTTCTTTGCAAGCAGCGTCGCGCACTGATGGGTCCCTGTGCTGAATGCCTGAACGTGGGGGAGCACAGGGTCCCCTCTGTCTTATGGTGAAAGTTCTGTACTCGCCAGTCATTTGGACTTTTAATTTGCACATTTCCAAAGAGAATGGATGAATGAGCCATTCTTGCCCCGACCAAGGTATTATGCGGCCAAAGGCACCAAGTCGATATACTGGGAGACCTGCATCCCACAAAACAGAAATCCACATGGAGAAGTTACGTCCCATTAGAGAGAATATAATAGATTGTATAGAAATTTTCTAGTACTTTCGTCACCAGGCAGGAAAACGGCTCAGTGTATTACCTAGAGATCACGAGCCCTTGCCTTGCGACAGCCCCCTGGTCCTTCTGCCACCCTGGCGTGATTATAACATTGCTCCGTCCTTCTCAAAGTGCTCCCGTTTGGCTCATAAATCATATTGTCATCCTGTTCATAAGATCGCCAGGCGTATGCGTTTCAGTAAATTTGTCTCCATATTACTCTGTTAAGCTCTTTGTATCCCCTCGGTGGCCTCTCTCGTTTTTGTCATGCACTGCTATGTATTGGCTCGCTGACTCTTCTTTGGGCTTCGGTCTTGCCCTGGCGACAAGAACCACGCTGTCATTCAGTTGACGTGTCCTAAGTGCATACTCTTAGAGCCTGATACCTTTTTCCAGCGAGCTCTCACATCTTGTCCTCTTCCTCCTCAAAACTACTTTATAAACATTAAAATATTTAAATTCAAGTTAATATGCCAATTAAAAAAAAAAAAAACACCCGGCTTTTGATTCACGCTTCTGGAGGCTCCATGATTCATTCTTAAAAGAACTGAACTGCTGCACTGAAAATATAATCAGGAAAAAAAATGAACGCGGTAAGTGGAAACTTTCTGTTTTGAAAATGTTCAAAAACCCATCTTCGTGAAATTAGTTTGAACGAATTGAGCCGAGGAGCACGTGATGTGGTAGATGCTTCCGGGAGAAGGGAAAGGCTGGGGAAGCTTTGTGCTTGGAGCAGAGTGAGGGGGAAGAGACGAGGTTGTGCTTGCCAAATTAGCAGAGAACATCCAGACCACGGCCAGTTAGTGAAGCTCCCTGAGACCTAGAGGGAGAATCCGGGGAGAGCCTTGGGCTTGCAGGGTGAGTCCTCACATGGGGGATGGCAGATGTCACTCAGGGAAAGATGGCACAGGTCCCCTTGTTCCTGGCTGCTCCTGCTGGAATCCGTTTTCGTCAGGTCATATTGCCCTGGAAGCAAGAAGGAATCAGGGTGGCTGGAACCACATTTCTGGTTTGACGCAATGGTTTTCTTTCTGCCGGGTGCTCAGTGAGGGAAAGAATTGGGTGCCGTCAGGGACCGTCCGTGACCACTCAGGACACGCTTGGGGCCCCGTCCCCCTTTTCCCTGACCACTGCCACCACCACACCCACAGGAACGTGGGTCATCAACTTTTGACTCTCCAGTGGCCGTTGGCATCTCAGCTCCCATCGGGGTTCCTGTCCTCACCTTCTGCCTGGAGGATTCCTTCATTCCTACACGAGCTTCCTTCCATTCCTGGCCACTCTTGGGGTCTCCTCTTAGCTGCGGTCTCTCCTGCTCTTGGCCTGGTGGCCCCTCCCCAACTTCCCATCTGCCTTTTCTCTGATCCTTTCCTTTTCCAGCAATTCCTGAATTCACCCCGCTGCTGGTGGTCTTCAGTGTTCTTGTCTTTGCTGTGAAGGCTTGCTGGTCTGTCTTGTCTGTTTTCCTCACTCTGTCCCTGAGGACACGCGCTCTGCCTATCAATTGCCCCCCATACCCAGTGCCCAGCCCCCCACCATGGCTGGTGAGCAAGTAGCTGATGATTGAAGGAGTGATCCACTGGCTTTCGGGACTCTGTCTAGGGCTCCTCCCCCATATTGGGGGCCACATCTGCTGAGGGCAACAAACACCCTAATTTGGTATACAGAATGCAACGTTTATGATTTAGCTTGTTAAATAAATACTGATATGTTTACCGATCTGTGTGTTAATATTAATTTACATATTTTTGTAGATATGTATATATTTAGTTATGCTTTAACTCGCATATGTAAATAAATGGTGATGTATATTTTGATGATTAGCAATTAAGTACTAGGCACTTGTCACGTGTTGCCTTTGATTCCCCCGATGATGCATGTTAGGTGGGTTACCACCCCTCAAAGGACACAGAATGTGTGCTGGGAAATAACTTGACGAAGTTCGCACAGCCAGTAGGTGGAAGTGTTGAGCCATATATACATACATACATACATACATACATATATACGCCTCAATACGGCGTGTACGTATGTGACCCGCACGCAGACATGCATATACACATACACACATGTGTTTTCCACCCATCCGTCTGTCTGTCTTTTACTGGAAATCTTAGGGAAAGCTTTGGTACATCAGCAGATTTTAAACCACATTGTACTTTTTAATTTAATTTTAGTGTAATTATCCATGCTTACTAAATACCTAGATGAAATTAGTTTACTTTGAAACACTCTGCAACAGATTTTCCTGTAGGTGTAGTGAGGGAAAGAATGTGCACAGTGACAGAGGGTATGAAATCTAGGAATATATACGGAAATGGTTTCAGTAGTGACTGACACCAACAAATTAAGGAATTAAAAATATTTGGCTCTCTGTGTCCTGTCTAAAGATTGTTTCCATTAACTCCTTTCCTTTTTGTGGAATAGTTTGCACTCGGCATGGCGTTATTTATCTTTCTCAAATTTTGATCACCTTTAAGTTTAACAGTTGCGTGTTTGATCATTCATTGTCATTATGTGGAGCCCTGCTAAAAGTAAATTAATAAGAGGGAAATCAAGATTAAGTCATGAAATAATAATTATAGGTACCATTTATTAAAATCCTACTGTATAGCGGTCTATTTAATCCTTACAGGAAAGTAGGTCTTTTGTGCCCTGAAGTGTCATACAGGATGAAAGCACATTCCAGATGTCCATGGTCCAGCCCAGGGTTTTGGGCTGGGAAGGGCAGAGCCACAGCCCACAAGGGCTCCATGCCCAGCCATCTTCTAGTCGGCCATTGGCAAGTGTATCCCAAGGTGACTTTTGATTGAAGAAGGATTTATGATAGATTCTGGTTCTAGTAAGACTTCTGTAGAGTTGGCAAATTGGGATTCCTTTCTGTCTTCTATAGCCATTGGCATTAATTTGGACAAATATTTCTGTGTCAGGAACTATCAATGGTCTAGTCAGTCATCAGACTGAACCACTGAACATGAGGCATCTCCAGACGGATGCAGGAGATGTTACGTTGGAAAGAACGCAGAATGGAAGGTTCCATTTGGCTGTTCATCGTTTGATTTTACATGGTCAAAATCATCTCCAAAATGTTGAAGCTTTTCTTCTCATTACTCGTGTTTATTATCTCATGGATCTCTTCTCATGCTGTCTGCATGGTCACTAATAAGTAAACGTATAGAATAAAAGTTCCTATATCACGAAACATTATTTCCTCTTATGACATGACATATTGTGCAAACTGCTCTGTGACCCGTGACTCAATATGTTTTACAAACATGAGAAAAAAACAGCTTCTCCGTGCATATATTTATAACGAGCTGATCTATATACTCATGTCTTTTTTTGTTTTCCTGAATTGGCAGCACCCTTCTTCGTGTGTAGCTCTAATGACAATAAAGAATAAAGGACCGCTCAGATCTCTCTCTCCCGCACTCACATTCATTGTAGACAAGAAGGCAGTGCCTGATTTATGACTTGTTCAGGTCACTCAGGAGTGACAGATTACTAGTTTGTGGTGAATTGCATTTTAACAAGAGACAGAGCTTAAATAATGGAAGGGAAACAGTATGCATCTTGTTAGATTGCCTGGCGGGATTCAAACGTCCCCCACCTCCAGATTTATATCTATAAATGCGGGAGATATTTGGCTGTCTGTCTAACAATTATTCCAGCTTTTTTATTGTCTTTGGAGAAGGAACAGGATGCTGGCTTAGTTTCCAGAAGGCTCTGCTTTCCAGGAAATGGAGCTTCCTGGTTTTCCAGCAGGTCCCACAGTCAGGGAACCGTCATCGTCCGGAAGGGCCACCTTGGAACAGTAGGCTGGGTTTCCAAGTGTCAGTCAGTAAAAGGACCTTCGCTGTGTGGTGGATTCGAGAACAGCATCTACTACGCATCAAGCACAAATTCTTCCCTGTGTCCTCAGTTGGATAAAATGTGTTTGAGCGTTTCTGTCTAAAATGTGCTTTGTCGCCCTCTCATGCCATTGTATCGGGGGGCTGGAGAGCCATTGGAGGTTCTCTGTGGGGAGAGGAAGCTGTGGGCCGCTGTGCACGGAACTAGCCAGCATCCCCCTTCTAGGAGACGTCTGAGTGAGGTGGTTCAGTGGGACAGATGATGAACATGAAATGAATGTCCTACCAGTCGCTCCCTGGCTGACTGGGGCTGTGGTGGCGCCATCTGCAGCCTCGTCTCTCGCGCTGGGCAAGTGCTTCCCAGCAGTGCTCCTGCCTAGTAAGCCCTGGGACTGTGGGCTCCTTCCTCCCGCTTTCTCTTCTCTGTGTCCTTCCCGATGTCCCTCATAGCTGTGGGGTCCATCTCATCTGGGTATTTGTCTTCCTGTCTTCCTGCTCCCCACTTCGGTTTCTAAAGCATTGTCTGGAATACTAAGGTTGATTCTTGAACATTATTAATGGAGTCAATTATTCTCTTGCAGTGTAATGGGCAGAGCCCAGGCTCTGAGGTCCGACTGTCGGGACTCAGGACATAACCCCCCACCCCGTGCCCCCATGGCTAGTTGTGCGGACTTGGGCACTTGACTAATAACTCACAACACAGCACCTACCTCTGTGGTTCCTGCGGGTTTAACGAGCCTACAGCGCAAAGCTCTGAGTGGAGAGCCTGGCACAGCAGCCTTAACCCTCTGCAGGTATTTTTAAAATTAGAGACTCGGCTTTGACCGGAGGGAACCGTGGCAGAGCCTTTTATCTTGGTAGCTTCTCATTTTCTGGCTCAAGACTTCCTAGAGACACACACACTCTGGTGTCCAGGCGGTGCGTCCTCAAATTAGCTGCAGGCATCGGCCTCTGGGACGGTGCTTGATAAACCCTGTAGATTCGGCCCGTGCCTCATCCACCTGTGGCAGTGACTGGGGCCCCAGGCTAGACACTTCAGTCCTGTACCTGCTTTCTTTGTCTTCTTCATCTTAGGTCAGCTGTGTGGTTGCTGTTGTCACAATGGTCATGAAAATTTTTGTTGTTTGTTTTCAGCATAGTGATCAAACTACCGTCTGGTTGTGGAGCCTGGGAACAAGCCATCTTCGGAAATGATTTAGTTTTCTCTTTAGAATTAGACATAGAAGCGAATATTCTCTTTAGAAACCAAATATAGTTTTGTCATTGTTCCCTATCTTTGATTTGGGCATCTTCTTCAATGAATCTTTGTTTTTCGGAGGCTCACTTAACACAGATTCAGAAATTTCCCCATTATTCTGCTGTATGTTCCCCAAAACACAAGGCACCTCCTGTGTCTGTGAGCATCTCTCTCGGATGTGAAAGCATACTGAGCAGAAAATACATCTAACTTCCATCTCATACATTTTATTGCAATCTACTTTTCCTTTTACCCATTTCAGGCTGACGCTACAGTGATCTAATAGGATGTTTGACAGTTTATCAGTGAAAAACAGTCCTCATTGAAGTCTCCATTACTTGATGTAATTAAATGACTTAAGAACAATATCACGGGCTGAGAAGAATACGTTGCATGTACATCATACACAACCTAGAGTCGTTCTTGTATCTTTACGATGTAAAGTTGAATTAAAATGAGATGCTTTGTGATGATATCTAATATATGTGTTAACTGAAAATTGGCAACAGTTTTTTGGATGGAAGAGTAGTAGTCAATGCCACCTCTATGTCTCCATTCAGATCTGGAGTGAGCTTGTTGTCTGTCTTACTTTTCACATTAAAGGGTTGTCTTGTAGCTAAACAAACTTTAGGTTTTCCTGCCAGTAATGTGTCTCTTGGTGCAAACTGATTAGAAATGGGAAAGTACAAGCCCGCTTGAATTATCCCCAAAACTAATTGTCCTTGAAATGTGTCCTTGTGGATATAGTTGTTGTGTGTATCTTTCCATGAATTTTGAACACGAAAGGTTATTGCCATATTCTAATAATGGCACCATAAAATTCAGACACTTGCCAATTGAATAGAAAGCCCCTAGCAATAGAGGAAAGAGTAAGAATCAAACCTGGTGATTAGAATTTTTAAAGATAAATGATAAGGCATATCCGTGTCTGAAGGGATATCATTTCTGTAATCAGTGGACTCGGACGAGAAGCTACAAAGATAACACTTTGAATGCTATAGGTGAAATTCAGTTGATAAACTCTAAAATTCCAAACTCCTAAAGAGTTGGTGATTAAGTAAACATTTTGCCATCATTTTGTCATTTGAGAATCCCTATTTTTTTTTTTTTTAAGATTTCATTTATTTGACAGAGGGAGACACAGTGAGAGAGGGAACACAAATAGGGGGAGTAGGAGAGGGAGAAGCAGGCTTCCCACCGAGCAGGGAGCCTGATGTGGGGCTTGATCCCAGGACTCTGGGATCATGACCTGAGCCGAAGGCAGACGCTTAACAACTGAGCCACCCAGGTGCCCCGAGAATCCCTATTTTTAAGCTAATTCTGAGACCAGGAAGCTGGAGGGCAATGACCCCATCTCCATATACTCCCCTCTTTCTATGTGGATTTCCCAGCCACCCAAAAATAAGAAAATAAGGGCTGGTCCTCACAGTTCCATGGTCACCATAGTAACTGGAATTGCTAAAGCGAATTCAGGGCACTAACCTGATTGTTTCAATGTTTATTTCAGTTTTCACAGATGAAAACCATCTTCAAGTTCTCACTAAAAGCACAGAAATTATGTCAATCATATTCCTATATACAAACACAATCTAAGAATTCTGTTTTCTTCTATACAAACAAACACGATACTAGACTGAATCACATTGCCTGTGATTAATCTCATTTTCTCGCACACTTTCTGAAGGTCACGTGAGAATATATAAATAACTAGCGTATGTTGCTTTCAAGTGTATCGCAAAGTTTTGATGGCATTAATGTTCTTTGACTTGAGTGGTGCATTCATTCAGGGTGCTTATGTGTGGAATCATGTGGGCAATTTCTCGTCACTTGGAACTTGTGCCCTGAGTTCTGCCCTTAGCACAGATCACTGAGCTGCTCATGGGGCCCCCAGTCATCCCTCAGAACCTGGGTGTTGTCTGCACAAAACCACGTCGCTTTGGACAAAATACTGAGGAGGTAAGACATAAGGAAGCATCGGAAGAATGTTCACACTTTCCTTCTTTCCTCTGGCCTCCAGAACCAAACTTCGTGTCATCTTATGACATCGGAAATTTCACCTACTTCTTTTTCCGAGAAAATGCCGTGGAGCACGACTGTGGGAAAACCGTGTTCTCCAGGGCTGCCCGGGTCTGTAAGAACGACATCGGGGGACGGTTCCTGCTGGAGGATACCTGGACCACGTTCATGAAGGCTCGCCTGAACTGCTCCCGGCCCGGGGAGGTCCCCTTTTACTACAATGAACTGCAGAGCACGTTCTTCCTGCCCGAGCTGGATTTGATCTACGGCATCTTTACCACCAACGTGTAAGTAACTAGGAAAAAATTTCTGTCTCTCCTCCTCTGTTCGTGGTAAATGAGTCTACTGTGCTTTGACCTTTGAGGTTGGAAAGTTGCTTTAAAAGAAATCTTTCTTGTTTGGGCTAATGGCCAAATAAATGTTTGAATACGAATTAAATATCATGCAATGATAATGTGATTTCTGAAACTGGTATTAGGAAAATAATAAAGTGAAGCAAAAAAGTTTCAGTCTCTCCTTAGGTAATTGCCGCATCAAATTAATTTGACTATTAATTTCTCGTTCCTGATTTGCCAGTGTGTTCTGGGCACTTTCTGAAATGCTGGTAAATAACCTCAGATGCATTTTTTTTTTTTTCCTACACAGAAGTCATGCATTTGTGGATAATGAAGGTGGTGTTGTCTCAGGAGTCTGATCTTTGAGATAATGTAACTCAGGCCTGAATCTCTGCTCATATGTGAAATGCACATTCTCACGTTCCTGGAGCTATGTTCTAAGCCATTGTTGCCGGAGATGGCTAACGTGGGCAGACATTTCTAAAATGATGATTATACTTTCAAAGTATTCTTGAGAGACCTATAACTTCTTTTTTCTTGAGGGGAGATAGTCTTAGTTCTAAAATTGACAAAATTTGGACAAGGGAAAGCATGGGAATTTTCCTGGTCTTTCTTTCACTCTTCATCTGGAGAAGTGTGGCATGACCCACACTTGTTTCCTTTTCTTAGCTGCTGTGCCCTGAAAGACTCAACAGGATCACACCCCACACCTAGGGGTGACAGATCGCCTTTTCATACTCAGACTCTGGGTTCCCTTTTGCTGGGGGTAACAGTGGTCCACAGTGTAGACTCTGCTTTGGACCATCTTTGACATCTTTAATCTGGCGACCTGACAGTGCGCAGAAAACCTGAATCAGGGTGGGTTGAAAGTGTTGATAAAGGGGATGGGTGAGCAGCCTTCCTGGCGTGTCTGGGATTGTCTTGGTTTGAGTGTGGAGGGCAGCTCTGCGTCCCGGGGAACCTCACAGTCCTGGGAGAATCGGGGAGGCCTGCAGAGATTGCTGGAGACCCACTTCATCCGCTCTTCTTTCCCCGTTACTCTTTCACTCTTGCCCCTGCTGAATTTAAATGTTAATAGCCGCTCGATAATAACATTTACGCCACGAAGAGTCTTCTTTCTGACATGGAGTTAGAAGAATAAGACAGAAACGGATGGCTCCCCACCCGTCCCTACCCCACCGTGACCATCTTATTGTAAACCCAGTTTTCAGCTCTAGAGGTTATTTTCCTTCCTTGATAAGTTTCTTTTAGAAAATCAATTTATAGTTTCTGAAGTTGATTTGCTTTCCAAAACCTGGTTTAAGAAATAGCGTTGGCTGCACAAGATGGATGTTCAGTTGCCGAGCTGACATCAATTTTACACACAATGGGAGCTTGGCTTACTTAGCTGTTCATTGCCCTGGCTCTGGGCAAAAACAAACAATTTAAAAAGTTATAGAAGTACCGCGTCTGGGCCATTCCAATGGTGAATCATCAATTTAGATATTCGCAAAAATAAGTTTCAGACTATTCCAGATGGTTTGTGTGGTGTTGGAGATGCCCGTCATGGTGGAAATCCCCCAGTAATGCAACGTCTATACGAGCGGAGATAGAATGGCTAGATCTTCCCTTTCTCTCTGGAATACTTCTTATCACCAGGTCTTGGGAACAACTTTCTGCTACATCCATTTCTAGTCCCACAGTGGATGCTGCCTCTCCTCCTTCTTGTATCTCAGCCTTGATCTTACCCTTGGGACAGGTGACCACGTTCTTAACAAGATTTGCTGCAAACTGAGAGGAAGTGCTGATCTCGGGCAGTTACTGCCCGGCTCTGTGTTGGTCGTCACACTGTGGCTAAGCTCTCTGGTGTTTCTGCTCATAGTTCTGGTTTGCCTCTGTGTGCCTGTCATGGTCTCTTAGCCCTGGGGAGTGGGGACGACGGTCACGGTTCCAGCTTCTCCTGCCCCAGGACTGTGTGGTGTCTCAGCCCCTTGGCCATGCATCGGGCAGCAGGAAATGCCGTCCTGCACTGTGGGGTCTCTGGAGGTTCCACCATCTTGTTCCTGGTTGTCTAAAAATGGCGGCTCCCAGAGTGCAAAAACCAGAGCTGTGCTCGCAAATGCAGATCTGCTTAACCAGACAATATTTCGCAGTTGCCATGCTTCCTAAAAGGGCACTGCGCTCCGGAGAGCCTCCCATTTACAGCCCTCTCTGCAGAGCCTGAACTTGGATTTCAGGTTTCAAGATTTCCTACATCACATTTTTCTCTCTGATCCTTTGAACTGAAAATGCTATTTTCAAAAACAAAAACAAAGGGTCTCTGACGGGTACATTTTGCAAAATGCTTTTAGTTGGTTATTTCCTGAAGGCTTACAAACACAACTATCTGGGGATTTTATTTTTTATTTGTTATTTTTTTTTTAAGATTTCATTTATTTATTTGACAGAGAGAGAGACAACGAGAGAGGGAACACAAGCAAGGGGAGTGGGAGCGGGAGAAGCAGGCTTCCTACCGAGCAGGGAGCCTGATGTGGGGCTCGATCCCACACTCCAGGATCATGACCTTAATGACTGAGCCACCCGGGCGCCCCAGTATCTGGGGATTTTTTTAAAAAGCAGCAGCATCAGCGTGTCCCCACTGCTGTCTAGAGGAACCAGAGAAACGGTTGGGTTGAGAGCCATGCTGGACCACGGAGAGGCTCCAGCCCTTGGAGGAGATTGTCTGCTTCCTCCAGAACTTAAAAGGCCTCCCGTGCCCGTCTTCACAGTTCTTTGTCCCTCTTGCTATGGCTGAGTGAATTCATCCTGTGCAGCAGGATTACAAGTGCATAACTGCTACATAGTCTTGCTTCCACCCCGGAATCCTTGGGCCTCCACACAGAAACCATAGACGCCACCTGTCACCGTCTCGACTTCGTTCCTGGGGCGTGTGAGAGACGGCAATCTTGAAGTCGTCTGAAGGTGCCCGCACTGCGCAGCATCCTCGCAGGGCTCTCTGACCTGCCTCCCCTTCTCTCTTCCCCGGCCCCCAGGAACAGCATCGCCGCCTCGGCCGTGTGCGTCTTCAACCTGAGCGCCATCTCCCAGGCCTTCAACGGGCCCTTCAAGTACCAGGACAACTCGCGCTCCGCCTGGCTGCCGTACCCCAACCCCAACCCCAACTTCCAGGTAATTTCGAAGGGGGCAGTGGGGCTCTCCCTCCCCTGGAAGGCAGCACCTCGTGTAGACGGGCCCGACAGGGCTGGAAGACAGGGTTGGAAGCCAGGTGCCTGCACGGGGCGGCCCGGAGCCCCCCCAGCCCTCATCGACAGGCCCGCCCTTGGCTTGGCCCATGCAAGGGGACCAAGGCCTCTTGTCAGTGGAGGTGTCCGGGCTGCAAAGGGGCCTTTTGTCAAGGGGCCTTTTGTCCTCTGGGACGCCTGAGGCTGAACTGAGAAAGGCCAGCATAAAGCGGCAGGCTGGGCTTCCCAGCTTCAATTAGTGCTAATGATGGTGGGCTGTGTGTCCCCACAAGGTCTGCTCTCTCCCGAGTGCCGGCACCGGGAATGGGCCTGGGCCCAGAGCAGTGGAGATGCACAAACACAATGAGAGCGCTAATGGGCGGCTGTGGCGAGATTCCCTGGCGCCGAGGGCGGGATGCGATCCTGCAGCTGGGGGTGGGGGGGGGAGCGGAGCAGATGGTGGCCCGTTGGTTCACAAATCACACAATTACAGGATGTGTGCGCTGCAAGGGCCTCTGCTCGTCATTTACTCTCACCCCCAAATTTCAGAAGCAGCTGAGATCCAGAATTACGTGATTTTCTCAGGTTTGGTCCATCAGCCGGCGTAGGAGTCTACGCAGGCGCCGTAACAAAATTCCACCGACGCGGTGGCGTGAACGACTGACCTGTGCTTTGTCGTAGTTCTGGGGGCTGCGAGTCCGAGGTCAAGGTTGTGGCCACCTTCTCACCGTGTCCCCAGTGAGAGGGGAGAGACGCTAATCCTGGGGGGCCAGGGCCCCACCCTGGTGACCCCATTTCACCTTCATTACTTCCTTAGCGGCCCCATCTCCAAAGACGGGCACACTGGGGGTGGGGCTTCCACCTGTGCCCTGGGGGGAGACGCGAACATTCAGTCCACGCAGCCTCCCTTCTGACGAGAAGGCTCCTAGCATCACCATCGTCCCCCTCAGGGTGGAATTTTTAGTAGCACCAAGTTCTGACTCTGTGCTCGTCACACATGGTGGCAACGGTGCTGGTCTCAGTAACAGACTATCCCACAGATGGGGGCACTGAACCCCCGCGCGGGTCATCAGGCCCGGACACCGTCTGATTGGCCGCTGAGCTGGGATCAACTCGGTCCTCAGATGCAAAGCCCCAACCTCTTCTGTTAAAAGACCAGCAGTCACCCCGACGAGCCACTGCTAGAGCTGCCCTCTGTACCCAGGCCCCCAAGTTCAGGTTGGTTTATCAGGTCAACACACTGGCTTTTCAGAAAACTGAGACTGTGGAAAGGTTCAGTTATTTTATACTTTACTTGGACTTCGGCAGGAACCATTCAGCTCTAACTGTTTTGAAAGGGGGCTTTTTTTAACTTTAATTTTTATTGAAGGGCATGGCATTTGAGACAGATGGGTGGTTTTTACCTGCTTTTTACTGTTGCTTGGTTTTCTTGAGCATTCCCTTGGCATCGTCCATCTCATTCTCACCGATCAGATGAGAAAAGTGGGATACTGAGGCACAGGGATGTTTTAGGGATAGACTTTGATAATGTTGATTAATGTGCCCTGCTGACTGTAGAAGGTATTTGGAGAGGATGGTTCTTAGGACCCACTTATTGGGTGCCTTCTGGGTGTCACACATTGTGGTAGATCCCTGATTACATGCTTGTCGCCGTCTCTTCTCCACGGCTCTGTGAGCTTTACGAGTTGGGAGACTGAGGGATCGGGTGTAGGAGTACTACCCCAGCCCCGCTACTAAAAAGGTCGGTACTAGACAAAGAAGTTCTTATTATGGGTCAGGCGAGCTAAACAGACACCGAAACTGAAGGAGCGCCAGCCCCTAATAATAGCGTCATTATGGACTAAACACGGACTCTTTGCCGCTCTGCCGAGTCCCTGCACCCGAGTTCCACCCTGTCCCCAGATGCTGGGGTGCAGCATATCTGTTTATGAAGGCCCTTCGTAAAAACCTGAAGGTGAAATCGATCATTCCCTTTAAGCTTTTGGTAAAATCCTGACAGTTTAAAAAAAAAATTAACAAAGATGCTCACTCTATTTATGGGGTACTTTTAATGCCCTGATGTTTCTGTTGCAAAAGTCTTCACAATGACCAGTGACTTAATAAGCCCGTGATACCTTTCCACCTCCGGGCAGTGGATAACTTTTAGCCCCTTTGTCTGAAGATATTTGTAGCACACAGCAAAATCCCTCATTTCCAAAGGCCACGGGCGTCTGGTTTTATAATGCCAGTGTCACACACAGAGCTTACTCAGGTTGATGAGAGGGGAGTAGGTCTGTGCCATCGAACAAATGAAGCTTGTAGAGATGTGGCCTGCATTCCGGGCAGGAAGCTTGCTTAGCTGGGCTGAACTTGTTTGGGTAGAATTTAAGATTTCCAGGGAACGAAAATTATATATGATGATGATTCCTTGTGTAATTTCTGGTACAAATAAGTCCCAAGGATTTTCTTTCGGTCTACCGTATTTGATAACTGTGTTAGTGTAGGCATCCTGACTGACATTCATGAGACCCTCTAGCAGGGATATATATTGGGATATATTTTGAACCAGGGATCCCTCTGCTAGTCATGTATAAACAGCCTTCTGTTTGCAGTAACCAGCACTCAGAAGTGGTTCGATTTTTTTGATTCTTGTTTGCCTACTGACATTTGGAATTTTATGCCGCACTTGTAACTAGAACCAGCAAATTAGTTAGAGGAGCAGAAATAGGATTCAGGTTCAGGAAGAAGAATGCGTTAGGAGGGTCAGTGCATCATTTTTCAAGATTTAATACAGAAATCTCACTGCGGAAAACAATAACGAAACAGTGAAAAATATTTAATATTTGTATCAACTGCCATCTAGAAACCACTGTGGGCGGTGCTGGAAAAGCCCAACTGGTCAGAGCCTGTACTCCCCAGAGTCCTGGCGGCCCTGAGCTTCCCAAGGAAAAGCAGTGGTCAGTAACAGGAAGCACCATCCAGACCCGGTGAACAGACTCCAGAATTTTCTGTGCAGTTTTGAGAGCCACCGATCAGAAATGAAGGACCCAAAATGGAAAACAGACCCTTAAAAGTGGTCAGGCAGATAAGGAGGCCATTGCTGGAGCAAATGAAGGGGGGGGCGTGTCCTCAGGACCTTTTGATACGCAGACCAGGTTAGCAGCAAAGAGGGGAGGAAGAATACCATTCAGATCAAGAGCTCTAAGCACGAGGCTGGGTGACTGTGGACTTGCGCAGCAGGGGTGAGGACAGGTCTCTTGTCTCTGAAACAAACAAAAATGCGAATGTTATTGCATTAAAGAAATTAGGAGCATGATGACCCTATTGCTTCCAGAAGCATTAGCAAGACAACCATTGTGGTTTGTAGCACACACACTTGAGGACATGATTCTTTGTATCGTCGTTCCCCTCTTGCACCCAGTCCCCAACGTGTCACCCAGACACCATGGGAACCCAGTGTATGAGTCACGGCCACGGCTAGAGAATTTGCAGCCCATTAGAGAGCTAGGGGGGTAACTTACGAGCCGATGAATATCTACTATAAATCTAAAGAGCTTTCAAAATAGTTGACAAAGAATCCTGGGGTGAGCTATTTATCATAGGCTGGCAAAATAAACCAAGACGTTACTGAGTATAGTTCAAAATTAGTTCTTGGCACACGATTTTGTTCCCCAATTCCAATGTGTAGGCATTTTCCCCACACCGCTAAGCAATTTTCCAGTACTATCCGAGTGTCCTATGATTCAATTCAGTTTTGACACTGTTTACCGGGTGATGGCTGGGCTTCTGAGCCATCGGTTATCAGTTGGAAATTCTAATGACCTCCCGTTTGGGTTCAATTAATTTGCTAGTGGGGCTCGCAAAACTCGGAGAAATGCTTTATGTACTAGATGACTGGTTTATTAGAAAAGGACCTAACTCTGGGAGCTGGAAGGGATGCACGGGGTAAGGTCTGGGGAGAGGACTCCGTGCCCACTCTGAGCACCACTCCCCCCAAATCTGCATGTGTTTACCAGCCTGGAAACCACCCGAATGCTGTCATTTTGAGATTTTTATGGAGGCTTCATTACATAGGTATGGTTAATTAAATCATTGGTCTTTGGTGATTGAGCTGAACCTCCCTCCAGCCGCTCTCCCCTCTGTGGAGATCAGGGGTGGACTGGAAGTTCGCACCCTCTAATCACAAGATTGGGTGACCTGTCAACTGGCTGCCATCCTTCGGTTCCCTGGGGGCTTTGCCTGAGAGTCGCCTCATTAATGTAACAGAAAGCACCTTGACCACTGTCAGCACTGAGAAAATTTCAATGGTTTATTTTTTATTTTTTAATTTTTTTTAGATTTTATTTATTTATTTGACCCAGAGAGAGAGAGATCACAAGTAGGCAGAGAGGCAGGCAGAGGGAGAGTGGTAAGCAGGCTCCCTACTGAGCAGAGAGCCCAATGCGGGGCTCGATCCCAGGACCCTGAGATCATGACCTGCGCTGAAGGCAGACGCTTCACCCACTGAACCCTCCAGGCACCCCTCCATGGTTTAGTTTAAGGAGCTCTGTGTCAGAAAGAGGACAAAGACCAAATACGTATTTCTTACAAATCACAATATCGCAGTTGCAGTTCTGGTTGATGACTTAAGATAAGGGGACCAAGGTACAAAGGACAAAGGCAGATCCCAGGTCCCAGCTCTAGCTCACCAAGACCTCCCGGGTCTCACAGACCTCCAGATTCCTGAGGAGCTGCAAGGGGTCCTCAGTTTTGTGTTAGGACTCCCAGTTTTTGTGATGCCAACTTTTTAAAGACCCTGTGCATATGACACAAAGCCTGGGCGTGAAACTTCTCCCAGCAGGTAGAGAGCCAAGGGCCACCTCTGTTTCAATATTAGCATTGATTTCAGGGAGAGGAGACTTCGGAACCCAGAGTCCCTCTTGGAATGAGAGCTCACTGGGGCCTCAGACCAACTCTGGGGGAGAGCCTTCATTGTGTCACACGTTTGCTGGCAGGCAATGTCCCTGTCCCTTAAGTGCTACCGGTAAATATGATGATGATGGGAAATCTCCCAGCTGAGCCTCCTGCCCCACTAGCAGCTGCTTGTGTATTCACCCCCTGATTCCGTCCTTTATTTATTCATGTGTTTCCCCCTGGCCACTGCAGCTCAGTGGACCATAGAGTTGCTGTCCTGCTATAAGACAGATTTACCATTGGCCGAATGGCGTCTCTGTACCAGGCACACTGCCGTGTTCCTTGGCATTTCCCAGCGCTTTCAATTAATTTACAAACGCCTTCCACTGATGATCCCATTGGCCTCACCACTGCCCTGTGGAGGGAACGGAGTAAGTGTTTTTCCAGCTGCTTTGTAGGTCGAGACGGGCCCAGAGGCAGTGCCTTACCTGGGATCATGGGGCTCCTGGGGCCACAGAGCTGACCGCTCGCTCACCCAACGGCGTGGGGTCCTGTCACCAGTCAGAGGGGCCACCCCCGCAGGGGTGTGTGACGGGGACGATGCTCGGGACCAGACTTGGGATCCATGTGTCTCTGATCATCTCTGACTTTACAACCAGCTTATCCTTTTGCAGATGTAGAGAGCATTGTATCCGATGCTCCAAAAAGATCACCTGTTTTAAAAAAGCTGTTTCTATCCTACAGTTTCGCACCTCTCACTTGTTATGAAACCAAACGTTAGAGAGCACGTGTGATGGACGGTAGTCTCCGGTGGTCCCAACAGAGAGATCCATTTCCATCGACCTTGCTTATGGGAAGTTCTGACGATGATGAGCCTTTGTGGGCGCCAGGGTTTAAGCTTAGGAAAGAAAGGAGGAGTGTTAGGGAGGATTTTCTGATGGTGTCCTCTGCCCTAGGAAAGCTTTTCTCTTTTTCCCACACTTCTGTCTGCCTCCTCCTTGCCAAAGCCCACCCTATGCACCACCTGCCCATCTCTGCACGCACCATGGCTCTGAAAATATTTCTCAGCAACTGCCAGACCTGGTCTCCACCCCCCCACCACCCCATTCTCCCAGACTTACCTTCAGGACAGTGCCTCTGTCTGAATGTCTCTCTCCTTCCCTTCTTATTTTACCCTCCTCTTTCCCCGTCTCCCTTCCTCCCTCACTCTGGCTTGGAGCATGAGCACAAAGCAGCAAGGCCAGCAGTGTCTTATACCCAGGTGAAAAACACTGGGATCATATTACAGCATTTACGGATAAAAATGGCCCAGTTCTATCTCTATGGGATCCGTATCTTGCTTGTAGACCCACCATTCCAGTAGGGAAAGTAATAGATCTGTAGGACGGTCCCGATGGCTGCATCTTCCATTTGAGTACCTGGTTTATCAGACAGACACGATCATGGGCACATGGCCAGACAGCTCCCACGTGACTCTGTAGGTGATGGGGAGTTTTTATGCACCTGTGTTTAAGTTAAAGCCAGTACTGCCTTCCGCTTTATTTATTTATAAAGATTTTATTTATCTGACAGAGAGAGAGAGAGAGATCACAAGTAGGCAGAGAGGCAGGCAGAGAGATGGGGGGAAGCAGGCTCCTTGCCGAGCAGAGAGCCCAATGCGGGGCTCGATCCCAGGACCCTGGGACCATGACCTGAGCCGAAGGCAGAGGCTTTAACCCACTGAACCACCCAGGCACCCCCCGCTTTATTTTTAACATCTGATCATTCATTTAGGATGGAGTTTATAAAGACTCCTCAAATGCAATGAGTTCAAATCTAGAAGGGGAGGGACACTAAGGCCAGGGACTCCGGGGGGAACCGAGAAACGCCTAGTTTGCACGAGGCAGTGACTCAGCCTCGGCGTCCCCTCCGGCCGGGTGGCCAGGATCAGCCATGGGTGTCCAGTAACGGCCCGCTTTCCCTTGCAGTGTGGCACCATGGACCAGGGCCTGTACGTGAACTTGACGGAGAGGAACCTGCAGGATGCTCAGAAGTTCATTCTGATGCATGAGGTGGTGCAGCCCGTGACCTCGGTGCCCGCCTTCATGGAGGACAGCAGCCGCTTTTCCCACATGGCCGTGGACGTGGTGCAGGGCAGGGACATGCTGGTCCACATCATCTATCTGGCCACAGGTAGGAGTGGGTGCCTCCCTGAGTTTCGACCCTCTCTTGCTTCCGTGTCTTATATTCTAAATGGGTACATTCAATGTCAAGCCATAGTCTGTCTGCTGTCCTCCCCACGCAAGACCCACGGAGCAGCCTTGTCCTTGTCATCCTCTGTGCATCTCACGGGAAACTTTGTCTCACTCTGTTTTGCATCACGTCGGTCCTAGTTTTAGTCGGGAAGACAGTGCCTGATTTCTTCAGGATTATTTCATAACAACTTACAGGATAAGTCTTTTCTGGTCAATACCATTTTCATTGGGATAATTTAAGACCATGGAATTTGTCAGAGGACGTTTGCCGGTTGTGATATTATCCTGGGATCGTCACCGGGATTTTCATTTGGCTCAAAACGGTGCTCACAAGACATTCCTGTTGTAAGACGTAGATACAAACATTTGAGGAATATGTTTGGGGGCATATATAGCAAGTTGTTTTAAAGAAAACATAGGCAACAGTGTCGATCAAATTATCGATGATGTCTAAACGTGTCCAGTTTCCAGGGTCACCAGCGTACTGGAGGCGAGTCCTGTCTTGGTTTATGGCATGGAGCGCGCGGGGGGCACGAGGCCGGCCACAGTGACCGTGTCTCCGTTCGCGCACGTGTCCAGCTCTTCCTTGCCTTCAGGTCCTCCTGCACAAAGCTCCCGCCCCCCGGAGCTCGCCCCCACATCTACAGCCATGTCCTCACAATTTCCATTGTTGTTTGTAATAGTTTATACCCACAGCGGGTTGGGTTTATTCATAAAGTCACCCGGGTTTATTGAACATTTCCTATTTTGTGGTTCATGTGAGCGATGATGGGTCAGATGGGTGAGTGGACTGGCAACGTCCTCCTCTCCTGAGGACGACACGTAATCAACCAGCCTCTGCGTGAAATGACAGAGAGCTGTGACAGGCTTATGCCATGGATGTGACTAGAGCCACGGGCTAGCAAGAGCCCTGTACTTGGCCGGCGAGGGTTGGCCTCTCCTAGGCGGTGACGTTGAAGGTGAGAGCTTACTGAGGAGGAAGACCTGGGCTTGCAGGAGGAGGAAACATCGAAGGTACGGGAGTGGTCAGCTTTGGGCGGGGACACTGTTGTCGGGTAAGGTAAGGACAAAGACGTGACCTTGGGATTGCCAAAGGGGGCCATCAGTGCCCCCAAAGGTACGTGTGACAGGGGTGTGGGGAGGAAGTGAGGTGGACCATCCATGAGGAGCAAGGCTTTGAAGAGGATTGAGGGGAGCCCGAGGGATTGGGAGGTTAAGTTTGTTGTGTGTTTTAAGAGAAGACAGAGAATTACCATTGCAGCATGGGTTTTGTTCACTAGAGCATAAGAAAGAATCATGACTCGTTTTCTGCCATTTTTATTCTCAGTGCCCACAGGGTTCCTGGCATGTGGTAGATTGAGGAATGAGTGAACTGGATCTTTCCAAAAGTTTCCCTAGTTTTTCTTCATAAATGTTCTGGTTGGTGCCACAGAGAATAGAGTCTCTTGGAATTGCAGGAGGCTGTTGAGTGTCTGTCATCAGTACCCGGAGTGGGGATGGCGAAGGGGAGATGAGGTGGTCCTGAGCAGCCTTGGAGGGTCCGGGCGGGGCAGCCTGAGGCCTCAAATTCTGACCACTTCCACAACCAAGGCTGTAAGAAGGTGATGTTTGCTTCCTTGTGTTTATACGGATTTGTCGTGAGCTTCCGAGGATTTCTAATGACACTGTCCCGGTTCTTTAATTTTGACTCATGTCTCAGTCAGTTGTGGCTGCTGTAACAAAATAACCACAGACCGGGGGGGGGGGGGGGGGGGG